>JASUAB010000001.1:40517500-41062991 GCA_037013595.1 Dicorynia guianensis | reverse complement strand
CCCTAAACCCCTAAACCCTAAACCCTAAACCCTAAACCCTAAACCCTAAAACCCTAAACCCTAAACCCTAAACCCTAAACCTAAACCCCTAAACCCTAAACCCTAAACCCTAAACCCTAAACCCTAAACCCTAAACCCTAAACCCTAAACCCTAAACCCTAAACCCTAAACCCTAAACCCTAAACCCTAAACCCTAAAACCCTAAACCCTAAACCCTAAACCCTAAACCCTAAACCCTAAACCCTAAACCCTAAACCCTAAACCCTAAACCCTAAAACCCTAAACCCCTAAACCCTAAACCCTAAACCCTAAACCCTAAACCCTAAACCCTAAACCCTAAACCCTAAACCCTAAACCCTAAACCCTAAACCCTAAACCCTAAACCCTAAACCCTAAACCCTAAACCCTAAACCCTAAACCCTAAACCCTAAACCCTAAACCCTAAACCCTAAACCCTAAACCCTAAACCCTAAACCCTAAACCCTAAACCCTAAACCCTAAACCCTAAACCCTAAACCCTAAACCCTAAACCCTAAACCCTAAACCCTAAACCCTAACCCTAAACCCTAAACCCTAAACCCTAAACCCTAAACCCTAAACCCTAAACCCTAAACCCTAAACCCTAAACCCTAAACCCTAAACCCTAAACCCTAAACCCTAAACCCTAAACCCTAAACCCTAAACCCTAAACCCTAAACCCTAAACCCTAAACCCTAAACCCTAAACCCTAAACCCTAAACCCTAAACCCTAAACCCTAAACCCTAAACCCTAAACCCTAAACCCTAAACCCTAAACCCTAAACCCTAAACCCTAAACCCTAAACCCTAAACCCTAAACCCTAAACCCTAAACCCTAAACCCTAAACCCTAAACCCTAAACCCTAAACCCTAAACCCTAAACCCTAAACCCTAAACCCTAAACCCTAAACCCTAAACCCTAAACCCTAAACCCTAAACCCTAAACCCTAAACCCTAAACCCTAAACCCTAAACCCTAAACCCTAAACCCTAAACCCTAAACCCTAAACCCTAAACCCTAAACCCTAAACCCTAAACCCTAAACCCTAAACCCTAAACCCTAAACCCTAAACCCTAAACCCTAAACCCTAAACCCTAAACCCTAAACCCTAAACCCTAAACCCTAAACCCTAAACCCTAAACCCTAAACCCTAAACCCTAAACCCTAAACCCTAAACCCTAAACCCTAAACCCTAAACCCTAAACCCTAAACCCTAAACCCTAAACCCTAAACCCTAAACCCTAAACCCTAAACCCTAAACCCTAAACCCTAAACCCTAAACCCTAAACCCTAAACCCTAAACCCTAAACCCTAAACCCTAAACCCTAAACCCTAAACCCTAAACCCTAAACCCTAAACCCTAAACCCTAAACCCTAAACCCTAAACCCTAAACCCTAAACCCTAAACCCTAAACCCTAAACCCTAAACCCTAAACCCTAAACCCTAAACCCTAAACCCTAAACCCTAAACCCTAAACCCTAAACCCTAAACCCTAAACCCTAAACCCTAAACCCTAAACCCTAAACCCTAAACCCTAAACCCTAAACCCTAAACCCTAAACCCTAAACCCTAAACCCTAAACCCTAAACCCTAAACCCTAAACCCTAAACCCTAAACCCTAAACCCTAAACCCTAAACCCTAAACCCTAAACCCTAAACCCTAAACCCTAAACCCTAAACCCTAAACCCTAAACCCTAAACCCTAAACCCTAAACCCTAAACCCTAAACCCTAAACCCTAAACCCTAAACCCTAAACCCTAAACCCTAAACCCTAAACCCTAAACCCTAAACCCTAAACCCTAAACCCTAAACCCTAAACCCTAAACCCTAAACCCTAAACCCTAAACCCTAAACCCTAAACCCTAAACCCTAAACCCTAAACCCTAAACCCTAAACCCTAAACCCTAAACCCTAAACCCTAAACCCTAAACCCTAAACCCTAAACCCTAAACCCTAAACCCTAAACCCTAAACCCTAAACCCTAAACCCTAAACCCTAAACCCTAAACCCTAAACCCTAAACCCTAAACCCTAAACCCTAAACCCTAAACCCTAAACCCTAAACCCTAAACCCTAAACCCTAAACCCTAAACCCTAAACCCTAAACCCTAAACCCTAAACCCTAAACCCTAAACCCTAAACCCTAAACCCTAAACCCTAAACCCTAAACCCTAAACCCTAAACCCTAAACCCTAAACCCTAAACCCTAAACCCTAAACCCTAAACCCTAAACCCTAAACCCTAAACCCTAAACCCTAAACCCTAAACCCTAAACCCTAAACCCTAAACCCTAAACCCTAAACCCTAAACCCTAAACCCTAAACCCTAAACCCTAAACCCTAAACCCTAAACCCTAAACCCTAAACCCTAAACCCTAAACCCTAAACCCTAAACCCTAAACCCTAAACCCTAAACCCTAAACCCTAAACCCTAAACCCTAAACCCTAAACCCTAAACCCTAAACCCTAAACCCTAAACCCTAAACCCTAAACCCTAAACCCTAAACCCTAAACCCTAAACCCTAAACCCTAAACCCTAAACCCTAAACCCTAAACCCTAAACCCTAAACCCTAAACCCTAAACCCTAAACCCTAAACCCTAAACCCTAAACCCTAAACCCTAAACCCTAAACCCTAAACCCTAAACCCTAAACCCTAAACCCTAAACCCTAAACCCTAAACCCTAAACCCTAAACCCTAAACCCTAAACCCTAAACCCTAAACCCTAAACCCTAAACCCTAAACCCTAAACCCTAAACCCTAAACCCTAAACCCTAAACCCTAAACCCTAAACCCTAAACCCTAAACCCTAAACCCTAAACCCTAAACCCTAAACCCTAAACCCTAAACCCTAAACCCTAAACCCTAAACCCTAAACCCTAAACCCTAAACCCTAAACCCTAAACCCTAAACCCTAAACCCTAAACCCTAAACCCTAAACCCTAAACCCTAAACCCTAAACCCTAAACCCTAAACCCTAAACCCTAAACCCTAAACCCTAAACCCTAAACCCTAAACCCTAAACCCTAAACCCTAAACCCTAAACCCTAAACCCTAAACCCTAAACCCTAAACCCTAAACCCTAAACCCTAAACCCTAAACCCTAAACCCTAAACCCTAAACCCTAAACCCTAAACCCTAAACCCTAAACCCTAAACCCTAAACCCTAAACCCTAAACCCTAAACCCTAAACCCTAAACCCTAAACCCTAAACCCTAAACCCTAAACCCTAAACCCTAAACCCTAAACCCTAAACCCTAAACCCTAAACCCTAAACCCTAAACCCTAAACCCTAAACCCTAAACCCTAAACCCTAAACCCTAAACCCTAAACCCTAAACCCTAAACCCTAAACCCTAAACCCTAAACCCTAAACCCTAAACCCTAAACCCTAAACCCTAAACCCTAAACCCTAAACCCTAAACCCTAAACCCTAAACCCTAAACCCTAAACCCTAAACCCTAAACCCTAAACCCTAAACCCTAAACCCTAAACCCTAAACCCTAAACCCTAAACCCTAAACCCTAAACCCTAAACCCTAAACCCTAAACCCTAAACCCTAAACCCTAAACCCTAAACCCTAAACCCTAAACCCTAAACCCTAAACCCTAAACCCTAAACCCTAAACCCTAAACCCTAAACCCTAAACCCTAAACCCTAAACCCTAAACCCTAAACCCTAAACCCTAAACCCTAAACCCTAAACCCTAAACCCTAAACCCTAAACCCTAAACCCTAAACCCTAAACCCTAAACCCTAAACCCTAAACCCTAAACCCTAAACCCTAAACCCTAAACCCTAAACCCTAAACCCTAAACCCTAAACCCTAAACCCTAAACCCTAAACCCTAAACCCTAAACCCTAAACCCTAAACCCTAAACCCTAAACCCTAAACCCTAAACCCTAAACCCTAAACCCTAAACCCTAAACCCTAAACCCTAAACCCTAAACCCTAAACCCTAAACCCTAAACCCTAAACCCTAAACCCTAAACCCTAAACCCTAAACCCTAAACCCTAAACCCTAAACCCTAAACCCTAAACCCTAAACCCTAAACCCTAAACCCTAAACCCTAAACCCTAAACCCTAAACCCTAAACCCTAAACCCTAAACCCTAAACCCTAAACCCTAAACCCTAAACCCTAAACCCTAAACCCTAAACCCTAAACCCTAAACCCTAAACCCTAAACCCTAAACCCTAAACCCTAAACCCTAAACCCTAAACCCTAAACCCTAAACCCTAAACCCTAAACCCTAAACCCTAAACCCTAAACCCTAAACCCTAAACCCTAAACCCTAAACCCTAAACCCTAAACCCTAAACCCTAAACCCTAAACCCTAAACCCTAAACCCTAAACCCTAAACCCTAAACCCTAAACCCTAAACCCTAAACCCTAAACCCTAAACCCTAAACCCTAAACCCTAAACCCTAAACCCTAAACCCTAAACCCTAAACCCTAAACCCTAAACCCTAAACCCTAAACCCTAAACCCTAAACCCTAAACCCTAAACCCTAAACCCTAAACCCTAAACCCTAAACCCTAAACCCTAAACCCTAAACCCTAAACCCTAAACCCTAAACCCTAAACCCTAAACCCTAAACCCTAAACCCTAAACCCTAAACCCTAAACCCTAAACCCTAAACCCTAAACCCTAAACCCTAAACCCTAAACCCTAAACCCTAAACCCTAAACCCTAAACCCTAAACCCTAAACCCTAAACCCTAAACCCTAAACCCTAAACCCTAAACCCTAAACCCTAAACCCTAAACCCTAAACCCTAAACCCTAAACCCTAAACCCTAAACCCTAAACCCTAAACCCTAAACCCTAAACCCTAAACCCTAAACCCTAAACCCTAAACCCTAAACCCTAAACCCTAAACCCTAAACCCTAAACCCTAAACCCTAAACCCTAAACCCTAAACCCTAAACCCTAAACCCTAAACCCTAAACCCTAAACCCTAAACCCTAAACCCTAAACCCTAAACCCTAAACCCTAAACCCTAAACCCTAAACCCTAAACCCTAAACCCTAAACCCTAAACCCTAAACCCTAAACCCTAAACCCTAAACCCTAAACCCTAAACCCTAAACCCTAAACCCTAAACCCTAAACCCTAAACCCTAAACCCTAAACCCTAAACCCTAAACCCTAAACCCTAAACCCTAAACCCTAAACCCTAAACCCTAAACCCTAAACCCTAAACCCTAAACCCTAAACCCTAAACCCTAAACCCTAAACCCTAAACCCTAAACCCTAAACCCTAAACCCTAAACCCTAAACCCTAAACCCTAAACCCTAAACCCTAAACCCTAAACCCTAAACCCTAAACCCTAAACCCTAAACCCTAAACCCTAAACCCTAAACCCTAAACCCTAAACCCTAAACCCTAAACCCTAAACCCTAAACCCTAAACCCTAAACCCTAAACCCTAAACCCTAAACCCTAAACCCTAAACCCTAAACCCTAAACCCTAAACCCTAAACCCTAAACCCTAAACCCTAAACCCTAAACCCTAAACCCTAAACCCTAAACCCTAAACCCTAAACCCTAAACCCTAAACCCTAAACCCTAAACCCTAAACCCTAAACCCTAAACCCTAAACCCTAAACCCTAAACCCTAAACCCTAAACCCTAAACCCTAAACCCTAAACCCTAAACCCTAAACCCTAAACCCTAAACCCTAAACCCTAAACCCTAAACCCTAAACCCTAAACCCTAAACCCTAAACCCTAAACCCTAAACCCTAAACCCTAAACCCTAAACCCTAAACCCTAAACCCTAAACCCTAAACCCTAAACCCTAAACCCTAAACCCTAAACCCTAAACCCTAAACCCTAAACCCTAAACCCTAAACCCTAAACCCTAAACCCTAAACCCTAAACCCTAAACCCTAAACCCTAAACCCTAAACCCTAAACCCTAAACCCTAAACCCTAAACCCTAAACCCTAAACCCTAAACCCTAAACCCTAAACCCTAAACCCTAAACCCTAAACCCTAAACCCTAAACCCTAAACCCTAAACCCTAAACCCTAAACCCTAAACCCTAAACCCTAAACCCTAAACCCTAAACCCTAAACCCTAAACCCTAAACCCTAAACCCTAAACCCTAAACCCTAAACCCTAAACCCTAAACCCTAAACCCTAAACCCTAAACCCTAAACCCTAAACCCTAAACCCTAAACCCTAAACCCTAAACCCTAAACCCTAAACCCTAAACCCTAAACCCTAAACCCTAAACCCTAAACCCTAAACCCTAAACCCTAAACCCTAAACCCTAAACCCTAAACCCTAAACCCTAAACCCTAAACCCTAAACCCTAAACCCTAAACCCTAAACCCTAAACCCTAAACCCTAAACCCTAAACCCTAAACCCTAAACCCTAAACCCTAAACCCTAAACCCTAAACCCTAAACCCTAAACCCTAAACCCTAAACCCTAAACCCTAAACCCTAAACCCTAAACCCTAAACCCTAAACCCTAAACCCTAAACCCTAAACCCTAAACCCTAAACCCTAAACCCTAAACCCTAAACCCTAAACCCTAAACCCTAAACCCTAAACCCTAAACCCTAAACCCTAAACCCTAAACCCTAAACCCTAAACCCTAAACCCTAAACCCTAAACCCTAAACCCTAAACCCTAAACCCTAAACCCTAAACCCTAAACCCTAAACCCTAAACCCTAAACCCTAAACCCTAAACCCTAAACCCTAAACCCTAAACCCTAAACCCTAAACCCTAAACCCTAAACCCTAAACCCTAAACCCTAAACCCTAAACCCTAAACCCTAAACCCTAAACCCTAAACCCTAAACCCTAAACCCTAAACCCTAAACCCTAAACCCTAAACCCTAAACCCTAAACCCTAAACCCTAAACCCTAAACCCTAAACCCTAAACCCTAAACCCTAAACCCTAAACCCTAAACCCTAAACCCTAAACCCTAAACCCTAAACCCTAAACCCTAAACCCTAAACCCTAAACCCTAAACCCTAAACCCTAAACCCTAAACCCTAAACCCTAAACCCTAAACCCTAAACCCTAAACCCTAAACCCTAAACCCTAAACCCTAAACCCTAAACCCTAAACCCTAAACCCTAAACCCTAAACCCTAAACCCTAAACCCTAAACCCTAAACCCTAAACCCTAAACCCTAAACCCTAAACCCTAAACCCTAAACCCTAAACCCTAAACCCTAAACCCTAAACCCTAAACCCTAAACCCTAAACCCTAAACCCTAAACCCTAAACCCTAAACCCTAAACCCTAAACCCTAAACCCTAAACCCTAAACCCTAAACCCTAAACCCTAAACCCTAAACCCTAAACCCTAAACCCTAAACCCTAAACCCTAAACCCTAAACCCTAAACCCTAAACCCTAAACCCTAAACCCTAAACCCTAAACCCTAAACCCTAAACCCTAAACCCTAAACCCTAAACCCTAAACCCTAAACCCTAAACCCTAAACCCTAAACCCTAAACCCTAAACCCTAAACCCTAAACCCTAAACCCTAAACCCTAAACCCTAAACCCTAAACCCTAAACCCTAAACCCTAAACCCTAAACCCTAAACCCTAAACCCTAAACCCTAAACCCTAAACCCTAAACCCTAAACCCTAAACCCTAAACCCTAAACCCTAAACCCTAAACCCTAAACCCTAAACCCTAAACCCTAAACCCTAAACCCTAAACCCTAAACCCTAAACCCTAAACCCTAAACCCTAAACCCTAAACCCTAAACCCTAAACCCTAAACCCTAAACCCTAAACCCTAAACCCTAAACCCTAAACCCTAAACCCTAAACCCTAAACCCTAAACCCTAAACCCTAAACCCTAAACCCTAAACCCTAAACCCTAAACCCTAAACCCTAAACCCTAAACCCTAAACCCTAAACCCTAAACCCTAAACCCTAAACCCTAAACCCTAAACCCTAAACCCTAAACCCTAAACCCTAAACCCTAAACCCTAAACCCTAAACCCTAAACCCTAAACCCTAAACCCTAAACCCTAAACCCTAAACCCTAAACCCTAAACCCTAAACCCTAAACCCTAAACCCTAAACCCTAAACCCTAAACCCTAAACCCTAAACCCTAAACCCTAAACCCTAAACCCTAAACCCTAAACCCTAAACCCTAAACCCTAAACCCTAAACCCTAAACCCTAAACCCTAAACCCTAAACCCTAAACCCTAAACCCTAAACCCTAAACCCTAAACCCTAAACCCTAAACCCTAAACCCTAAACCCTAAACCCTAAACCCTAAACCCTAAACCCTAAACCCTAAACCCTAAACCCTAAACCCTAAACCCTAAACCCTAAACCCTAAACCCTAAACCCTAAACCCTAAACCCTAAACCCTAAACCCTAAACCCTAAACCCTAAACCCTAAACCCTAAACCCTAAACCCTAAACCCTAAACCCTAAACCCTAAACCCTAAACCCTAAACCCTAAACCCTAAACCCTAAACCCTAAACCCTAAACCCTAAACCCTAAACCCTAAACCCTAAACCCTAAACCCTAAACCCTAAACCCTAAACCCTAAACCCTAAACCCTAAACCCTAAACCCTAAACCCTAAACCCTAAACCCTAAACCCTAAACCCTAAACCCTAAACCCTAAACCCTAAACCCTAAACCCTAAACCCTAAACCCTAAACCCTAAACCCTAAACCCTAAACCCTAAACCCTAAACCCTAAACCCTAAACCCTAAACCCTAAACCCTAAACCCTAAACCCTAAACCCTAAACCCTAAACCCTAAACCCTAAACCCTAAACCCTAAACCCTAAACCCTAAACCCTAAACCCTAAACCCTAAACCCTAAACCCTAAACCCTAAACCCTAAACCCTAAACCCTAAACCCTAAACCCTAAACCCTAAACCCTAAACCCTAAACCCTAAACCCTAAACCCTAAACCCTAAACCCTAAACCCTAAACCCTAAACCCTAAACCCTAAACCCTAAACCCTAAACCCTAAACCCTAAACCCTAAACCCTAAACCCTAAACCCTAAACCCTAAACCCTAAACCCTAAACCCTAAACCCTAAACCCTAAACCCTAAACCCTAAACCCTAAACCCTAAACCCTAAACCCTAAACCCTAAACCCTAAACCCTAAACCCTAAACCCTAAACCCTAAACCCTAAACCCTAAACCCTAAACCCTAAACCCTAAACCCTAAACCCTAAACCCTAAACCCTAAACCCTAAACCCTAAACCCTAAACCCTAAACCCTAAACCCTAAACCCTAAACCCTAAACCCTAAACCCTAAACCCTAAACCCTAAACCCTAAACCCTAAACCCTAAACCCTAAACCCTAAACCCTAAACCCTAAACCCTAAACCCTAAACCCTAAACCCTAAACCCTAAACCCTAAACCCTAAACCCTAAACCCTAAACCCTAAACCCTAAACCCTAAACCCTAAACCCTAAACCCTAAACCCTAAACCCTAAACCCTAAACCCTAAACCCTAAACCCTAAACCCTAAACCCTAAACCCTAAACCCTAAACCCTAAACCCTAAACCCTAAACCCTAAACCCTAAACCCTAAACCCTAAACCCTAAACCCTAAACCCTAAACCCTAAACCCTAAACCCTAAACCCTAAACCCTAAACCCTAAACCCTAAACCCTAAACCCTAAACCCTAAACCCTAAACCCTAAACCCTAAACCCTAAACCCTAAACCCTAAACCCTAAACCCTAAACCCTAAACCCTAAACCCTAAACCCTAAACCCTAAACCCTAAACCCTAAACCCTAAACCCTAAACCCTAAACCCTAAACCCTAAACCCTAAACCCTAAACCCTAAACCCTAAACCCTAAACCCTAAACCCTAAACCCTAAACCCTAAACCCTAAACCCTAAACCCTAAACCCTAAACCCTAAACCCTAAACCCTAAACCCTAAACCCTAAACCCTAAACCCTAAACCCTAAACCCTAAACCCTAAACCCTAAACCCTAAACCCTAAACCCTAAACCCTAAACCCTAAACCCTAAACCCTAAACCCTAAACCCTAAACCCTAAACCCTAAACCCTAAACCCTAAACCCTAAACCCTAAACCCTAAACCCTAAACCCTAAACCCTAAACCCTAAACCCTAAACCCTAAACCCTAAACCCTAAACCCTAAACCCTAAACCCTAAACCCTAAACCCTAAACCCTAAACCCTAAACCCTAAACCCTAAACCCTAAACCCTAAACCCTAAACCCTAAACCCTAAACCCTAAACCCTAAACCCTAAACCCTAAACCCTAAACCCTAAACCCTAAACCCTAAACCCTAAACCCTAAACCCTAAACCCTAAACCCTAAACCCTAAACCCTAAACCCTAAACCCTAAACCCTAAACCCTAAACCCTAAACCCTAAACCCTAAACCCTAAACCCTAAACCCTAAACCCTAAACCCTAAACCCTAAACCCTAAACCCTAAACCCTAAACCCTAAACCCTAAACCCTAAACCCTAAACCCTAAACCCTAAACCCTAAACCCTAAACCCTAAACCCTAAACCCTAAACCCTAAACCCTAAACCCTAAACCCTAAACCCTAAACCCTAAACCCTAAACCCTAAACCCTAAACCCTAAACCCTAAACCCTAAACCCTAAACCCTAAACCCTAAACCCTAAACCCTAAACCCTAAACCCTAAACCCTAAACCCTAAACCCTAAACCCTAAACCCTAAACCCTAAACCCTAAACCCTAAACCCTAAACCCTAAACCCTAAACCCTAAACCCTAAACCCTAAACCCTAAACCCTAAACCCTAAACCCTAAACCCTAAACCCTAAACCCTAAACCCTAAACCCTAAACCCTAAACCCTAAACCCTAAACCCTAAACCCTAAACCCTAAACCCTAAACCCTAAACCCTAAACCCTAAACCCTAAACCCTAAACCCTAAACCCTAAACCCTAAACCCTAAACCCTAAACCCTAAACCCTAAACCCTAAACCCTAAACCCTAAACCCTAAACCCTAAACCCTAAACCCTAAACCCTAAACCCTAAACCCTAAACCCTAAACCCTAAACCCTAAACCCTAAACCCTAAACCCTAAACCCTAAACCCTAAACCCTAAACCCTAAACCCTAAACCCTAAACCCTAAACCCTAAACCCTAAACCCTAAACCCTAAACCCTAAACCCTAAACCCTAAACCCTAAACCCTAAACCCTAAACCCTAAACCCTAAACCCTAAACCCTAAACCCTAAACCCTAAACCCTAAACCCTAAACCCTAAACCCTAAACCCTAAACCCTAAACCCTAAACCCTAAACCCTAAACCCTAAACCCTAAACCCTAAACCCTAAACCCTAAACCCTAAACCCTAAACCCTAAACCCTAAACCCTAAACCCTAAACCCTAAACCCTAAACCCTAAACCCTAAACCCTAAACCCTAAACCCTAAACCCTAAACCCTAAACCCTAAACCCTAAACCCTAAACCCTAAACCCTAAACCCTAAACCCTAAACCCTAAACCCTAAACCCTAAACCCTAAACCCTAAACCCTAAACCCTAAACCCTAAACCCTAAACCCTAAACCCTAAACCCTAAACCCTAAACCCTAAACCCTAAACCCTAAACCCTAAACCCTAAACCCTAAACCCTAAACCCTAAACCCTAAACCCTAAACCCTAAACCCTAAACCCTAAACCCTAAACCCTAAACCCTAAACCCTAAACCCTAAACCCTAAACCCTAAACCCTAAACCCTAAACCCTAAACCCTAAACCCTAAACCCTAAACCCTAAACCCTAAACCCTAAACCCTAAACCCTAAACCCTAAACCCTAAACCCTAAACCCTAAACCCTAAACCCTAAACCCTAAACCCTAAACCCTAAACCCTAAACCCTAAACCCTAAACCCTAAACCCTAAACCCTAAACCCTAAACCCTAAACCCTAAACCCTAAACCCTAAACCCTAAACCCTAAACCCTAAACCCTAAACCCTAAACCCTAAACCCTAAACCCTAAACCCTAAACCCTAAACCCTAAACCCTAAACCCTAAACCCTAAACCCTAAACCCTAAACCCTAAACCCTAAACCCTAAACCCTAAACCCTAAACCCTAAACCCTAAACCCTAAACCCTAAACCCTAAACCCTAAACCCTAAACCCTAAACCCTAAACCCTAAACCCTAAACCCTAAACCCTAAACCCTAAACCCTAAACCCTAAACCCTAAACCCTAAACCCTAAACCCTAAACCCTAAACCCTAAACCCTAAACCCTAAACCCTAAACCCTAAACCCTAAACCCTAAACCCTAAACCCTAAACCCTAAACCCTAAACCCTAAACCCTAAACCCTAAACCCTAAACCCTAAACCCTAAACCCTAAACCCTAAACCCTAAACCCTAAACCCTAAACCCTAAACCCTAAACCCTAAACCCTAAACCCTAAACCCTAAACCCTAAACCCTAAACCCTAAACCCTAAACCCTAAACCCTAAACCCTAAACCCTAAACCCTAAACCCTAAACCCTAAACCCTAAACCCTAAACCCTAAACCCTAAACCCTAAACCCTAAACCCTAAACCCTAAACCCTAAACCCTAAACCCTAAACCCTAAACCCTAAACCCTAAACCCTAAACCCTAAACCCTAAACCCTAAACCCTAAACCCTAAACCCTAAACCCTAAACCCTAAACCCTAAACCCTAAACCCTAAACCCTAAACCCTAAACCCTAAACCCTAAACCCTAAACCCTAAACCCTAAACCCTAAACCCTAAACCCTAAACCCTAAACCCTAAACCCTAAACCCTAAACCCTAAACCCTAAACCCTAAACCCTAAACCCTAAACCCTAAACCCTAAACCCTAAACCCTAAACCCTAAACCCTAAACCCTAAACCCTAAACCCTAAACCCTAAACCCTAAACCCTAAACCCTAAACCCTAAACCCTAAACCCTAAACCCTAAACCCTAAACCCTAAACCCTAAACCCTAAACCCTAAACCCTAAACCCTAAACCCTAAACCCTAAACCCTAAACCCTAAACCCTAAACCCTAAACCCTAAACCCTAAACCCTAAACCCTAAACCCTAAACCCTAAACCCTAAACCCTAAACCCTAAACCCTAAACCCTAAACCCTAAACCCTAAACCCTAAACCCTAAACCCTAAACCCTAAACCCTAAACCCTAAACCCTAAACCCTAAACCCTAAACCCTAAACCCTAAACCCTAAACCCTAAACCCTAAACCCTAAACCCTAAACCCTAAACCCTAAACCCTAAACCCTAAACCCTAAACCCTAAACCCTAAACCCTAAACCCTAAACCCTAAACCCTAAACCCTAAACCCTAAACCCTAAACCCTAAACCCTAAACCCTAAACCCTAAACCCTAAACCCTAAACCCTAAACCCTAAACCCTAAACCCTAAACCCTAAACCCTAAACCCTAAACCCTAAACCCTAAACCCTAAACCCTAAACCCTAAACCCTAAACCCTAAACCCTAAACCCTAAACCCTAAACCCTAAACCCTAAACCCTAAACCCTAAACCCTAAACCCTAAACCCTAAACCCTAAACCCTAAACCCTAAACCCTAAACCCTAAACCCTAAACCCTAAACCCTAAACCCTAAACCCTAAACCCTAAACCCTAAACCCTAAACCCTAAACCCTAAACCCTAAACCCTAAACCCTAAACCCTAAACCCTAAACCCTAAACCCTAAACCCTAAACCCTAAACCCTAAACCCTAAACCCTAAACCCTAAACCCTAAACCCTAAACCCTAAACCCTAAACCCTAAACCCTAAACCCTAAACCCTAAACCCTAAACCCTAAACCCTAAACCCTAAACCCTAAACCCTAAACCCTAAACCCTAAACCCTAAACCCTAAACCCTAAACCCTAAACCCTAAACCCTAAACCCTAAACCCTAAACCCTAAACCCTAAACCCTAAACCCTAAACCCTAAACCCTAAACCCTAAAACCCTAAACCCTAAACCCTAAACCCTAAACCCTAAACCCTAAAACCCTAAACCCTAAAACCCTTAACCCTAAACCCTAAACCCTAAACCCTTAACCCTAAACCCTTAACCCTAAACCCTTAACCCTAAACCCTTAAACCCTAAACCCTAAATCCTAAGCCCTAATCAAACCCAAATCCTAAACCCTAAAGCCTAAAACCCTAAACCCTAAACCCTAAACTTAAATGCTAAACCTTTAACCTTAAATCCTAAATCTTAAACCTCAAAATTCTAACCTAAACTTTTAAATCTTAAATTCTGAATCCAAAACTCTCAAAATCTAAATTCTAAACCTCAAAACCTAAACTCTTAAATCTGAAATCTCAAGATCTCAAACATTAAATCCTAATTCTAAATCCAAAAACCCTTATCCTAAATCCTAAACCTTCAACTCAAATTTTAAATCTTAAAACTTAAATCAAATGTATTTTCATTATTTTTATTTTTTGGAATCAAAATTTGGTTGATGCAAATTAAAAACATTTTTATTTTAAAAAAAATATTTTCATAAAAATAAATTAAAATAAAAGTAGAAAATATTATCACAAACTAAATACATTCCTTATTTTGCAAGTTTGTGGTGGCAAGGTTAAAGCCAAAGTCAAAGACATGGGCAGGAAAGAGGCGACTCATATGGAGGTGGAGTATTTTCTCTATAAATTCTTCATTGTCAGCACCTCATTGAGCTTCAAGTACTCTGACTATGAATTGAGGGCTATAATGAGGAAGTTAAGGACAACAAGACATTTTGGAAGGGGGTTTTTTGGATGCTCCAACTTAAAAAAGAGGAAACACTGCAATCTCTTCAAATGGTTCGATGAATCCAATTGCCCAAGTTGCATTAAGAAGGATATTTTGATTAAAACTTCATAATCAATATTTAACCCATTTAGACCAAATATTTGTATGAGTTAATCACAAAAATATTATTAACACTACACAAAAAACAATTTGAAGAATTATATTCTATCTAAAAATATTTTTTTACTGATAAGTGATTTTCTAACAAAACACGTCCTCCGATGAAATTGGAACGACCGGAATCTGCCCGTCCTGTCCCTAAAATAAAACGTGGCTGAACTGTAGCCATGAGTAGCGAGACGTTACCCTAAAACAGTGATTGAAACTACAGAATTCCACACTCACCTGTGAATTGAATTTACGAGATAATAATAACGTATCTGCACATTTGCATGAAGAAGCTGTTACAGCTTCAAATTATTAATTTAAGATGCGTTGTTTGGTTCTGACAGTGCAGAAGGAGCATTCGTGTGGGGTTTCAAGCATTTTCTGGTACTTCATTGCTGTGAGAAAGTGAAAAATGTGGAGATGCATTCATGTTCTTAATGAGCACTTCAATTGTCTTATGCGACGGCTTAATCTTCTTCAATCAGAGAGTGCTGTGGAACTCGTTTTCTTTTCATAATTCATCAAATTTTGTGATTCAGTTGGGTAGTAAACAAAAGCGGCCTAGGGGATTCATTTCAAATGCAGAAAAGCATAGCCACTCAAGAAAAAACAGTTGGTGGCAGAATTTCTTTTTCGACGATGATGGGAATTGGCTTGGTTTGAAGGATGATGATATGCTTGAGGGTGAGCCAGAAGACTCAAGCACAGAAGAATTATCTGAGGGAGAAAAGTTTGAGGCATGGAGGCAGAGAGCTGAGGCAATTATAGAGTTAAGGGAAGCCCAGGAAGATATGAAAAACGAAGAGGATAGGAGATGGGAAGATTGGGTTCTGGATGAAACTAATCAGGATAGTGGTTCTTCTTGGAGACAAGATTGGGACATGGGGATGAAGGAATTTAGGGAGAAGGTTCGAGCTGATTCTAGTGATATCGCTTCTGAGAATGGGCTGCTAGAGTCTGTAAGGCATTTGATTTTTGGAGGGGAAGATGACGATATGCTTTATGAAGACCGTGTTTTCCAGTATGCTTCTACAAATTCAGTAAGTAACATGTTTATCTTGTGATGACATAACTGTGATTTTTACAGGGAAAATAAAAACCCTTTATTATCCAACAGCATTTGCCGGACTTTCTTTTGAACATAATTATGTTAACATCACCATATCTAGAACTATTGTGATTAATTTCCATAACCTCTGTCTCTACGGGAAGCTGCCATTCGTATGAGTTTGATGATCAAAACGGGCACCACGACTTTCCTTTAAGATCAGTACAATGAGATTTACCACTTTGTTACTACTTAAGTAAGGATGGTCTAAAAGACCTAACTGTTGTTCAGTTGATATGGATAATAATAGAAAAAACATCAACTAAAAACAAAACAACTAAAGAAATGTGTGTAGAACGTAACACCTTTTAATATGTGTAGTATATGACGTTTGACTTTTTTAGTCATTGAAAGTTTTGATGTTTGTTCCCTTTTTCTTCAAGCCAATAAGTCTCTCTCTAGTCCTTGAGAGGTGATGGAATAATCTTGTTGATCAAATAGACTGTTAGAGAATTATATACCATTCTTCATCCCTTGCATAACATTTCTAGCAGGTTAAGTGTTTATTTCTTGTGATAACAAAGCTTGGTTAACCACAGGTCTATCATTAGTCTTATATTAAAAGCTATGGTTCTTTGAATTGTTTGATCTATTTGCAGAATTTTCCTATTAGTCTTCTGATATTCATTCATTGAACACATCCTGAGAAGCAATCTTCAATTGTTAATTTAAAACATATGAAGAGAAAGAGATTCTTGTAGAGAATTCAGAATATTAAAAGGGTGCAGAGATGGCTTTTAATAGGTTGATTTGGATGGTTGCATAGAATGTTTGCTAACAACCTACAGGATTGGGTTCCTCCGTCTAATACCGAGGAGTTCCTCATTATAAACTTCAAGGGTTTAGGCACAACACAAGATCTGTCATGGTTGATTTTGTTTCTCTCCCTTTATATACTTTACATGAAATTCATAATAATTAAGGTTTCTGGAACACATTCAGTGTGCTGATGTGCCTCTAAAGATTCGGTATCCTAATCCATTTTCAGTTTCTTGGAACGAGAAGCATTGATCGCTGGTATTGGCATGTTAATTAAGGAGGAAAAGTTTTCGAACTTGAGATTCATAAGATTTTTATTGGACTGTTATCTTGACATGGTAGAGACCTTTACTCAGTTAGCCAAATAATTATTAAGGGCATCGTGATGATGCCATCACATTGAAGCTGAAGAAGAGTAGTTGCTTCAATATAAAATGTTTTTTATCTTTATGGATGTAAGCTAGGTACTGCTCCTGTTCCTTGGAGGACTTTGGGCAAACTGTAAATCCTCTCTCTTTCTCTCTCTCTCGGGGTAGGGGCGGTAGTATGGGAGAAGAATTTAATTGCAGATAATTTGCAGGTGGGAAATAAGAAATTTGTTGGGTAGTTTTCTATATGTCAAAGGGATGGTGAGACAGTTGTTTTTGCAACACATCTTTTGCACCCTGGTTACAATATTTTCAACATTCAGTGGGATATGCCTAAAGGTTTTCTAGAGATGGTGTTTATGTGGGGTAAATTAGTGGGAAAAAGTTTAACAGAAAATAAGTGGAGGGCAGTCCAACACCAGGATTTTTGCTTTGGATGCTGCGCTGAATGCAATAAGGGAATCTTATTGGGAGGGCATTTCTAGTTTCCTTTTGTCAATATGCTGATGTCAGAAATCTTACATTTGGGAAGAGATTTCTTTTGCTGTTTATATTGTTTACAATTTTCTGAAGGCTGCTCTCTTTTTATTTTTCTTCCATGGCCTTTTGCAATTGGCATTTATACTTTGTTGCTTTCCTATAAATTGGTTCATTTTACTAGTTGATTGACTCTAAGACCTTAAGGTCCTGAACTAATTACTTTTATTTCCTAACAGCCTTAGAACCATGTCACAAGACGTGAATGCTAAGGTAGTGCTTTTTTAATATCTTCTCTTACCAATGAATTATATGTACCTAACTTGTTATTACAGGCTAAATTTTTGGCAGTTTTGATTATTATACCTTGGGCAATGGACTTTCTCGTTCATGACTATATACTCATGCCTTTTTTAGACAGGTAATCATTGAAGATAAACCATTATCTGTGAAACTTAGAGCAATTATTCTTTTGCATTCATGTAATATTTCTCCATTTTGGAATAATAGTTAAATTGCTTTGGGAAGATGTTTAAGGCTTGTGCACAAATACGTTTTTGAGTGTGTATTTCTTTGAGAATGAGTTGGGGAGAAAAACTCAAGTGATCAGCTTCAATCTTGGTCATTCTAAATGCCTGAGTCATAGTGCTAAACCTACCAAACCACTTTTAACGAGACTATTTTAACCCATAGAGTGATTTGTGGAGTTTGTTGACTAAGCTAGACTCCCTGAGCAACAACCTAAGTGGTTGCTTCATATTTACTTCCTTATGCACCTTGAAGAAATACATTTGTTATGTCAAGTTTGAGGAAAGGCCAGTAATGCAAGCAACCATGGGCAGAAATAAGCAAATAGAAGGCATCTTTGCCATTGGGGAAAAGGTATTAATGTAATCCAGCCCAAATATTTAAGTGTATCCTTTAGTAACTAGACGAGCTTTAGGGCAGTCCACAGTCCCATCAAGCCTTACTGTAGGACTGTTAACGCATTGGCAATCAACTGTTGTCTTGCCTTGTGGTAAAAGCACCAAATTCCAAGTTCCATTAAAGTGTAAGGCTTCTATTTCATCAAGCATGGCTTGACACTAACCAAGATGGAATAAAGCTTCGCTTGTGGTTTTTGGGATGTGAACAGAAGAAAGGCTTGAAACAAATGCATAGTAGGCAAGTGATAGAAGGTCATCACTCAAAAAATGGTAAATAGGATGAGGATTAAGTGTAGACTATTTACCTTTACGTTGGACGATGGACAAACTATTTGGATATAAATATGTGGTATGAGGGACCACTCGCAGAGAGAGTGAGTCAGGAGGATTGAGGGCGATGATGCTAAGAAGTAGAGAAGAATAGAATGGAATGGGCAATACCTAGCCAGTACTTTGTAAATTAGGTAGAGCCATATAAAAGAAGGGCTATTGTTCAAAGAATGTGACATCAGCGGGCATGAGATATTGGTTGACCTTAGGAAAGAAACACTTGTATCTTTTTTGTAACCAAGAATAGCCCAGAAATATACACTTAAGAGCCTTGGCAGCAAGATTGTCCTATGTAGAAGTTAGGCAATACATAAAACATACAATACCAAAGACAAAGTGGGAGAAAATAGGATGACTATTTAGGAAACAAAATAGAGTGAGGAGTTTAATTTTGCAAAACTGAAGAGGGCATGTGGTTAATGAGATAGCAAGTAATAAGAATAGCATCTACCCAAAACTTAGAAGGGAGATTAGCATGCAACATTAGTGTTAGAAAAGAGAAGAATAATTTGTGAAGCTGTACCCAAAAGGGTTGTCAGCATGTGTATTTATATCTGAATAAAAAACTACAGTACAAGGATAAGTACGATAATATAAGAGCTCTAGTCTAGTACCAAGCTTACTAGACAGGCCTATTATTCAACTAACTTATTCTAACACTCCCCTTCAAGCTGAGGCATATATATTAACCATGCCCAGCTTGTTACAAACATCCTAAACTCGTTTTCCTAGAAGAGACTTAGTAAAGATATTTACGAGTTGATTCCCTGTTCGAATATACTTGAGACTGATGACTCTTTCTTCCAATTTTTGTCTAATAAAGTAACAGTCCACCTCAACATGCTTTGTCCGTTTATGAAAAACAGGATTAGAGGCAATATGAATCGCTGCTCGATTATCACACCATAATTCCATGCTACCAGAGCATTCCATCCCAAGTTGACAAAGGAGATAAGAAATCCAAATAAGTTCAGTAGTGGCATGTGTCATGACGTGATACTCTGACTCAGCACAAGAGCGGGATACCATAGCCTGCTTCTTACTTTTCTAAGACACAAGATTGCCACTTACAAAAATGCAGTAACCTGAAGTAGACCTTCGATCCATAGGGCACCCTGCTCAGTTTGCATTTGAAAATCCTTCAATTCTGCAATGACCATGACTCTGATAAAGTAAACCGAGTCTAGTAGCTTTCTTCAAATGCTTTAAAGTATGTACCAATGCCTCCCAATGGGAGGTTCTAGGAGTTGCCATAAATTGACTGACTACACTCACTGGAAAAGCAATATCTACTCTTGTAATAGTGAGGTAATTCAACTTTCCAACCAATCGCTTATACTGCTTTGGATTGTCCAACAGCTCCCCATCTTCTGGTCCTAGTTTCACATTTGGAATCATCCATGTATCACACGGTTTGGCACTTAAAAGACCTATTTCTTCCAACATGTCCAGGACATATTTCCTCTGAGATAACACAATTCCCTTGCAGCTTCTAGTCACTTCGATACCTAAGAAGTACCGAAGCACTCCTAACTCTTTAGTCTGGAATTTTGTCTTTAAGAAAGCTTTTAGGTCTGAAATATCAGCAACATCACTTCTTGTAATAGCAATATCATCCACGTAGACAGCCAAAAGAATATACTCTGATTCAGAGTGGTTGAAAAACACAGAGTGATTATGGTCACTTTTCTTCAATCCAAACTTGACCATAATACTGCTAAATCTCTCAAACTAGGCTCGAAGAGATTGTTTGAACTTATAAAGAGATTTCTTGAGATGGCAAACATATCCACTCTCCCCCTGAGCAACAAAATCAGGTGGTTGCTCCATATAGACTTTTTCAGCCAAATCATCATGTAAAAAAGCATTCTTCACATCAAGCTGATGACGGTCGTAGTGATAAGAGGCTGCCAAGGAGATAGGTAATTGGACAGATGTGATCTTGGCCGCTAGTGAGAACGTCTCAGAATAATTAAGTCCATATGTTTGGGTATATCCCTTTGCAACAAGACAAGCCTTTAATTGAGCAACTGAGCCATCTGGATTGACCTTAATAGAAAATACTCACTTACAGCCAATAGCAGATTTCCCTGGGGCTAAAGGAACAAGATCCCATTGTTGATTTTGTTCAAGAGCCTCCATCTCATCATTCATTGCAGCTCGCCACCCAGACTAACCTAAAGCTTCTGTAAGAGTCTTGGAAACAACAATAGAATCTAGGAAAGCAATAAAGGACTGAGAAGAAACAGTTAAGGAGGAATATGAAATAGTTGAAGTTAACAGGTAATGAGTGACACGATTACCTGATAAGGTGCAGGAGCGAGTACCTTTGCGGTGGGTAATAGGAAGATCCAAATTAGAAGGTGGATCATTCGCCAAAGAGGTTGGTGGAGAAGAGATTGGAGCTGGTGTTGTGCTTGGAATCTGAACTGATTCTCGAGGTACCTTGTGAGAGTACACCTGTTTCAAAGGAGGTCTAACAAGAAGATTAGAGTCAGTAATTGGAGAAACATTGTTAGATCTCAAGGGAGGAGAGGTAATTAAAAAAAACTCATCAACATTAAGAGAAAACTGAGTAGTAGGAGACTTATAGGTGGAGTAAAGAAAGATTGAGACTCAAAGAAGTGGACGTTAGTAGAGACTAAATAATGACCCAAATTAGGAGAGTAACAATGATACCCTTTTTGATTGCGAGGGTAGCCAAGGAACACACATTTGAGAGATTGGGGGTCAAGCTTTGATACCTGAGGACGAAGGTCTTGAACAAAACAAGTACATCCAAAACACGTGGAGGAAGTGGAAATAATGAGAATAATGGAAAGAGAATAGAGAAAGAAATTTTTACCATGAAGTACAGAGGATGGCATTCGATTAATCTGATAGCAAGCCGTGGAGACAGCATCAGCCCAAAACATTTTTGGCACTTTCATAGTAAACAAAAGGGCATGTGACACTTCCAATAAATGATGATTTTTTCTTTTAGCTACCCCGTTTTGCTGAGGGGTAGTAAAACATGAAAACTGATGTATGATACCCTATTTTATAGACTGGGATGATTGTGAGTGTCTTCCTCCTTGCAATCTAGGACAGTTTCTTTTATAATGTCCAAGCTCGTGGCAATAATGACATTCAATATGACTAAGACTACCACCTTGTTCTCTCCCTGAATCACTACATCCACCAGAATCTCTTCCTCGACCTCGACCACCTTTATGGCCACCTCGCCCTCTTCGTGAAGTAGATCCTACTAGAGCAGAGGACTTAGATACAGATGGTGAAACATGTAGGTCTTTAGATACCCGAAGAAGGCGAGAGTAAACCCTCTTCATAGTTAGAGACTCAAATCTTGATAGAATCTGTTAGTGGGCTGTGCTTAACTCTAGGGGTAACATCGATAGGAAACACAAAGCCCTTAATTGCTCATGTTACATCACTAGAAACAGGTATGAGACTCTTTCATTGTTCAAAGATCCGATTAAATTCAGTAAACATCTAGGATAAGGATTTCCCTTTCCTATTCAAATGAAAGAGCTCCTGACAGAGGTCATATAACTGCATTAGATTATCTTTCCTAGAATAAACTTCTTTCAGAAATTCCCATAACTCTTTCACCGTTTCACAATGGTTTGTATTGTCTTGGACCTCACTATCTAGAGTATTAAAGATAAGACTAAACAAATGTTTATCCTCCATTAACTATCGCATTTTGGCAGCCCCAGTAGGAGGCATATCGGGGAGGTGATCTTACTTTCCAATTCCACCAAGGAAGATATCAATAGCCTTCTTCCAAGAAAGATATTGTCTTCCATCATTGTCTAACTTCCGATCAATGATTTTTGCTACTACAAGAATGATTTTAGAGAATAGGGTCTGATCATTAGATTTTATTTCAACACCGTTGTTGATTTTAGGAGAACTAGGATGAAAATCACCTTTAGCCATCATATGAAATCACACCAGACTAATAATGCTTCAAATCAAATCACCCACACTTCCCAAAGCTCTAAATTATATAGGAAAACCTTCAAATTAGAAGACCTACGCTCTATGAAATTCAAATCACACTGCCCAAGAGAGAGGGAGCACGAATGTGCCCTGAAATCACCCAAAAAACCATGCAAGATTGTGCATTACAGGCAACAGGTACTGTAGATCGACGTTCAGACACTCGGATCGCACAAGATGGAGCACGATCGGACACTTTGATCATAAAACAACCGCCAGGCATTGCGAAAAATCTACCCTATGCACAAGACGTCAGCTAGTCAAACGCGATCGAACGACTGTAATGCGAAACTCCGCATATGCGCGAGATCTCAGCCGATCGAACACCTCAGACGGCCCTACCCCTGCTAGCTGGTCTCCTTACCGCCGGTTACTCCCTCTTTGACGTCAGTTGCACCACTTTTGGCTTGTTTGAGGCTTAACGTCGAGCCTCTCTCATGTGCGACCCTTGGGGTCGGTAAACCTCCAAAATCTCAACAAATTCGTGGCTGATTCAGCCACCCAAAGAAGGAGAATGCGATTTTTCTTAAGAATTGATCAGAATCAGTGGTTATTGGCTTGAAATTTAGGGTTAGGGTTAAAAAATTGGGGTTAGGAAGGAGATTTGGGAATTAGGGTTTCAGAAAATTGGGACTTTAGGGAATTCCTGAGAATTTGGGAAATTAAGGCTCTGATGCCATGTTAAAAAAGAGAAGAATAATTTGTGAAGCTACACCCGAAAGAGTTGTTAGCATGTGTATTTATATTTGAATAAAATACTACTGTACAAGGATAAGTATGATAATATAAGAGCTCTAGTCTAGTACCAATCCCATTAGACAGACCCATTATTCAACAAACTTATTCTAACAAATAAATTAAGTAGTTTCAACCATATGACAATTTTTTCTTTTAGCGACTCCATTTATTGTGGAGTACAAGGATATGATGACTAATGTAAAATACATGAGTAGTCATAAATGTTGTGAATTGATGAGAAATATTTAGAAGCATCGCCATTACATAATGCACAAATAAATTTACCAAACTGATTTTTTATTTTAGCACAAAATGTTTGGAATATGGAGAATAACTCAAAACAATGTTTCATTAAGAAAAGCCAAGTGCAACGAGAGTAATTATCAATAATAGTCACGAAGTAACAGAAACCCAAAGTAAAGTTAACTCAACTAGGACCCCATTCAACCGAGTGAACAAGAGAGAAGGGATTTAGCCCTATTATTAACCTTAGGAAGAAAAGAACTACTACTGTGTTCCCACGCTAACAGCATTCATAATTTGAAGAAGTCAAACAACAAAATTAAAACCAATTTTTCGAGTTTAGAGAGACTTGGATGACCAAACTAATAATGAAGGAGTTCAGAGGTGGTAGTGTGCTATTGGTGTATATTACTTGTGAACTAGGCGCAACAAGATGATAGTTACCTTGTGACTTATACCTGATGCCAACTGTCCACCCCATACCCCAATTTTATATACAAACAGAGTTATGAGTAAAGGTCACTGAACAATCAAGGTTTTTAATGAGCTGACGAATAGAAATCAAATTGAATGGGTTGACAAGCACATAGAACTATAAAATCCAAAGACAGAAAGAGGTTAGGTATTGTCGGCCCTATTCCTCTAGGTCCAGCTTTGGATCCATCAGCAAGAGTAATAGTGTGTAATGTATCAAAATATGTAACTAAGATAAAAAGGTCTTTATTACTACACATATGATAAGTGGTGGCAGAATCAAGAATTCAAATCCAAGAGATTGACCTAGAGTGATGCAAGCAGTGGGGTTATTTGTGTGGGTGAGTTTGGTGTGATGCATGAAATATCAAATTGGTATCATAATCAACCGCAATCATTAGGCACTAATTGAGAAGTCTATGAAACTGGGATTGAATTGATATTATTCTAGAAAACATTGGTGGCATGTGTAGATACAGTGTGTGGAGCAATAGGTCAACCATGCTTCTTCCAACAAGTTTTCTCAATTTCTTGCAATAGGTGCATTGTGGGCATGGACGATGACCATTATTGGGACTCTTTCCTTCTTTTGGATGTGGAAGTTGAGACCTTATTAATTTCATAGTGGTGATAGTAGGGGTTTTGAGGTTGGAGAAGGCAACAGTCTAAGATGTTGAGGAACTAGGGCGTAAGGGGTCATTGAGATCTAACATGGCAAAATCCCAAAAGAACACAAGGAAAAAATAGTTTTAGTTGGAAAAGGAAAGACAAAAGGTTGAAATAGACTATTGGAGAGAGAGACAAAGCAAGAGGCTAGGTTTTCTCAAAAAGGCTTTGATACCATATGAGAATGAGTTTGAGAGAAAACATGAGAGATTAGCCTCTCGATTCTATGATTTGTAGAGAGAGAGGCCTAATTACCTTAATTACATGTTAGCTAACGACACAATATACGCATGCCTATTTCTAATTCATATTATATACATTATGCACATGGTAAATAACAAGTAATCTAACAATGTGTCCTTAATGTCTTTGTTAGAAAAATAAGAAAAGGAATTTGTGAAAGCTATACAACAAGGGTTGTCAGCATGTGTATTTATAAAGAGAATACTACAAGACAAAATACGACAGCATAAGAGTTTTAGTCTAACTCTAGTACCAAGCCCATCAGATGGGCCCATTATTCAACTAACTTATTCTAACACTCCCCCTCAAGCTAAGGCATATATATTAATTATGCCCAGCTTGTTACAAACATCCTGAACCCGTTTTCCTGAAAGAGACTTAGTAAAAATATCAGCAAGTTGATCTCCTGTTCGAACATGCTTGAGACTGATGACTCCTTCTTCCAATTTCTGCCTAATAAAATGGCAGTCGACCTCTACATGTTTCGTCCGTTCATGGAAGACAGGATTAGAAGCAATATGAGTCGCTGCTCGGTTATCACACCATAATTGCATGCTACCAGAGCTTTCCATCCCAATCTGACCAAGAAGGTAAGAAATCCAAACAAGCTCAGCAGTGGCATGTGCCATAGCTCGATATTCTGACTCAGCACTGGAGCGGGAAACCACAGCCTGTTTCTTGCTTTTCCAAGACACAAGATTGCCACCTACAAACACACAATAACCTGAAGTAGATCTCCGATCCGTAGGACACCCTGCCCAGTCTGCATCTGAAAACCCCTCAACTTTGCAATGACCATGACTCTGGTAAAGCAAGCCAAGTCCAGGGGCTTTCTTCAAATACTTCAAAATGTGTATTAATGCTTCCCAATGTGAGATTCTAGGAGTTGCCATAAACTGACTAACTACACTCACTGGAAAAGCAATATCTGGTCTTGTAATAGTGAGGTAGTTCAGCTTCCCTGCTAGTCGCCTATATCTCTCTGGATTATCCAACAACACTCCATCTTCTGGTCCCAATTTTACATTTGGAATCATAGGAGTATCACACGGTTTGGCACCTAAAAGACCTGTCTCCTCCAGCATGTCTAGGACATATTTCCTTTGAGACAACACAATCCCTTTGCGACTCCTAGCCACTTCGATACCTAAGAAGTATCGAAGCGCTCCTAACTCCTTAGTCTGAAATTTTGTCTTCAGAAAAGCTTTCAAGTCTGAAATACCAGCAACATCACTCCCTGTAATAACAATATCATCCACATAGACAGCTAAGAGAATACATCCTAATTCGGAGCGCTTGAAAAATACTGAGTGATCATAGTCACTTTTCTGCAATCCAAACTCCATCACAACACTACTAAATCTGCCAAACTAGGCTCTAGGAGATTGTTTGAGCCCATATAGAGATTTTTTGAGACGACAAACATGTCCACTCTCCCCCTGAGCAACATAACCAGGCGGTTGCTCCATGTAGACCTCTTCCGCTAGATCACCATGTAAGAATGCATTCTTCACATCAAGCTGATGAAGAGCCCAATGATGAGAAGCTGCCAAAGAGATCAGTAACCGAACTGAGGTAATCTTGGCCACTGGTGAGAAGGTCTCGGAATAATCTAGTCCATAAGTTTGAGCATACCCTTTTGCAACAAGACGAGCCTTTAGCCTAGCAACGGAACCATCTGGATTGACCTTAACCGAAAACACCCATTTACAACCAATAGCAGATTTCCCAGGAGGTAAAGGGACAAAATCCCATGTTTGATTTTGTTCAAGAGCCTCCATCTCATCATTCATTGCAATTCGCCACCCAGACTGACTTAGAGCTTCTGCAAGGGTCTTGGGAATAACAATAGAATCTAGGGAAGCAATGAAGGACTGAGAAGATACAGGTAAAGAGGAATATGAAACGACTGAAGCTAATGGATAATAAGAAGCACGATTACCTGGTAAGGTGCAAGAACGAATACCTTTGCGGTGGGCGATGGGAAGATCCAAATCAGAGGGTGGATCATTGGCCGAAGAGGTTGGTGGAGGAGAGACTGGAGCTGATGTTGTGCTAGGAATCTGAGCCGGAGTTGGAGCTACTCTGCGTGAGTATACCTGTTTCAAAGGGGGTCTGACAGGAGGACTAGGATCAATAACTGGAGACATTTCATTAGACCCAAAGGGAGGAGTAGTCACCAAGAAAAACTCATCAACATTAGGAGTAGACTGAGTAGTAGGAAGCACAATAGGCGGGGCAAAGAAAGACTGGGACTCAAAGAAATGGACATCTGCAGACACCAAATAGCGACCCAAATCAGGAGAGTAACATCGATATCCTTTTTGATTGCGAGGGTAGCCAAGAAAGACACATTTTAGAGATCGGGGGTCAAGTTTTGACACCTGAGGACGGAGATCCTGAACAAAACAAATACACCCAAAAACACGTGGAGAAAGTGGAAATAAAGAAGATGATGGAAAGAGAATAGAAAAAGGAATTTTGCCACGAAGTATGGATGATGGCATCCGATTAATCAGAAAACAAGCTGTGGAGACAGCATCAGCCCAAAATGTTTTTGGCACTTTCATGGTAAACAAGAGAGCACGTGACACTTCCAACAAATGACGGTTTTTTCTTTCAGCAACTCCATTCTGCTGAGGGGTAGCAGAACATGAGAATTGGTGTAAGATACCCTGTTCTGCTAAATAAGAAGAAAATTGCGCAGAAGAGTATTCTTTAGCATTGTCACTGCGCAAATTTTTAATGGAAGTATGAAATTGATTTTTGATTTCAGAATGAAAGGCACAAAAGATATTAAATAATTCCGATCTCTGTTTCATGAAATAAAGCCAAGTCATTCTGGAATAATCATCCACAAACGTAACAAAATATTTGAAACCAATTTTTGATACCACAGGACATGGACCCCAAATATCAGAATGAACTAATTCAAATGGGGATGTAACCCGCTTATTGACTCGAGAAACATAAGTGCCACGACACTGTTTGGCAAATTGACATGACTCACATGACAAACTAGAAACATAATGTAAACTAGGACACAATCTTTTCAGAGACTCTAAGGAAGGATGACCCAGTCGATAATGAAGTTGCAATGGAGACAAGGCTGCAGCAGCTACTGGACGAGGGACTCGATCGCCAAGCACATACAATCCTCCAGACTCATCCTCTACCAAAAATCCTCTTCGACGAAAGATCCTGAAAAATGCAATGGTTAGGAAAGAAATAAACACCACAATTATATGCTCGGGTGAGTTGACTGACAGATAGCAAATTAAAGGGAAATTTAGACAAACACAAAACATTGGACAAGGTAATATCTGAAGAAACATTAACAGAACCACTCCCAACAATAGGAGTAGTAGACCCATCTGCTAGAGTGACATGAGATGAATGAGTAAAAGGTTGAAACGACAATAGATTACCTGATGTTCCCGTCATATGATCTGTGGCCCCTGAATCAATTACCCATTTTGAACGAGAGTCAGAGAGACATGCAACAGAATTACCTGTCTGGACCAGGGTAGCAGCAGAAGTAGATGACTGAGAAGCCTGGAACTGACTATACCGGGCAAACTCATCCTCAGTCATAGCAATCATACGAGTAGTTCCAGGCCCAGAATTAGTGTCTGTTGTGGCAATGTGAGCAGACTGAGATGATTGTGAGTATCTTCCTCCTTGCAATCTGGGACAGTTTCTTTTATAATGCCCAAACTCGTGACAATAATGACATTCAATTTGACTAAGATTACCACCACGTCTTCCTGATTCTCCTTGTCCTCCCCCTGAATCACTACGTCCTCCAGAATCTCTCCCTCGACCTCGACCACCTCTACGGCCACCTCGCCCTCCCCGTGAGGTCGAGCCTACTAAAGCAGAGGACTCAGATATGGATGGTAAAACCTGTAGGTCTCTAGATACACGAAGAAGGCGAGAGTAAACTCCCTTCACAGTTAGGGACTCAAAACCTGACAAAATCTGTTGGCGAGCTGTGCTTAACTCTGAAGGTAACATCGATAAAAAACACAAAGCTCCCAATTGCTCACGTTGAGCCTGCATAGCTACAACATCACTAGATATGGGCATGAGACTCTTCCACTGTTCAAAAATTCGATTAAACTCTGTAAACATTTGAGATAAGGATTTCCCTTTTCCATCCAAATGAAAGAGCTCCTGGCATAGATCATACAGTTGAGTCAGGTTATCTTTTCCAGAATAAATTTCTTCAAGAAACTCCCATAATTCTTTCACGGTTTCACAATGATGGGTGTTGTCTTGAACCTCACTATCTAGGGTATTAAAAATGAGACCGAACAAGCGCTTATCCTCCATTAACCATCGTACTCTAGCAGCACCAGTAGGAGGCATTTCAGTTAGGTGATCCTGTTTTCCAATCCCACCAAGAAAAATGTCAATGGCTTTCTTCCAAGATAGATATTGTTTCCCATCACTGTCTAACTTCCGGTCAATAATTTTTGCTGCAGCAGGGATGATTTCTGAAAACAAAGTTTGATCATTGGGTTTTATTTCAATATTTTCAACGCCTTTAGGAGAACCAGGATAAATATCACCTTCTGCCATGTTATAAAATCACACCAGACCAACAACTTCAAATCCAAACTACCGAAATACCTTCAAATCACGAAACCCAGGCTCTACAAAGTACAAATCACACAAGAACCGCTGCAAAAATGTGCAAAAACGCCCAAAAACGCCCAAAATCGCGCCAGACAGCACCTACCACCGCAAAAACAACTCCACTGCCGCCGGCAACGCTCGGACGGCCGCCAACACCCACCGGCCGGTCTACCCACCGCCGGTCGCTCCTTCTTGGTCACCGATCGCACCTCCTTCAGCCGATTTGAGGCTCACCACCGCGCTGCCCGACGCACAAAGCGCGACTCTCGCGATTCTACCGCCGCCGACAGCTCCACCGGCGCCGACCGGCACTCCACCAGCCTCAGATCGGACCGACTCTTCCTCCTAGGGCCGGGTCACACCGCCCCAGCTCCTGCCGCCGCGTGAAACGGTGCTATTTCGTCATGCACGGCGTCGTGCACTGTTCATCCGCGACCAAAGTTGCGATTTCTCCAAAATTTCACTAATTGGTGGCTGTTTTCAGCCACCCACAAAGGGGAATACGAATTTTTTGAAGGTTTAGATCAAAATTTGAGGTTTTGGGGTTAAGATTTAGGGTTGGAATTGGTTGATTTGGGTGAAGATTAAGAAATTTGGGGATTAGGGTTTCAGTATTTAGGAATTTCAAAATTTTGAAGGATGATTGGCTCTGATACCATGTTAGAAAAATAAGAAAAGGAATTTGTGAAAGCTATACAACAAGGGTTGTCAGCATGTGTATTTATAAAGAGAATACTACAAGACAAAATACGACAGCATAAGAGTTTTAGTCTAACTCTAGTACCAAGCCCATCAGATGGGCCCATTATTCAACTAACTTATTCTAACAGTCTTCGTCCAAGAGGGGTAGATTCTCCAATTTTCTTGCTTCCATTCTTTTTGCTCTTCAATTAAATCTCCCCTTGCATCAAAAACCAGAAAAAATGAAGTCAGATTCAACACCTTCCCCTGACAAGGCCAGCACACACACTCATACACTCACACAAAGATTACAATGAAATGAGTTTTTAAGACATGGGTTGACAACACATACAATTCATTGGATCTCATATTTACACTTGTGTATATATGAAAGATGACAAGAAATAACAAGAAACTTACTTTCTTAACTTCTAATATCCAGTACTAATACCTCATGGTTTATGACAATTTTATGTGCATGTGATATTTTTGTTTAATTTTAGAATTTAATATTTTTATATTCCTTTTGGGTATAAACTTCTCTCCTTGTTGATCTCTTACTTGAGTGTCCTTATTAGCTTTTTGAATTGAAAAGTTTGTCTAATTGGCCAAGTAACCTTGTGTTAAAAACAGATATGTGAAGACTGTACCACTTGCAGCACAAATGCTTGATGTGAGAACACATCAAAAACTTCAAATAATTGAGGAATTAAAAATTGAGAGAGGACGATTCAAGCTTGAGGTAGAGATTGGCAAATCTCCGCCTCTTTCTGATGAGGAGATTTGGTGGGAGCTAAGGCATAAAGCGTAAGATATTCCCTTTCGTCTTTTGCTTGATCATGTTAAATGCTGCTCTTTCTTTTGCTTTGATAAGAGAGTAAATGGGAAGTAAAATTATAGATATAAAGTCTAAAATGCCAATCATGGTGAAGAGTGGCATTATAGTTTCCTACTCTTGAATAACTGCCAGTTGTTCACATTACCTATCCATAGATTGAAATTGAGAGAAACCAAGTGATAAATTAGAGAGGAAGAGAGAAAACCCTTGTTTTAAAGGGAATAATGTTGTGAGGTCTAGCCCTCTCTATTAGAATTTAGAGTAAGACTGTACAATAATTAAGGCTAAATCTAAGGCTAAAATTAATACCTGATTGATAACTAATTACAACACATGTTACACATCCTTTATATTTCAACGCATCCCCTCAAGTTAGGGTATATAAGTCATATGCACCATGCTTGTTATAAATAAAACCAATACAAGAACCCTCAAAGAAATGTCTGCTAGTTGGTTAGTTGAGTTGATAAAACAAGTAGTAATACAACTAGATAAGATATTCTCTCTGATGAAATGATAGTCATTTTCTTTGTGTTTGATCCTCTCACAAAAAAATGGATTCGAGGTGATGTGCAATGTTGCTTGATTATCATGTATCAACTTCATTTGCATCACCTTGCCATACTTTAGTTCTTGAAGCAATTGCTTTAACTATATGAGTGCACATGTTGCCATCGCCATAGCATGATATTTAGCTTCTGCACTAGATCAAGCAACAACATCTTGCTTCTTACTCTTCCAAGATACTATATTGCCACCTATCAAAACACGATATCTAGTAGTATACTGCTTATTTGATGGAGACCTTCTTGGTCTACATTAGAATATTCATTACTTGGGTATGACCTTTATCTTCATCTAATAATCTCTGACTTGTTGCTTGCAAACAATAGCATCTCAGTGACTATCACAATGAGATTGGAGAAACTAACTAACCATACTAACTGCAAAAGAGATATCAGGCCAAGTGATAGTGAGGTAGTTTAGTTTTCCAACCGTTCTCTGATATCTTCCAAGATTAGATAATGGCTCCCCCTATCCTAGTAAGAGCTTAACATTCAGGTCCATGGGAGAATTAATCGGTCTACAATCAAGCATGCTAGCCTCCTCAAGAATGTCTAATGCATTTTTCCTCTCTAAAATGACTATGCTATTTTTGGACTAGGCAACTTCAATGCCAAGAAAATATTTCAACTTCTCCTAGTCTTTAGTTTAAAAGCAGTTGAAAAGGTGTGTCTTTAGTTGGAGAATACCATCTTAATCATTGCTAGTGATGAGAATGTTTTTCACATAGACCACTAGACATAAGCATTAACAAAGAAGCCTATGGCGCTGCAGTTGAGATGGTGTCACTCCGAAGAACATTGGTAGCATGCACAGACTTGACAATGTAGTAAGCAGAGCGACATGTCTACCATTGCCTTGCAAGTGGTCTAATTTCCTCAAGGTGGTTTATGTTGGAAAAAAGAAGAATGATTTGTGTAAGTTGTATCTCAATAGAACATCCAGCTCCTTTATTTATATTAAAATATAATACATAAAATCTAGATAGTATATTGAACTTAGATAGTATATTGAATCTAAATAGTACTGACTCATTAACAACATACTACTAACTCATTATTTATTATATTTCTTAACACTCCCCCTCAAACTAAAAATTACAAAAGTTTCAGCTGATTACAAAACATGAACCACAACACTTTTAACTCAATATAACAAAAATACAATTACTTGACACTTTTAACAAAAACACACTTGTAACAAGCCAACAATGTACAGTAAGAAGCGAGCAACTCCCCCTAAGCACTAAGCTCCACAAACCACAACTATAACATAATATGTGATTGACGTTCTTGATAGACACAGTTCCCACAGGTCTTCTGCTAGCTTCCCTTGAGCTGCTTTCTCAACCTTTTTTTAGCTGTTCTCTTTGGTAACGCGTCATCATCTATTGACATAACCCCAAGATGTCTTCTGCCAGCTCTCCTGAGCTGCTCCCTTAACCTTCTTTGGTTAATCTTCACACAACCTCTAACACCCTCAATTGGACAGTCAGCATCAACAAACCAAATTTACACTACTAAACTATCAATAAAGCACTCTCCAATTGTGCTCATTGTAGCATCAAATCAGCAACACTTGAAATAAACTTTCAATACTACAAAGATATCTCTCCCCCTCAAGTTGAAAGCTAACTGTTACAAATTAAACACCCTAGATCAATAGAACACAGAACAAAGGCAAAGGACTAAAGCCATCCTACTCGTATCTCAACACTTCAAAGCAAAAAAACCAAACACATGGCAACAAACACCCAAACAATCAACGCAGCAATTAAACAACATTTTAATATTGTTTCAGTTGGATGATATAGCTCTGATACTATGTTGGAAAAAAGAAGAATAATTTGTGTAAGCTGTATTCCAATAGGACATCTAGTTTCTCTATTTATATTAAAAAATAGTACATATAATCTAAACAGTACATCGAACCTAGACAACATATTGAATTTAGACAGTACATTGAATATAGATAATACATTGAATCTAGACAGTACTGATTCACTGACAACACACTGCTGACTTATATTATTTATTATAATTCCTAGCAATCTAGTTTCTTGTAGGTGTTGCACTATGGTTGTGGGCAACTAATATTATGACCCTTGCCTCCTTCTAGATGTGGAACTTGGGACATTAGGGTTAAAGACTTTGAGGTAGGTGTAGGAATTGATAGAGGAGACACATCAACAACTTCAATCATGTTAAGTTACTGCTTAAATGTATCTTCATGGTGGGATTAGTAGAGTTGGACATTGATACTAAACTCAAATTCAGGTTTGAGACCAAAAAGAGCAACAACCATGAAGAATTTTTCTCTTTGTGCAATTTGATAAGCTACTAAGTTAGCAAAAGGCATGAGAGCATAAAATTCTTGCATATAGGCTTGAACCTATCATAGATAAAATTCCATGTTGGTTTCTTGCTTGCAATTCTTGAAGTCAATAACCACAGTATACAGCCATTGTATATCATGAACATAGCATTCTTTGGCTTCTTTCCCCCTCAAAAGGGTGGACAAGTTGCAAGAAGAAGGATTAATGGACTAGTGTAGAATACTGCACAAATGATCATCTACTTATTCTAATTTAGCTGAGCCAGCTACTGGCACCTCTTCATCTTTCGTAAGATGCTCTTCCTACATTGCCCCCTGAACCACATTTTAATAAAGGTATCGGGAGAGATAGTTGGCTAACCTTATCAATTTTAATAGTTGTAATAGTTGGGGTTCCAAGATTTGAGAGGGTGACAGTGAGATGTAGACTATGGTGGATTCATTGATTTTTGACATGGTGAAATTTTGAGGGAAAACAAGGAGTATTTTTAGGGCTTTTGTGGATAAAGAGAGCACAGAGGATAGAAACACATTGTAGGAGGTCCAATCTAAGAAAACCAACCTTTGGAATAGGTTCAAAAGGCTTTGAAGGTCTAATCTAGAGTTGCCAGCGATAGGATGATGTAGGACGAGACAGAAAATAAGACACATACAGTGTATTGTCTAAATAATCAAAATATAATAACTCAGCTTTGATTATTGGAGATGATAACAAAGCCTTAAATAGGAAACACAAAACCCTAAAAGCTACTAAGGTAACTGAAGATTCAAGAAATCCTAAATTAAAGAAAATCTTATCTTATAACCTAAGACCCAAACAGATAATAATAAATTCCTAACGAATTCTCAAATTACAAATCTTAAATCTCAACTAACAAAATGATTATATAATACATAACACATAATTAAATCTATCCCATTCTGCATCGCAGGAGGTGGCTGAATGCACCTACATGTGTCGGTAAGTAGGGAAACAGGCAAGATTGGTGTGGTGGCACGTGGAGGTTTGGTAGCAATATGGTTTCAAGGGTAGGCTGATCGAAGGTGTCTAGAGCAACCTATAGGGGTGGTGTTGCAATTAGGGTTGATCTGCTATGGGTGGAAGTTAGCTAACCACCTAGAGAAGAGAAACTCTAGTTGAAAAAGAAGCATAGTCAAGGAAATAGTGATGGAAGGATTTTGTTTCCTAAGGAGGCACTAATACCATGAGAGTGAATAGGAAAGGACACTTGTGAGACTAGCCTCTTATAGCTTCTATTAGGTATTGATTAATAGCATAATTACAAGCTAAAATAATGGACTGACTTAATGGGCCTAATTCCTAATTTGCATAATCATTCCTAATTTACATAGAACATTGTTAAGATAATGGACCTAGACATACATACACCATATATACAACAACAACAAACCAATCCTTTTCCCACTAGGTGGGGTCGGCTACATGGATCAAACGACGCCATAAACTTCTATCCAAAACCAAATTTTCGGATATACCATTTAACCAAAGATCTCTTTTAATCACCTCTCCAAGTGTCCTTTTTGGTCTTCCTCTACATCTCCTCACAGAACTAAACACCATTTGGTCAACCTTTCTTACTGGTGCCTCTTGCGGTCTTCTTTGTACATGCCCAAACCACCGTAACCGGGTTTCTGTCATTTTCTCCTCAATAGGTGCCACCCCAACTCTCTCCCGAATATAATCATTTCGAATTTTGTATTTTCTTGTATGTCCACTCATCCATCTCAACATTCTCATTTCTACCACCCCTATTTTTTGCTCTTGTTGACCTTTCAAAGCCTAACACTCACTTCCATAAAGCATAGCTGGTCTAATAGCAGTTCGATAAAACTTTCCTTTAAGCTTGGTAGATATTTTGCAATCACAAATAACCCCCGATGCGTTTCTCCATTTCATCCATCCAGCTTGGATCCTGTGGGAGACATCCCCATCAATCTCTCCATTACTTTGTAAAATGGACCCAAGGTACCGAAACTTGGACACCTACGGTATTCTCTGCTCCCCAATTTTTATCTCCAAATCTCTGTTTTCTCGCCTCTTGCTGAAATTACACTCCATATACTCTGTTTTATTCCGACTTAAACGAAAACCCTTTGATTCCAAGGCTTCTCTCCATAATTCCACTTTACAATTCAACCCCTCTTTTGTTTCCCCTACTAAGACAATGTCATCAGCAAACAACATACATTTCGGGATTGCATCTTGGATGTGTCCAGTAAGTACATCCATTGCTAAAGTGAAGGTATGGACTTAAGGACGGCCCTTGATGCAGACCGATCCTTATGGGAAAATCTTCTGTTACCCTCCCTGAGTCCGCACATTTGTTGTAACTCTATCATACATATCCTTTATGGTAAGAATATAAGCAATACGAACACCCTTCTTTTCCAAAGCTTTCCATAGGACTTCCCTTGGCACTCTGTCATAAGCTTTTTCCAAATCAATGAAGATCATATACAAATCTTTTCCTCTACTTCGGTACCATTCCATCAAACTTCATAGAAGATAAATAGCCTCTGTGGTGGATCTTCCTGGCATGAAACCAAATTGGTTCTCTGATATATGAGTCTCTTTTCTTAATCTCTGTTCAATCACTCCCAAAGTTTCATAGTATGGCTCATGAGTTTAATCCCCCGGTAGTTCTCACAATTTTGAATATCTCCTTTATGCTTGTAAATTGGTATCAACGTACTCTTCCTCCATTCATTTGGCATCCTCTTGGACCTTAGTATCTCATTCAATAACTTGGTAAGCCAAGAAATACCTTTCTCTCCCAAACACCTCCAAACCTCAATAGGTATGTTATCAGGACCCAAAGCCTTACCATTACCCATTTTCTTAAGTGCCTCCTTCACCTCCATTTCTCGAATTCTACGATAAAAAGCAAAATTTTGATCCTCCTCCCGAGTACTTAAACTTTCCATGTCTATATTTGTTGACTGCCCCTCATTGAAAAGCTTGTGAAGATAACTTCTCCACCTTTCTCTGATATCTCCCTCTATTACCAAGACTTTTTCTTCTTCATCCCTAATGCATTTCACTTGATCCAAATCTCTTGTTTTCCTTTCCCTTCCCTTAGCAAGCTTGTATATTTGTTGTTCTCCATTCTTTGTTCCCAAAGCTTGGTAAAATCCATCCAACGCTTTAGATCTTGCCTCACTAACTGCTTTCTTTGTCTCATTTCTAGCTGATCGATACTTCTTCCAATTTTCTTTCTTGTTATCAAGATGTAAAGTTTTGAAACACTCCCTCTTATATTTAATCTTCGCTTGAATATTCTCATCCCACCACCAAGATTCTTTATCTTTAGGGCCAAATCCTTTTGATTCCTCTAAAACTTCTTTAGCTACCTTTAGGATCCCATTTGCCATCTCTTCCCACATAAGGTTAGCACAATCTTGTGTCTCCCAAACTCTCTCTTCTATTAGCTTTCTTTGAAAAATCAACTGTTTTTCACCCTTTAGTTGCCACCACCTGATTCTTGGGTTTATAACTCTTCTGTTTCGCTGTTTCCGACTCTTTACTTGCATGTCAAGAACCAAAATCCTATGTTGTGTGGTCAAACTCTCCCCTGGTATAACTTTACAGTCCTTCTAATCATAGTATCCACAACCTCCATAGATTTCCCAGTCAAAGTTCCAATATTCCAAGTGCCAAAACGGATCTTGTTCCCCTGAACTAACTTCTTTACCCACACCCGTCCAGCAAGATGTGAGAACCCTTACTTATTTAACACTGCATCCGGGCGCCGATGCAGCAGCTCTAGCTCATTTGACACTGTACTCGAGCCATACAGCGCGTTACTTCTGGGTAACGACCTAGCATTAGCAATATAGTTTCGCTTGTCCATGTCATAAAGATTCGACGTAGTTTTACGTTGGCTGTCGACTACCTAACACAACCCTCCTCCTTTATCCGGGCTTGGGACCGGCTATGAAAAACACAGGCGGAGTTACATACACCATATATACATTCTGACAAAAAGGAATTAAGAATGCCTGCAAAAGAGATGATTCTTAAGTGAATTTCTCAATCATTAATGTTTCAAACGAAGAGAAACTTTTAAAAGTGATGAGATCCTTTATAGAAAGTAATCAATAAATTGAAAATTGCAAAAACTTTAAATGAACCCCTGAAAAGTTTTCTGAATTTAAAAACTTGGGTGTTACGCTACATCGTGAGGTGAAATATTTCAAGGACCATAACTGAAGGTCCTTGTTGTTTACTTGATAAACTATTGCTTTGAGCTTTAGCGTCTATGCGTTTTTATGCTAATTCAGCTGTGGTTTATTGAACTTTGATTCCAGTATGCTTGTTATCTATATTGTCTTTCTATTTGTTACTCCTACAGATTAGCATTGAGAGATGAGTGGAGGCTGGAGAATCGCAGAGCATTTGCCAACTTAGGGTCAGATATGGTTTATGGGATCTCTTTATTTATTCTTTTATACTTAAATCAGAGAAAAGTAAGTTATTGTTTTCTCTAAACTACGTGTTTTAATGTATAGTTGGTGCTTATTGTTGATGATGTTTGCTACTTTGAATATTTTATTGTAGTATATTACTATTATTCCATGGATAAGCAAAAGAGTATTATATTGTTATTTTGATGTAACATTACAGTGCACTCAAGCACCTGGAATTAGATAATTCAGGATAGGTAATGAACATAACAATCTTTTGGAAGTCAATCATGAATCACAACTTTGTTGTAAAAAATTTGTATGAGTCTTATTCTGTGTTCTTGGTTTTGTATTCTTTTTCCTTTTGATGAAATGTTGTTTATACCAAACCAGAAAAATGAGAGGAATTTCTCAATTCCTATGGTCATTCATGTGGAAAACCACATCATTTTCTCCCAACTCGTGACTCATTCTTGGAGTGACCTCATAGCAGATTGTTGAAAAGAAGAACCCGAATTGGGTTCACATTGCCCAATCTAGCATCTTATTGTAGATAATTAGACTAGCTTATTATATTTGTAAATATTGTAGATAACTTAGTTATAGATAGATTGGAAGTGGGTACATTTGGATTCACTTCCAGAATGAATTCTAAAAACCAAAGTCCATTGTAACAGTAATATCTAGTTACAGTTTATCTAGGAGTCTTAAGGTTCTGTTTATCAAGAAGTCTGGACTCTCCTTTATTAAAAGGAGCAGCCGTAGTGCATTTTTAATTATTCTGCAAGTAATGCGCCTTACTCCTTAACAAGTTGATTGCTCCGCTTATTCTGCAAGTAATGCATTTTAAAGTTATCTAATTAAAACATTTCCAACTTCAATATGATTTCATAATAATCATTTTAAGATTCTTCATTTTGAATAATTTCAAGTCCCAGCAGTTTCTTAATTTTGATCTCACCCTGTACTCTTATCCAACATGCGCCTATTAATGAAAATTTTGTATTGCTCCCATTTTGCAGGTAGCTTTGCTCAAATTTACTGGTTATAAAATAATAAATAATATTTCAGATACTGGGAAGGCGTTTTTAATTATACTTGTCACAGATATATTTTTAGGGTAATTTCTTCTTGCTGCTTAGTATTTTTTTTATTATGCATGTTACCTCTCCTACTTATTTTCATTCTTTATATGATTTTGTTAATGTAACTTAGTTTACAATTAATTCTTAATGTTGAATAGAATTTTACTTGTACCAGCACATTCAATATAGAGGCAATGCATTTTGTTTGGGTTCGGAAAGGGAGCTGTTGCATTTATAGTTACCTTTCCACTAGGTTTAAAAGAATGAAAATGTTACCAGGTTTAAAAGAAACTGTTAATTTAGAGAGAGAAAGTATTTCATTAGAAATAGTACACTCACTTGCTAATCCATTGGGACTTTGAAATATAACATACAACAGAATATAGGCTCACACAGTAATATAAAACAAACAGTAGCAGCCCACTAAACCTTTGGGCTGAGCCAACTCTATCTACTAACACCTTCTAAGACTCCCCCTCAAGCTAAAACATTGATATTGATGACGCCTAACTCGATACAAATATAATCAATTTTGTCATGGCTAAGGCCTTTAGTCAAAATATCAGCTAATTGTTCACTAGTCTTCACATGACTTGTTGAAATGACTCCATGGAGAAGTTTTTCTTGGATAAAGTGACAATCAACTTTAATATGCTTGATCCTTTTATGGAAAACTAGATTTGTGGCAATATGAGTGGCTGCTTGGTTGTTGCACCACAATTTCATAGGTCTTGTAGCCTTGACTCCCAATTCCTCAAGCAATTGTTGCAGCCATTCAAGTTCACAGGTTGCAAGTGCCATAATTCGGTATTCAGATTTAGCACTAGAGTGAGCTACTACATTGTTCCTTACTCTTCCATGAAACCAAATCCCACCCCCCCCCCTAAAAAAAAAACAAATACATAGTAACTGGATATTGATCTCCTATCTATCGGAGAGCTAGCTTGATCTGCATTTGAGAAGCCTTCAATTTCATAATGTCCAAGATCCTTTTACACAATACCACGGCCAAGGGAGCCTTTCAAGTATTTTCCGCCATGAACTCCATTATCCTATCCAATTGACCCTTGATCCCACTCACTTCCTTCTCTACCAACTCTATTATGTTTTCCATTCTTGTGTTGACCATCCCCTGGAATCAATTGGCTCTGATACCAGATGATAAATACCAAACCAGAAATGAGTATTATTTATTAATTTGTAAAGGAAGAAAATTACAATGGAGCAAGGAATACTCCTAGGACAAAAGGTTTTCTCCCTACCCAGTGGCTATTCGAGATGCCATAGCCTCCTTGTCACTCAGTGCCTATTTCCTACTCCCCCCTCACTACTATGTAATCCTGCAGCCTCTGCAACAGCAGATACAGCCACGTGTTCATTCAATCATTAGGGCCATTAAGTGACCCTTGACCCCTTATGCCCTCTCTGCCCCTTGGTCTATTCCTCCTCTAATTTACCTTTACCATTGGGGCTCTAACAGTTACAGTTACACTAACTTAATTTCAGTCAGGTACCCATAAATCAATTTATACATTATAATAGGCAACTAGGTTAATTGCACCACAAGTAATTAAGCCCAGCCCACAACTTATTATAAATCTACCATGCTTATATAAAACCTAATGCTATTGAGCTACATAAAACCAACTACCTTAGTCACTAGTACGTCCTTGAGCTTGTTACAAATTTAAAAACCCAAACTCAACAATATGAGAGTAGAAAGGAGAGAAAACTTGAGACTGACCTCTTCAAATTATTATTTATAGTGACTAGACAATTAATACAGGCCTAATCACATGCTAATCACAAGGACCTAAATATTAGTTACACATTATGCAACTGTCTAATAATCTAACAATATAAACAAGGAGAAATGAAAACTCAAGCCACCAATCCATAAGAAGTTGGGCAACTAGCACCAAAGATTAAAGGTGTCTCCACCTCATTGGTAGCCCCTTCCCCTTAAAGGTGACTCCACTTTGTCAGCAGCCCTTTCCTTCTAAGGTTGGCTCCAACTAATGGATAGCCCTTTCCTCTCTATTACCCTATCATCTCTTCAGAGGTAGCTACACCTTGTTGGCTGTTCCTTGCCTCACTCTGGGTGGCTACACCTAATGGGCAACTCCTTTCCTCCTCACCATTATCTCCGCAAGTCACATGCCCAACAACACATAATCCATCTACCAATGCCCGAGTCCTCAACTCCCTGAACAACAACACAAAGCCAAAATACCAAAATTATCATTAACTTCACACACCAACTCATCTTTGGAGAACCCTCAAGAGCTCTATGATACTTGTCCCAAAAATAGATAAGACTGGCATCATGTTGATTGATTGCTTTTGAAAGTGGCCTTGAGGAGAATTCATCCACTAAAGTAAAATTATCATTGGCAGGATTTGTATACAAATATCGAAAGAGACAATGCTTGCTAAGCCTAATATCATCATATTGCATAACATGATGATTTCCTTCAAGAGTTCTTTTCTTAACCAGTTCATATTGTTGGTGCAAAGTTTTTGCTCACAGATTTTGTACGTCACTGTCTGCATCCAAGCAGCACTGTATTGGTTGCCTAAAAGGGTTTCATATTCTGTGGGAGGATTTCTGAAGTTTCAATACCCTTATTAGTAAAATTTCTTCCCTAACTAGTGCATGGCAATTTTTCAGCTTCGTAAATCTCTTCCTGCTTTAGCAATTGTCCATATATTCCTCAATGTTAACCACTAGTTCAACCCCATAAAAGTCAAACTTCCCATCACTTCTCTAAGGACAAAAAAACTGCCATTCAAGCACTTCTTGGAATGAAATCAACTGTTACTAGTAGCAATTTGGCTTGTGATCCCAATTCTCTACTACAGAATTTTCAACATGCATCAGGTCATTGCCACCCCTTTGGTCACCGCTGCCGTGGGATCCAATCCTTAAACTCACAGGCAAGACCCTTTCTAGGCTCCTTCTGCTTTCTTTACCATTTTGCTTACTGTTACCATTTGGTGGTACTGCTTTTGTTCTCCTCCACCAGCACTAGAAACTTGCAAACTAGGCATGAATTCCTAGAGCCCAACCATGGCACTATGCAATCCCCATGGTACCGATTCCCACAAGTTATCCCATATTTGCATCCACAAAAAACCTTTGTAGCATCAATAACTGCAGATGCTCTGTGTTATGCCCACAAGTTGCCCTACTCCTCAAACCATAATTAGCCAAAGTTATCCTATATTTGCATCCACATAAAATCGTCCAAGGATTGTTAACTGTGGAGGTTCTGTGTTATGTCCTAAAAACAGAGAAAGGTGTCAGCTGTTCTTTTATTGTTCATATAGGTGGTATTAAGCAGTACACTACTGTGTTGTTAAGTGGTGGGCCGTGGCATCCATGGCCAGGCGTTTTTAGGGCAGCCCACCATGGACCACTCATGGTCTGGCGTCTGCTACGTGGCAGGATGGTGGGGCCATGGGGTTGCTTTGTTTGGGGTTCGAAGTGTCATTAGATACTCTCTGCCCTATTACAAAGCAAATACAATCCTGATACCCCTTTCTTCTTACTATTTCTCCCTTTCCCTTTGGTGCGGCTATATGGTGGCTGGGCTTGCTTCTGCGAACTTCCTTCTCCATCGCATGTGACTCTGTTCTGTTGGAGGCTTTGAACAACTCTGTCCTGGTGAGTGTCTCCATTGCTGTGTTATCAACTTCTCAACCTCTCACTCCTCTGTTCTGCAATGTGAAGTGCCCTTCTTCTCCATGTCCATTGTATACTCTGTTTCATGTTCTCAACTGTTTCTGTATGCTCTGGTTTAGCTAATAGGTACAATTTTAAGTATATATCTTTGATAGATTGTAAATTTGAAACAGAGTAATGGGTCCAGTGGTTTTCTCTAAGCTATAATGTCTACAAAGTTTAAATCCTAATTATGATTTGCTTTGTATATTCGGTTTGCATATCTGTTGTAGATAGTTTAGTTTCATGCTTGAGTCAGCACCAGTTCCTTTTGAGTTATATACATGGTGTATTCAGATTGGAAATCAGAACTAATTATGATTTACCATCTAGTTTAGTTATATATTGAGTTATATGCATGATTTGCTAAGTAGATTTCTTTCTCTCTTCTTTCTTCTATTTGTTGTTTTGATTTTATTTTCTGGGTTCCAAGTGGTTTTGATGACTGCATTTTGGAAACAAAGACATGATAATGTTGTTTATATATATTACTAAATGAAACGTAAAACAGGCCTGAAGATCACTTTCCTGTCATGTTTCTTACATTTTTGAAGATTTGGTGACTGATATTAAGGAATTGTGATTGTTCTTACAATTCTCTGTAAAGTTTTAGTGGCCTATGAATTGTTGTGATCTTTTACTTTAATTATTTTGAAGCATTTAGATATGATTTTATTTTATTTTTTCAATTTTTGTTGTTTTGTCACCATGCATCCACATGGCAGCCACTACACCATCCGCCATGCCACCATGGCCTTCTACCATAGGCCATTGACAACACTGGTATGCTATTGGGCTAAAACCTCCTATGTTTTATTGGAGGAAAGAGATCATTTTTTCGTTTTAGAATTGTTACAGAATCTGAGTTTTACATGTATGATGTTGCAGAGATTGAGTTGTAGTTGTACATGTGTGTGTGTGTGACTCGCTGTCTTTATCTCAGTTGAAAACAGCTGCTGTTGGATAGAGTTTGAGACTTATCAGGTTTGAGTAGTTAGTATCCTATGTTATCTAGATTTAGGCTGTTCGATTCCAACTCAGTTTCTTATTCCTCGTCACTATAAATAGAGCACAGAGGAATGAGTCTGTATCAAGCTCTCTGGTTTACCATGAGTTTCTACAAGGATTACCGTATATGGTCATGGTTTCATATATAATACATTTTTTTGGGCCGGGATGGTATGATGGTTAATTTTGATCTTCAGCGTATTGGAGATTATATGTCTCCGTTTGCTGCCCTGCCTCTAACTGTAGCCTTTTTGAGGGACTTTCTCTTATGAATATGCAGAGGGACAGGAGAGCCTTATTGCATTGATGGCTTTGTTTGTTTTAGTTTGTTTTCCTTTTGTGCCTCTGCCAAGAAGGTTATCTTGTCCTCCACTTCTTCTCGTATGTCTTTTTCTATAAATAAGAATCAACCTTTCATCAAGATTTTAATGTAAAATAGTTAATTAGTGATATTAATACATATAATTGTCAATATCTGGAAATACACTATCATTTGATACATAAAATTGAGAATGCAGAAACTTAAGGCAAATACAAATCTTCATGAACCTGGCCAGTCCTGATTGTTTCCATCATTTTATGTCGTTAGGTAAGATTCAAATTATAAATTTGATTATCTCTAACATGCCTTGTCACATAGAAGTCCATAAAATTTGAAGGGTGGATTAACCACAGGCTCATCACTACCTTGTCTGAAATGTACATTGATATTGAGAATGAGTGGTGGGAATCAAAATGTAAGCTGGATTGTGGAAACAGCTCTAATTCTATGTCAAAGATCTACTCAATCCTAAAGCATAAGCTATTTGGTGAGATCCAAAGAAGTATTTGAAATTAACACTTATGAAGAAAATTAAAGTTCCACTTGTTAATGAAATCATGAATTCCTCAAGAGAAAGTAGAGCACAGAGATTTGGAAGTCAAATTCCATATGTTGGTGTGGGAAATTTTCATGAATAAATTCACATGATTAAGCAGGAAGTTGTTGCTTCATTTTTTTTTCAATCAATTAATGATTATTGGAAGTTAAACTGTCAAACTAAGAAGCAGGTAAACATGATGGTAGCTACACTCCAAAGTACTTTAAAGATTATCTTCTTTTATATGTTGACTCACATATTGGTTTTACCAATAACTACACAAACTTGTTTTTTTTTGGGGTTTCTGGCTGGAGCAAAACTAGGACAACAGATTGTGGGGGCAATTTTTAGGAGACATTTTAATAAGGGAAGGTTTTAGTGCTAGTATCATATATGGAAAAAAGTGTTGCTCCCCAATCCTTAACATTGTTCTGCATCTAGTTGTTGCCATTCTAGTCACCTTGGAGGATTTCCTATATGCTTTTAAGCCTTTTCAGCTTTATCCTTCTTTGTATCTGCTGTTACTTGCATTGTTGACTGCTTCTATTGCATATTGGGGATGCCTGCAGGTATCATTCTGAATCTGGTTGGCAAACTTTGGTAGAGATAATTGTTGAGCACTATGGGCTTGAGGTTGATCAGTCTGCCATAACCATTTTTATTTCCCTGGTCCCGGTTATCATTGATGCATGTGTCAAACTTTGGGTACGTTCTGCTCTTATATGATTCCTACATGTGTGTTTTATGTACTTCTTCTTATATTCATTGGTAAGAAAAGGCTGAAAGGAACAAAACCTTATTATGGAACATGGCATATAAATACTGTGTTAGAAGGTGTTAGTGATATATATTGTATGTTAGGATTGGTCATTAGTTGACCCTTTTGGATCATTCTAGTTTGTACAACTTAGGTATATTACTAGATGCTAACCATGGAGATGAATGAAGATCACCTTTCTGCCATTGACTCTCTCTCAACTTTTCTCTCGCTCTCTCTAGAATTTTACATGGTATCTGTGTCGTGACCCCTAATTTTTGAAACCCTAACTCCAAATAAACCCTAAGCCTAATCAAACTTTTCCCTTCTTTACTGATCAAACCTCAGGCATCCCATCCCTCTCTGTCCTTTGCTTTGTGTGGCATGTAGAGCCACGAATTTTGGTGAGCCACCAACCAGGAGAGTAGCAAATAGTGCTCTCTTTGCGACTATAGAGTCATGCATGGAGGATTTAGGGTCATATCTCTAATTTTGATGCTTTTTCAGCATGTTTCGAGGTGTTTTAGACATGTGGGCTGTGATTTCGACCTGGGTAGAGTTGATTCTGGAACTGTGAGCTGCAATTTGGTGTGGTAGTCTGTGATTAAGTGCGATTGGGTGTGATTTGGCTGCAATTTTGTGCAACTTTCGGTTTTGGGTAGCTGTGATTTTGAGGGATTAACACTTGAACAAAGGGATTTCAATGAAATAGAGGGTTAGCTCAAAGGTAGTGAAGATAGGCAAGGTTGAGCAAATTTAACTGAACTGAGCATTTTCTTGAGTTGTGCAATTTGAAATTAGGTTGGGTTGTACATAGTCGGTCTGCATTAGTGGTTGGAAGCTAATACAAATCTTCTTATTTATTCTGAGAAATCAGTACACAATACAGCAGTTAAGGGACCGATTGGTGCCCTTTTACAATCGGTCCCCTTTTACACAATAAGTGAAGATCAATCTATCCTATGGATATAGGATCGCACAATTCTGGTTTATAGGACTAGAAACCTGCCTACACTCACACCATAATTCCCTAACTGACTTCTATTTTTGACCCACAAAATAATTACTACAATAACTAACAATAACCAACACCTACACAACAACCAATGAAGGCCTGCCTCCTATTTATTATTTTTCAGACCTTATTACATTAGTACTGCCACCCTTTCTAGTGTACACCTTCAGAATTGGTGGCCTAACATTATCCCTGCCCTATAAGTTTCACCTTGTCCTCAAGGTGAAATGTAGGGAAATGACCCTGTATGGTATCATAGTTCTCTTTGCTGCTATCAAAATCAGAAAATCAGCCCATTTAATGAGAACTTCAGTATGACCATCAGCAGTGGTGCACACCTCTTTGACCCGTTCCTGCTGTAACAGTAATTCGTGATGCAAATAGAGGAGCCTACTTCCTTTTTAAGTTGATAAACATGAAAAACAAGATGAAGCTTCAAGAGGCAGGAGTAAACAGTAAGCTGCTGAACAAATCTTATCCAGCATCTGAAATGGACCATAGAAATGGGGGCTTAGCTTTTCATTAGGCTGCTTGGCCAAAGATTGGAATCTGTATGGCTGTATTTTGAGGAAAACTTGATCCGCAACCTCAAATGGAACCTCTTTTCTTTTCAAATGAGCTTGTTTCTTCATTCAATTCTGAGCCTTGACTAAATTTTCTTTCAACTCATTGAGAATAGCATTACGCTTTCAAATCTGAACATTAACATCCTCAACAGCAGAAGGTTCATCCACTAACCAAAGCAATGTAGGTGGGTCATGGCCACAAAGGGCCAAAAGGGTGTCATCCCAGCATAGCCATGATAAGTAGTATTGAACCAATACTCAGCCCATGGAATCCCTTTTGGCCAATGTTTTGGGTGAGTATTCCCAAAGCAACACAAGTATGTTTCCAAACTCCTATTAACCACTTTTGTTTGACCATCAGTTTGGATGGTAAGCGAAACTAAGTTTTAGCATAGTCCCAGTTACCTTGGACAACTGAGACCAGAAATGAGAGGGGAAGACTCAATTACGATCAAAAACAATAGATCTAGGGTAACCATGAAGCTTAACCACTTCTTGGGCTAGAAGTTTTGCCAAATCCTTTGCTTATAGGGATGCTTTAGAAGAACGAAATGGCTATATTTAGTTAAGCGATCAACCACCACCATATTAGTGTCAAATCCGTGAGCCTTAGGTATACTGCCCATGAAATCCACAGAAATATATTCCCAAACCTGAGAAGGTATCAAGAGAGGCTGAAGATACCGTGTAGGACTCATTGCCTGATACTTATTTCGCTGACAACTCTGCACATCACTTTGAAGACCTTCCCTGTAAAGAACTGAAGAAATGCATTAAGTGCAGAAGAAACCAGAATGTCCTCTGAAAAGAGTAGAATAAATTCTTGCAGGAGTTTGGGAATAAGATGAGAATTCTTGGACCGCACCAACCTGCCTGTTTACAGCAAAGTACCATTATGAAAAGAATAATCACTCTTGCTGTCTGGATCAGCCGCCAACTTTTGGATAATAGGTGCCTACTTAGCATCTCTTAGGTTCTCATCAGTGATATCATCAATTCCAGCCGGACATACTGTACTTAATGCTGCAAAGTCATATGAGATAGAGGCCCTTCAGGATAAAGCATCTGCTACAGGGCTATCTCTGACTTTCTTATATTGTATTTCAAAATCAAAACCCAACAATTTCATGATCCATTTCTGCTGTTCACCTGCCAAAACCCGCTGATCCATAAAAAATTTCAAGCTTTTCTGATCAGTGAGAATGATAAAGTGACTACCCAATAAGGAATGATGCCACTCTTGGATAGCAAAGACTATGGCCAACAATTCCTGCTCATACACAGATCTGGCTTGGTTTCTGACTGACAAAGCTTGACTAATAAAAGCAATAGGCCTGCCATCTTGCATAAGGACTGCTCCTAAACTTGTACCTGAAGCATCTGTCCCTATCACAAAGGTTTATTAAAATCAGGCATAGCCAAGACAGGAATGGTAGTCATGGCTTGTTTCAAAAATTCAAAAGCATGCTGAGATTCAGTTGTCCAGGCAAAATCATTCTTCTCAAGCAGCTGAGTAAGAGGTTCAACTATTTTGCCATAATTCTTTACAAATCAATAAACTGTCAAACCAAGAAGCCCCCTTAGTGCTTTCACATCCTTTGGAGTAGGCCAATCAAGCATAGCTTGAACGTTAAAAGGATCAGCCTCCACTCCTACAGCAAAAATAAAATGACCTAGATCCTCCAAACGAGATTGTCCAAAAATACATATTTTTTCTTACTCACCACCAGCTAATGCTGCTGCGATAAACTCGATGCAACCCAGAAATGATCTAAATGAGTATAGCAGTCAGGATTATAAACTAGAATGTAACCAAAAAAATACTAAAATAAATTTCCTAAGATGAGGCCTAAAAATACTGTTCATCAATGATTGAAAAGTAGAGGGAGCATTAGACAAAATCCAAAATGCATCACAGTGGTCAGCAGCAGCCAAGACAGAGTTCTTCACGGACACGTCTCCTGTATTCCTTTTACCCAACATTACTATATCCCTACTCTGTTCACTGCGTACCTCAAAGAAGACTTCAATGATAGATGGCAAAACAGTGTGTCCAATTGTTCAGCCACGGACCTCATCAAATTCTACATTCAAACCAGCAAAAAATTGAAAGATACAATTAGTATTTATATGTTACTTATAGAGATTATTATCTTCAGTATAGTGCCAGTCATAAGTATTGAAGGAGTCAAGATCTTGCCATACACCTTTAAGTGCATGAAATATTTGGTAATGGTATATTACCCTGACGAATTTCTTCAAGCTTCAAAGTGAGTTTGTAAACATAAGATTGGTTGCCCAAATACGAATACATTTGGGAGATGTTGTCCCATAGTTCCTTGGCCATAGAATAGCACAAATAATTCAATCCAATGTCCTGCTCAAAAGAATTGACCAGCCAAGTCATAATCATGGAGTTCTTGGCATCCCACACTTCATGTGCCTTGGTGTCCTTTGCAGGCTGCTTGGTCATGCCGGTCAAATAGCCTAGCTTGCCCTGCCCCCGAATATACATCTTGACAGACTATGATCATCATGGAAAATTATCATCAGTAAGTCAAATGGTGGTGATCTAAACTGGAGGATGGTCGGTTGCAGCAGATCGGGAGGTCAGCAGCTGGTTAGTTAGTGGCAGGGACAGACATAGCAGCATCAGAAGTGAATGACATGGTGCGAAGGACCGATGATCACAAACGGGCAAGGGATGGAACGAATTGGTGTAGCCGAACCAGATTGCTAGGAGAAAGAAGAAAACAGAGTCTAAGGCTCTGATATCATCATGTGGAAATCAAAATTAATTTTATTGATTCGGCAATGAAAAAGTACAAGAGATCGGCACTCCCTTATATGAACTTCCTAGCTATACAAGAATTCTAATTACGTACATTTACAACTCTACCTAATCTGTACAATTCTGATTAAATACATTTAAATGCATTTACAATCCGTGATTTACGCTCTTCCACATCCAACAACTCATCTATTGTAGGTATGGGAAATTTATCTGGAATTGTGATGCGATTTAATGCCTGATAATCAATACAAACCTGTCAACTACCATCTTTTTTTCTTCATCAATAAAACAAGGCTACAAAAGGGACTTACACAGGGGCAGATGATACCCGAAGTCAACATCTCCTGCACTATCCACTCAATCTCATTCTTCTATGAATGAGTATAACAGTAGGGTCTGGTATTGGGAGATTTAGCACCACTATATTGCTTCATTGCATGATCATGCACCCTCTTGGGAAGTAGACAGATGAATTTGAAGAAGGAAATGAACAACAGAGAAGGAGAGCAAGGATACGGAACAAAGAGGGAGACGGTGTGGAGAGTAAGAAAAATCCGTTCCTTCATTTTCCCACCAGCTGATATGTTTACATAATAACAAGAGGAAAATTACAACATTGCCCCTGTGAGAAGGAAAACTAAGCCTAAGTAACTAACAATTGCAAAAAGAACTGCACAATAAAATTTATCTCCACTCCTAACACTCCTCCTTAAGATGGGGCATAAATATCTCTTATGCCTATCTTGCATACAATGGAGTGGAAGGTTTTACTAGGCAAGGCCTTTGTGAAGACATTTGCAAGTTGGTCTTCAGACTTCACAAAAGTTATCTTCAATTGTCCATTTGAGATTTTTTCGTTAATGAAGTGTCTATCAATCTCAATGTGTTTTGTTCTATCATGTTGGACTGCATTATGAGCAATGTTAATTGCTGCCTTGTTATCACAGTAGAGATTGAGTGACGCTTCATCATATAATCCTAACTCTTGAACCAGCTTCTTCAACCATAGAGCCTCACATACCCCTTGAGTCATAGCTCTATATTCAGCTTCAACACTTGATCTAGAGATGACTACTTGCTTTTGGGATCTCCATGTAACAAGATTTCCTCCAAAGAATGAGCAATAGCCAGAGGTGGATCTTCTGTCATCTATAGATCCTGCCCAATCAGCATCGGTGAAAACTTAAATCTTAAAATGCCCATGCTTTGAGAACAATAGCCCCTTTCCTAGGAGTGGATTTTAGGTATCTCAAAATGCGAAAAATAGCATCTAGGTATGAAGATCGAGGATCATGCATAAACTGGCTAACAATATTGACCGCATATGCAATATCAGGGCAGGTATGAGATAAATAAATAAGTTTGCCCACTAGTCTTTGATATCTCCCAACATCTACAGTTTCTCCGACACCATTTCTAAGATGATGATTATGAACAATAGGAGATTTAGCTGGTTTACACCCTAGCATGCCAGTTTCTTGGAGGAGATCTAGAACATACTTCCTTTGACAAATGAAAATGCGTTTGTTTGATTTGGCGACCTCAATTCCAAGGAAGTAGCTCAGTTTACCCAAATCCTTGATGTCAAATCTCTCAGCTAGGCAAGTCTTGAGATTGCTGATTTCCTTAGTGTCATTTCTTGTCACCACAATGTCATCAACATAAACAATGAGAATCATAATTTTGCTGCCACATCTTCTAAAAAATAGGGTGTGATCTGCATTACTTTGGCTATACCCAAGGGTTATGATCACATTACGAAATCTATCAAACCATGCTCTGGGTGATTGTTTTAGCCCATACAGTGCTTTCTTTAGTTTACAAACTTTTCCATCAGTTTTATGACTCCCATCCAAAGTTAACAGCACATGAGAGGAGTATCCGAATGGAATTCATCTTCGCTACTGGTGCAAAGGTTTCCTGATAGTCAATTCCATAAGTTTGGATAAATCCCTTTGCTACCAATCTGGCCTTGTATCTTTCAACCAACCCATCTACCTTATGTTTGATGGTGAAGATCCATTTACATCCCACTGTTTTCTTCTGTGGAGGTAGTGTGGTGAGTTCCCATGTATCATTTCCTTAAGGACCATCATTTCTTCCGTCATAGTCTCCTTCCACTTAGGATCTTTAATTGCATCTCTCCAATCCTGTAGAACAATAGAGGAGGAAACTATCGAGGCAAAAGATCTATAGTTGGGAGATAAGGACTTATATGAAACAAAGTTAGAGATAGGATAGCGAGAGCATTTCCTTATGCCTTTCCTAATAGCAATAAGAAGATCAATATCATTTACAATAGGATTAAGGGGTTGAGAAGTGGACTTACTATCTAGTGAAGGGAAAGGAGATCAAATTGAATCTGGAGGTTGCACTTGATTTGGCCTAGTAGACTCACTAGATTGTTGATATGGAGACAGCTCTTCTGACTCCCCCTCAATAGAGTTCTCCCCCTCATTTTGATCCTTTTGTAGCAATTCCTCCTCCTGACACATATTTGGAAGGTACTGGAGATAAGAAAACAACTCTTCATCATTATCCTTTATTTTCTCCCCCTGAAGAGATGTTTGGTTTGACAAAAAGTAAGCTTCATCCTCTCGGAATGTTACATCCATACTAACAATTACTTTCCGTGTAGGGGGATGGTAACACTTATACCCTTTTTGAGTTGGAGAATAGCCTATGAAGACACATTTCAAAGCTCGAGGATCTAACTTCCCAATTGTAGGCCTATGGTCATGAACAAAGCAAACACAACCAAACACCTTTGATGGAATTAGGTAAGATACAGATCCTTGAAGGGTCTAATGGAGATTTAAAGCTCAACGTCCTCAATGGCATTCGATTGATGAGATAAGTTGCTGACAACACAGCGTCTCCTCATAAATAGTGAGGCACCTGCGTTGAAAAAAGTAAGGCTCTTGCCACTTCTAACAAATGTCTATTTTTGCGTTCTGCAACCCCATGTTGAGCAGGAGTATTCACATAGCTAGTCTGATGTAACTTCATTACTCATATATTTAGTTGAGAAGTACTCGGTGACGGAGGAAAAAAGATGGAGAGGAGGACCGGTGATGGAGAGAAGGCGGAGAGAAGAAGAGAAAATGGAGTTTCGGGAAAAAATTCAGAAGGAAGGAAAAACACTTCCGTAAGTTTTCACTCAAGCAATTTCAAACAAATACACATATCACAAAATTACAATTTTGCCCCCCAGCACTTGAAATTACAATAATAACCTCACAACACTCCCCCTCAAGATGGAGCATGAATATCCTTCATGCCCATCTTGCAAGTGATTGAGTGAAATCTTCTGCTAGAGAGACCCCTGGTAAAGATGTCAGCAAGCTGATCTTCTGACTTCACAAATAAGAGGTCTAAGATTCCTTCAGACAATTTTTCCTTAATGAAGTGTCTGTCAATCTCTATGTGTTTTGTCCTGTCATGTTGTACAGGATTGTGAGCAATATTGATGGCTGCCTTATTATCACAATAGAGATTGAGGGACGCTTCATCACCAACTCCTAGCTCCTGGACCAATCTTCTGAGCCACAGTATTTCACAGACTCCCAAGGCCATGGCTCTGTACTCAGCTTCAGCACTGGATCTAGCAACAACTGATTGTTTCTTACTTCTCCATGTGACAAGGTTTCCTCCAACAAAGGTGCAATAGCCTGATGTTGATCTCCTGTCATCAACTGACCCTGCCCAATCAGCATCTGCATAGGCCTCTATTCAGGAATGCCCATGTTTTGAGAATAGAAGCCCTTTTCCAGGGGCAGTTTTTAGATACCTCAAAATGCGAAATACTGCATCTAGATGAGTGGTGCGAGAGTCATGCATGAACTTGCTAACAATGCTTACAGCATAGGCTATATCTGGTCTAGTGTGGGAGAGATAGATTAATTTGCCAACCAATTTTTGATATCTGCCAAGGTCTACTGCTTCCCCATCCCCACCTTTCAAGTGATGATTTTCTATAATAGGAGAATCAGCTGGTTTACACCCTAACATTCCTATTTCTTGGAGCAGATCTAAGGCATATTTCCTTTGACAGATAAAAATACCCTTACTTGACTTAGCAACTTCAATCCCAAGGAAATAGCGCAAGTTTCCCAAGTCTTTAATTTCAAATTCCTTGGCCAGGCATGTCTTGAGCTGACTAATCTCTTCCACATCATTCCCAGTTAAAATAATGTCATCCACGTATACAATGATAGCAGTAAGTCTCCCATCACACTCCTTAATAAATAAGGTATGATCTCAATGATAGCAGTAAGTCTCCCATCACACTCCTTAATAAATAAGGTATGATCTGCATTACTTTGATTATACCCGAGATTCACAATTGCCTTACTGAGTCTACCAAACCATGCTCGAGGTGACTGTTTTAGACCATATAAAGCCTTCTTCAACTTACACACCTTCCCTGCAGTCTTGCTACAATTAAAGCCTGGAGGAATATCCATATACACCTCCTCCTCTAGGTCTCCATGGAGGAAAGCATTTTTCACATCTAGTTGTTGCAATTCCCATCCAAAGTTAGCTGCACAAGAGAGAATCACTCGAATAGAGTTCATCTTTGCAACAGGAGCAAATGTTTCTTGATAGTCTATCCCATAAGTCTGCGTGAATCCCTTAGCTACTAGTCTAGCTTTATATCTCTCAATTGATCCATCGGCCCTGTATTTGACAGAGAAAACCCATTTGCAACCCACGGCTTTCTTTCCTGTTGGAAGTTGAGTAAGCTCCCAAGTATCATTTTTCCTTAGGGCTATCATCTCCTCCATCATAGCTTCTTTCCACTTTGGGTCATCAAGGGCTTCTCTCCAATCTTGAGGAGCAGTCACAGATGCTACAGAAGAGATAAATGATCTATAGGAAGGGGATAAAGAATCAAATGAAACAAAGTTAGAAATAGGATGCTGAGTGCATTTCCTGATTCCTTTCCGAACAGCAATTGGAAGTTCATCATTATCAGTAACTTGAATGGATGAATGGGGAGTAAACTTACAAGTAGGTGATGAGCCAAGTTGTGGAGGAACTGGATTAGGAGTGAGTTCTTGGCTAGGTAGAGTTTGTTGTAGAACATCCACTTGCTTCTTCCTCCTTCGAGAATAAGTCAAGATTCCTGTCTCCTTTTGCTTCTCAAGGCCACTCATCTCCATTTCTTGTCCCTCAGAATGTGATTTTTCCTGAGTATCACTCTCCTCCCCCTGAACTTGATAAGGTATGAGATCAAAGGGTACAACTAGAGGCTCTTCATTACCCTCTTGAGTATTGCCTGCCTCCCCCTGAATTGGTAGTGAGTCTGAAGAGAAGTAAGCTTCATCTTCTTGGAAGGTGACATCCATGCTCACGGGTACTCTTCGTGTAGGTGGGTGATAGCACTTGTAACCCTTTTGAGTGGGAGAATATCCAATAAAAACACACTTAAGAGCTCTAGGATCCAATTTTCCAATAGTTATTCTATGATCATGAACAAAGCATACACACCCAAAAACCTTAGGTGGAACCAAGTATGAGGAAGAACCCTTAAGAACTTCTAATGGAGACTTAAAGTCAAGAGCTCTTAATGGCATTCTATTGATAAGGTAAGTAGCAGATAATACAGCATCAGCCCAAAACACTTTTGGAACTCTCATGGTAAACATTAGGGCTCGAGCTACTTCTAACAAGTGCCTATTTTTACGTTCAGCTACACCATTTTGGGCTGGGGTACTCACACAGCTTGTTTGATGAATAATCCCATTAGTCTCTAGATATTGTTAAAATTCAGTACTCATATACTCTAGTCCATTGTCACTTCTAAGAAATTTTATTTTCACATCAAATTGGGTAGATACCATTGCATGAAATTTCTTGAAGCATGAAAAAACTTCACCTTTGGAATGCATCATATAAACCCAAGTAGTGCGACTGAAACAATCAATAAAATGCATCATATAAACCCAAGTAGTGCGACTGAAACAATCAATAAAAGTGACAAACCATCTGTAACCAGATAAAGATGTAATGCGACAGGGACCCCAAACATCTGAATGAATTGTCACAAAAGGAACTGAACTTTTATTATCAACAGCTGGATAAGAGTTTCTAGTATGCTTGGCCAATTCACAAATATCACAAAAAAAATCCTTTTCATCACATTTACAATGTAAATTTGGAAACAGTTTCTTCAAAACTACAAAAGAAGGGTGGCCTAGTCGCCTATGCCATCTATGTAATTGTGATATGACTGATTCCTTTAAGTTCTTTTGAGAGGCCAAGCTACATGAAGGTTCACAGCTGTCCTCCAAAAAATATAGCCCGTTCTTCACTCTACCATAGCCAATCACTTTCTCCGTCTCCAGGTCCTGAAAAACACAATAAGAAGAAAAGAAAGTGATTTTACAGTTTAAACCTTTTGTGATAGCACTAACTGAGAGAAGGTTATTTGAAAAATTTGGAACATGCAAGACTGAGGATAATTTTAATGACTTGGTACACACTATGGAACTCTTCCCCATAATTTGTGAAAAAGCACCATCCGCTACCCGAACGGTATTTTGCCCAGAACATGATGTGTATGAAGAGAAAGAATTTAAGGTTCCAGCCATATGGTCAGATGCCCCTGAGTCAATAATCCAATGATTTGTCTTAGGGCTGATGGAAGCATTAAGTGCCAAACTTGGTTTACCTGTGTGAACAAAGTTAGAGCTAGAGGAAGGAGTGTCCACCTTCGAAACTTGTGAAGTATCAAGTTTGGCCATTAACCTTTTCAGTGTTTGGACTTCCTCTACCGTGAGATTTTCACTTGAGTGGCTAGGCTCTGTAGAAGATGCCTCAGACAAATGAACTTGAGGTCTAGTTGGACCTATCTTACCACCACGACCTTTAGTAGGCTTTCCATGTAACTTCCAACATTGATCTCTAGTGTGCCTCGTCTTCCCACAATAGTCACACTTTAGAGTGTCCTTGTCAACTGAATTAACTGACTTTTGTGGTGGATTTGCCACTAGAGCGGATCGATCACAAGGGATAGACAGCAACATGGAGCGCCTTCTACTCTCTTCTTGCTGAATATAGGCATAGGATTGCTTTAGAGTTGGGAATGGTTCCTTCCCAAGTACTTGGGCTCTCATCTGATCATATTCTACATTTAATCCAGCTAGAAAATGAAAGACCCGTTCTTTGTCTTTCAACTGTTGGAATTTTGTTGCATCTACAATGCATTCAGCTTGAAAGTCTTGGTAATAGTCAAGTTCCTGCCAAAGATTGTTCAATTCATTGTAGTATTGTGCCACAGATTTTTTTCGCTTGTTTAGTCTCATGAACTTTCTTCCTCAACTCATACACAAGGGCATCATGGCCCACCTTAGAGTAGGCTTCAGAAACAGCACTCCACACCTTGGCAGCTGAATCAAGAAAAATATAGGATTTACCTATCTCATACTCCATTGAATTTAAAAGCCAAGACATAACTAGGCTATTGTCTGATTCCCATTGGTCAAAGGTTGGATCAGTTTCTGCTGGTCTCTTCCTTTTACCATTTACATAACCAAATAAGCCCCTGGCCTTCAAGGCAAGCATGCATGATCTTGACCAAACCAGAAAATTAGAGCCATCTAATTTTTTTGGACACATTTGTAGAGTGGGGTTATCACCTAGGGTCCCTACCCTGCTGACCTGAGTCTGATTCACTCCACTTCCAGTGTCACTAACTGTGTCAGACATTGGATACAATACAACCCTCAGACAAGTGATCAAACCAAGCCCTTAACTAATCTTCACCAGCACAATACAGACCCACTACGTTTGTCCTTCACCTACTGGCTTTCAGACAAGAATAATACCCAAACGCCAGCCACACAGCAACCTAAGAACATTCCAAACGCCAGCCACACAGCAGCCTAACAGACATTCCCAAGGGAACCACACTGCCTAACCCACGCCCTCCTCATCAGCCCCATTTCCAGTCGCAGTTCACGTGGCTAAGGAGCAGTTTACCGGTTCAAGCAAGTCCACAACCTCACCGACGCCTAACACCAAACTCCTACCAAGAGCAAGCTTCAGTTAGGGCACAAACCTGGTCTTTGGGTGCACAAACCAGTGCAAGGACATTAGGGAAGTGGGTTCCGGCGGTTTCTGCTCTCCTTGGGAAGCTCTTTCACTGCTGCATCGCCGGCATTGTTACTCGGCTTCATCAGACAGTGCCGACGCTGCTGAAGCCGACAACGCTGGTAGCTAGGACTGGAGCAACCAGCTCTGATACCAAGTTGAGAAGTACCCGGTGACGGAGGAAAAAAGATGGAGAGGAGGACCGGTGATGGAGAGAAGGCGGAGAGAAGAAGAAGAGAAAATGGAGTTTCGGGAAAAAATTCAGAAGGAAGGAAAAACACTTCCGTAAGTTTTCACTCAAGCAATTTCAAACAAATACACATATCACAAAATTACAATTTTGCCCCCCAGCACTTGAAATTACAATAATAACCTCACAACATATTTTAATCCATTGTCACTTCTAAGGAATTTGACTTTTGCATCAAACTGAGTACAAATCATTGCATGAAATCTTTTAAAACAAGAAAAAACTTCATCCTTGGAGTGCATCAAATAAACTCAAGTAGTACGGCTAAAGCAATCAATGAACGTAACAAACCATCTATATCCAGATAGAGAAGTAATACGACTAAGTCCCCATACATCAGAATGAATAGTCATAAAAGGAACTGGACTTTTATTGTCACTGATGGGATAAGAGTTTCGTACATGTTTTGTATATTCACAGGCATCACAGACTAACTCTGTTTCATTACACTTTGAGTACAAATCTGGCAAAAGTTTTTTCATAACTACAAAAGAGGGATGCCTAAGTCTCCTATGCCATCTCAAAAAATCTAGAGTATTCTGGTTTCTGGACCTTCTTTGGGTTGTCAAGCTAGTGATGACACTCGAACTATCTTCCAAAAAATATATGCCATTACTAACTCTACCATAACTAATCGTTTTCTCCGTCTCCAGTTCCTGAAAAACACAATAAAAAGGGAAAAAAGTGACTTTACAATTTAAGTCTCTAGTAATAGCACTTATGGAGAGCAAATTGTTTAAGAAATTTGGAACGTATAGAGCAGACAAATTCAATAGAGGTGTACACTTTATAGATCCTTTGCATACTATAGGGGACAAGGAATCATCTGCAATACGAACAGTGTCCTGATGTGAACAAGGTGAATATGTAGAAAATATTGAAGAGTCACCAGTAATGTGATCAGAAGCCCTAGAGTCAATGATCCAAGAATTAGACCTGGTACCAGTGTATGCATTCAAGGCAATAATGGGTTTACCTGCATGGGCTAGGTGAGTGGAAGAAGTGGAAGGTGAGGTTGTGCTCCCCTTTACTTCTGAAGAGGTATTCAATCTTGTCATCATGAGAATTTTTCTAAGAGATTGTATTTCCTCTTTAAAGAAATTATCTTCACTCTGAAGCTTCTAACAAATGGGCCTGGTTCCTAGATAATCCTCCCTTCCTTCCTCCAGACCTCTTGATGGCTTTCCCTTAAGCTTCCAACAATGCTTCCTTGTATGCCTCAATTTTCTACAATAATCACACCTCAGCTTATCCTTATCACCTCGTGCAATGGCACTAGATGAGTCAATGACCTTTTGTACGGTATTGACATTCAAGGCACGAGACACATAATAACGACGATGTTGCTTATCATACTGACATGACTCACAATGCAAGCTAGAAACAGAATTTAAACTAGGACAAAACTTCTTTAAAGACTCTAAGGATGGGTGACCAAGGCGACAATGAAGCTGAGAAGGGGTTAAGGCAGCAGTGGCAACTGGTCGAGGAATCTTGTCACCAAGTACGTACAAATTGCTGACTCATAGCCTCTATCAAAAATTCTCTTTGTCGAAAGATCCTGAAAGACACAATTATCAGGGAAGAAGAAAACATCACAATTATAAGTGTGGGTTACCTGACTAATAGATAGCAGATTGAAAGGGAATTGAGGAAGACACAAAACATTTGATAAGGAAAGTTGGGTAGAGATAGTCGCAGAGCCACTCCTAGTAACTGGAGCGATAGACCTATTAGCTAAGGTAACACGAGAGGAATTACAAGAGGGCTTGAAAGAGGATAAAATACCTGTGTTTCCCATCATATGATTAGTAGCCCCAAAATCAATAATCCAGTTGGATTTGGAATCGAAGAGGTACGCAATAGAATTACTTGTCTGGACCATGGTAACAGTGGAAGATGGTAACTGAGAGGCCTGAAATTGGTTATATTGAGTAAATTCATCATCCGTCATAACCACAGTTCGAGTATGTCCAGATTCTTGCACAGTATAGGCAGTGGCAACATGTGCAGACTGGGATTGTGGGGCATTCTTGGCTAGTAACTTGGGACAATTTCTTTTAAAATGTCCTTTCTCATGGCAGTAGTGACATTCCAAGTTGCTAGCACCACGTCCAGCATCTAGGCGAGTAAAACCATGACCACCTGAATCAAGTTCTCGTCCTTTATCACCTCGAGTACAGCCATGTCCAAATGCAATCAAGGCAGATGACTCTGTGAGAGCTGTAGAGTGAGATGGTAAGTCTCTAGCAACTTAAAGGAGTCGGAAAAAGGCACTTCTACATGGAACAGTTTTAGAACTTGATAGAATCTATTGACGAGCAGTGCTTAACTCAGGAGGTAAGGCAGAAAGAAAACGCAAGGCCCCTAGTTGTTCTTGTTGTGCATGCATTGCTGCAATATCACTGGTAATTGAAAGGAGACTCTTCCATTGTTTGAAAATGCAAATGAACTTTGTGTATATCTGAGACAAAGTCTTTCCTTTCCCATCAAGATGAAAGAGAGACCTACACAAATCATAATATTGTGTCAAGCTATCTTTACCAGAATAGATTGATTCAAGATAGTCCTAGAGTTTCTTTGCTGTATTGCAGTGAATGGTATTATCTTGTACTGCACCATTTAGTGTATTAAAAATAAGACCAAACAAACGCTGATCCTCCATGATCCATTTGGTCTTAGTCATATCAATTGGTGGGTCAAAAGTAAGATGGTTCCCTTTTTCGATGCCATCACAAAAAGAATTGAATGGCCTTTTTCCAGGGTATATACTGATGCCCATTAGTATCTAATTTTCGATCAATAATTTTAGCTATAGATGGAAAATTCTTGGCATAAAAATTGTTAGAATTATTCATTTGTTTCAAAAATTCCTTCTTTTGCCTTCAAGGTTCTCAGATAAAAAAGAAAATATATATATGTATCACCAAATAATACTGAAACAATCTCACCAATTCTTCTTCTGATAAACTTGCAACTTCTTAGCCACAAATACACCAAATCGTGAAGACAGAGCCCACCACCAAGCCAAATATCGAATCATGACAAAGGAACACCAGAAAAATCACAAAATTACCTCAAAATCGTGCATAACCATACTGCTATGTCGCATCTATTGCAAGCAACAATGAACCACCATGGAAATCGCACTTCTCTTTGCTCCACAACATAACAGTCGCATTTCTTTGGCTGGGTCACATCGAACCACCACTGAAATGGCATCACAACACCAAGATGCCTCTTCCCATGTCACAATCGCATCGTCTGTCCTCCTGGATAGCACACAATCGCGCCTCCTTTCAGTCACGATCACTCAAATATCAACAAATACCAAAATCGTGGCCGAGAGGAATGGTGGTTTCTCTAGGGTCAATCAGAACAGAGTGTGAGTAGAAGGAGTTTTGGGGTTAAGGTTAGGAGATGGGTTTTAGGAATATGGAAATTTAGAAATTAGGGTTTCAAGGGTTGGGAAATTTAGGAATTAGGGTTTTCACAAAAGATTAGGTATCAAGATTAAGCTTTGATAACATGTAGAAAAGAAGAAAGAAATATTTCTGTAGGCTGTGTCCCAATAGGACATCCAGCATGTCTATTTATATTACAATTGTACATTAAATCTAGACAAATGCTAAGTCACTGATATTAATTCCCATCCCATAAATCAAGGTAAATCAATCAAGCTAAATCAATTCCAAACATGTTCCTTTAATGTTGAGATTAAAACCAAATTCAATATCTCACTTTGTAGATTGAGAAGTGACAATGCAGAGGAATATTTCTCCAATGTTTTCTCTTCTTTTATGATAGAAAAAGTTTTAATTCATCAATCATCTTGTATTGTCACTACACAAACAAAATGGAGTGGCTGATAGAAAGAATAGACATTTGATGGAAGTTGCTCTTGTCCTCTTATTCCACATGTGTACCCAATTACTTTTGGGTAAATGTTGTCTCAACGACATTAATTGTATGTACTCCTTTGTTCTTACAGGGTAAGTACCCTATTTGATTCTATTTCCTTCAAAGTCATTATTTCCCTCAACCTTGTGAATCTTTGGTTGTGCATGCTTTGTCCAAGATGTTTGTCTCTCCTATAAATTAGATCCTCGTTCTATCAAATGTGTCTTCTTGGGATATCCTCATAGTCAAAAAAATTATTAAAATATCTAGTTTCAACAATTGTCACATTTTTAAGTCAACTCAATTTTTTACAATCCCCTCTTCCATCAATTAGCAAGATTCAAGCCCTTCTTCCTTCTCTACATCACCCTTGAACATCAATGATGATGAGTTCCTAGTTTATAAAATCCAAAAGTATTCACCTGTTGTTGAACCCTCTCCTTACACGGGTTTCCTTTCTCCTCACATTGAACCACCCTCTCCTCATGCAAGCTCTCTTCCCCTTCACATAAATTACCCTCCTAACCTAGCCCTTCACCTCCATTTCAGCATACTTACTCTCGAAGAAGGAGGCTTGCAAACAATACACCTTCCCCTCTAAAGGATACAACTATGGACTCGCCAGCTTCTTCATCCCCAAATTCTCAATAGTTAGATCTTTCACTTGACTTCCCCATTGCTTTCCGGAAAGGTAAATATGAGTGTACCTATCCCATTACTTAGTATATCTTTTACAATAATTTTTATCCTTTGTCAAAGTCTTTTGCATTAGCCTTAGACCCCTTGACTGTTCCTAAAGCCCTCTCACAAGCTTTTTCTCATAGTAAATGGCATGCAACCATACTTAAAGAAATCACTGCTCTTGATTACAATCAAGCTTAGGAGTTAGTGGATCCATTTCTCAGATAAAGGCTTGTCTTGTGGCCAAAGCTTATGCTCAAGCCTATGGCATTGACTATTTAGAAACCTCCACTCCAGTGGCCAAGATGACCTCTATTAGACTTCTAATCTCTTTGGCAGTCTCATACCATTGGCCCTTGCATCAATTAGATGTGAAGAATGCATTACTTACAAGAAGAGGTATATATAGAGCAATCCCTAGGGTTTGTTGCTCAGGGGGAGAATGGGAAGGTATGTAGACTTCAAAAGTCCCTATATGGTTTGAAACAATTTCCACATACATGGTTTGGAAGGTTTAGCTAGGCTGTTGTTCAATTTGGTCTTAAACAAAGCAAATGTGATCACTCTATCTTGTATCAACACTCTAGCACTAAATGTATCTTTTTGGTAGTATATGTGGATGACATTGTGTATTACAGAAAGCAATACAATTTGCATTAGTACTCTCAAAACATTCCTTCAATCTCAATTCCAGACAAAGGATTTAGGTAACCTGAAATATTCTTTTAACATCGGAGTAGCTCAGAGTAAGGAAGGGGTATTCTTATCACAAAGGAAATGTGTCTTGAATCTATTAAAGGAAATTGGCTTATTAGGGGAAAAACCATGTGGCTCACTAATGGCTCCCAATGTGAAGTTGATGGCAAATGCCAAACAATGGAGAACAATTCCTAGATTCTAAGAGATACCAGAGATTGGTTGGAAAACTAAATTACTTAACAATAGCTAGACCAAACATTGCATTTTCAGTGAGTCTAGTAAGTCAATTTATGTCCTATTGATGTACATCTCATTGGGTTGCAGTTTTACATATTGTAAGGCATTTGAAAGAATCTCGAGGCCAAGGCATACTTCACAGTGACTATCGACATTGTGAGATAGAAGAATTCATTGATGCAAATTAGGCTGATTCTCCTATAAGTAGGAGATCAACATCTAGTTACTGTGTGTTAAAGGGAATTTAGTCTCATGAAAGAGCAAGAAATAGAGTGTGGTATCCCAATTTAGTGCTAAATTTGAATACCAATGTCTAGTTTGGCTCTCACAATCGTGAGCTTGTATGGTTGCAATAATTACTTAATGAGCTAGGATTTAAAACCACAAGGCCTATGAAGCTATGTTGTGACAACCAAGCTGCTATTCACATTGCCTCAAATCTGATTTTCCATAAAAGGAACAAACACATTGAAGTTGATTGTCACTTTTTCTATGAGAAACTTCTTCAAGGAATCATCTCAACAAGTTATGTGAAGATTGTGAACAACTAACTGATTCTTACTAAAGGACTTAGCCATGCTAGGTGTGGGAAATTGAGGAAAAAGAAAGGAAAACTCTTATAGCATTGTATTGAGATATTGAGAGTGTATACAAGACTTACCATTACGTCCTACTTATATAGGAAACTATGGGCCATGGACCTGTCTACAACCTTAAACCTAATAATAAGAAACAAGACATTAGTAGGAAATTAATTCTATATTTTTCAAAATGCCCTCTCAAGTTAGAGCATACATGATAGATGCTCAAGCTTATTACATAGAAAATAAAAATGAAAAACACTTAAAAATGCATAAATAGCTTAGAATGACTATGGCAGCACACAAATGGCAAAGATAACAGACAAAATGTGCGTAACAATCTTTCAAGGATAGCTTGCATCGTGTTGGTGTCTTAAAACAACAATTGAAAATATCAAATATGAGTTCAGACATGCCATATCTGAGTTCGGAATACAATCTGAGTTTGAAAATCTTTATTTAAGTTTGAACATATATACCATATCTAAGGTTGGGATAAATTGAGACATCGAGAATATCATATAGTAGGCCGGGAGTATCAAATTGGAAGTCAATAGTATCAGATTAGAGGTTGGTATATCAGATTTGAGATAAACCAATGGGGATAGGCTCAAACAGTGCAAGAAAGTCTTTGGAGTGTCTCAAAGGCATGGCAGCAAAGTGGCAGGAGCTCATTAGAGCTCCAATGACAGCGGCTAGCAATGGTGGTAACATTGAGATCTAGATAGCCCGCGGAAGACAAACCCAATGGTGGTGGTGGCATTGCAATTGAAGCACTAGAGAGAGAGATCAAGGTGAAAAATCAAAAGAGAGTGGTTTTCTTGTCATCGATGCATCAAGCTCCTAGGGATAAATCAATCTTGAGAAGAGGAATCCAACAGTGTCGACGATAACGGAGCACTAAAAAAGGAGGTTGTGGTAAAAAGGCATAGGGGCCGTAGATTTTGATTACCAGTGTGTGGTGGCACATCATGCTAGCAATAGCGGTTGGATGATCTGACATTAGTGAATACAATGGCAGTGTCAGATCTGGCAAACGATGATTGAAAAGTTTTATTTTGGCTTTGATAATGGTGGTGAGGAGAGAGAAAATGCCATGGAGGAGAGAGACAAAGCGAAAAAGAGAGGGCCACAAAAAAGGTTGGGCACCGCTCGTAAGGAGTCGTGAGGGTATTCTTTAGTGGTGACTAGGTTTTTCTCTCATCAGTTTCTAATACTATGTGAGAAATTAAGGAAAAAGAGAGGGAAATTCTTATAAAATTGTATTGGGATATTGAGAGACTTGGTTCTATTTATATAAGAAACTATGGGCCATGGACCTGTTTACAACCTTAAACCTAATAATAAGAAATAGGATATTAAGAGGAAATTAAACATAAATGGAAACTAATCTTAAATTTTTCAACACTAGGGTTGACTATTGAAAAAGGACAGAAGATATCGAACAAAATAAGAGGAATGCTTTCTGATGATTATATTCAAATAGAAAGGGCCTTTATATACACTTACAGGAAGACTAACTAAAGAAATAAATCAAAAATTACCCTACAAATCTGCCCCTATAATTATGCTAGCTATCTTTAGGAAAGTCAACTATACAGCAAATATACAGATTCTGTTAACAACTATATTTGTAACAAGGTGGGCATAGACAATATTGATGCTCCAACTTGAGGGGGAGCGTTAGGAGAGGTGCCTACTGAGCCGTTTACTATTGGAGAAACTCATTTTACTACTCGTATTCCTATCAAAATGAAAAAAGAAAAGCAAACTTATCTAATTTGAAAGGACACACCAAAGATTCACCCGAATCACTGAAAAGGCTATTTCATATGGAAATGGTGGCTGGACTGTGTAAAAGAAGATGTCTAGCTTTTTCCATACCAGGCACATGATGTGCATATAAGGAGAAAGAGCTTTGTGAGGTCGGCAAATTTGCAACATGTCATTAGTGTTAGTCCTCTTATTGATACTACTTACCAAATGAAAAACTGGACCTCTAAAGGAGCTTTAGATTTTACAAATGGATCAGGTATGAATTTTTCTCTGTTCAAAGAAGCGTTCTAAATGGAATCCCTTGTTCTCGCGTGACTATAGTCACCCATCTCTCAGTTTGGTCAGAGGATTTGGAGACTCTTCCGATTTGTAATTATGAATGGGGGAACAATATAAGGATGGAAAATTAAAAGAGGCAAGGAAAGTCCTTTGAAAGAGGAATATTGTACCCAAAAGATCCCCTCAAAATTTAATGAGGATCATTAACGATCCTTAAATAAAACAATTGCTGAGAAGTAACATACACTTGAGAAATAATAAATTTCCAGGAACTTGAGTGGGCTGCAGTGACACCAGGTTGGCATTCGTCCCCTTTTGATGGTTGTCCAACTCGGTGCTGCAGGCAGATGTCTCTAAAGAGGAAACCACATTCCTTTTCCCATGGGCCCTGGCACATCTACCAACTAATTCTTTTCTGTTTATATTGCCACCCCTGCAAAGAGTCTATAAAGAGACAGTTACATTTAAAGTGCAAGGTGGATAGTTAGTGATGAAAATATCAATGGTTTTGGATTATTATAAAGTACAAACAACTAGATGTAATCATTAATTTGACATAACCCACTCCCTTGATGATAATTCATGAATGCACTTTAGAAGAGCCAAAATCCTATCACCATGTACTATAAAAAATCTGATGCTATATCAAGGCCGGATAGAATCAGATTATTGAGTCTTTTGTTGCCATTCATGTAATTTTTGTAGAGATATCTTTTGAGATTTTGGTTAATTTCTTTGGTAAGTTTAAAGTGATTATGGTAGGATTAGAGCTCTGTTAAAATTTATGGTAAAAACAGAATGAGATGAAATCTGAGAGCTTGACCTAACAGATCCAAGCATCCCTTTAGTTATAAGATTGGTGAACTCCTAAACTTACTAGACAAGCACCAGCTAGACAGAACTGTTACAGAACCAGATATGGAACTGTTACACAACCAGAGCTGTTACACAGTAACATTATCTGGATGTTACACACTAACACGCATCATCTGATTACTATATTACTTCTGTTAGGCCCCCAATTAGGTGAATCTATGTTAGGAGGCGTTGACCTATTAGGAGAGTCTATGTTAGGAGGCGTAGACAGACTCATACAGGAACTGAGCCTGAAGGCCAGGCTGATTAGGGAATGATCTCCTAATCAGTGGAAGCTACACCTGGAGGGTTAACAGGTAGAGAGAGTGAAAGAGGCTGGGTCTGTTGAGGGTTAGCTGCAATCTTTTATCAGGGGAATATATGTTAGGGGGAGATTGAGGGTGAAACAACGAAGAATTTAGTTAAGTGGAAGGTTCTATGGCTCCCCGAATTGCCGGAATTTGTCTCTTTTTCATTGTAATTTTCCTTCTCAAAGTAGTTGAGGAAAAGACTGCCATTTAAGTCTCCTTCCAAGCTCTCTGTTTCTGGTAATATAAATAAGAATTCTCAGTTTCCTAACAACTTCATAACACTTCCCCTCAAAAGCTCTCTGCTTGTTACGAAGTTGAAAACCCAGAATCAACAAAACAGAACTCAAGCCATCAACCCATAAGAACTCAGGCAACTAACACCAGAGACTAGAAGTTGCAACTCCTCATTGGCAGTTTTTTCCTCTTGTTTGGAGCTCCACCTAACAGGTGGCAACACCTTGTTGACAGCCCTTTCCTCCCCTGGATGGCTAACAACCTAACAGACAACTCCTTGCCCCACCACTTTAAGACCTGATACGTTTTCTATCACTTAAAATCCCTTGACAATGTCCTTGGCAGACGACTTCTCAAAGCCTTTGACCATTATCCTTAGTGGCTTCCTCAACCTTATAGTTGCTTATCGACGACATGTTAATAAACACATTGACATAGCTCCTAGGTCTCATACCTAGCAACGCACAACTCTTCTACTTATACCCAATTCTTCAATCCACAACTCCCTTGACAACAACATTAGGTTGCAACTGCTATTCATTCCATTATATGCAATAACTTCGCCGCAACTTAAACACAAAATCAAACATACGGAAACTTTTGAAGCTTTCAGGAGCTAGGCCTTACCCTCTATGAACAACAAGCTTTGGAATAATGGACTACACCTGATCCATGCTCCACTCTACATGTTGAATCTCATTGAATCACACCAAGCCTTGAGTGACTGTAGAAGCATCTGATCTGCTGCTGTTGCATCCACACCAAACTGTGTCTCAACCACGTCTAGCCACCCCTGCAGCTCATGGTCACAATAGCATGTACAGTAATTGGCGTCTGATAAAGTCACAGCTCATGAGCAATCCTGCAGATCTTGCCCATGGCAGCTTACCTCCAACAAAACCTCCTCACACCTTCACCAATATTCAAACCCTATTAAGTAAAATGTTCATTTTTAACATCACCTAAAAGAGGCACAACCCAATTCACATACAGCACTCTTGTTCAAATAAGCATGAGTTCCCAATTTCTTCAGCAGCAAAAGCATGAACATGTTCTTGCATGTCTTTAGTAGCGCAAACAAATCACAACCCTCTGGTTCTTCCCCCAGATGCACACCAATCTGCAACTCCCCAGACCTACTGATGACATCACAATTTCTTTAGCTTCTTTAGCTGCTGCTGCTGCCGCCAATGTTGCCAAACCAATGTTCTTAACCAAAGTCTAATGCAAACAATTTACTGCCTCCAAGAAGAAATTGCCTGTTGGAAGTCATGTTAGAGCATGCTTACTTGCTGAGTTAGTTTTGTAGTTGTAATTGAGTTAGCTTCCTAGTTGGACATCAATACCTGGAGTGCAAGTAGCTGAGTATTATTGTGATATCAATCATTTTAGTATAAATAAAGGTGAAAGGTGCCAACTAGAATCAGGTTAGAGCAACCCTAGTTTCAGAATTCTCTCTCTATAATTATTTACATCACCAAAAGGAAACGCCACTTGAAACAGGATCTTGATCCCATGCGGAGTGTCAATCTATACCACATCCACTCTACAATCATGCAACTTGAAACTCTCCCACTGTAACATCTGGGTGCTGCTAATTGGCAAACCATCTCTATACTTCAAATTGGTCACCTAAATCATATGTTTGAAGAACCTTAAAATTATCTCTAGCGTACAATTTCTTTTTCTTCCTTGAATCTCCAAAGCCTTACTTCTCAAAGAGAGATGCTAAATAGCCCAAATGCTGTTACTGAACTGACACTAGAATATATTCTTTATGAGCAGTCTTTAAAACCACTTTGCACACGGCAGTCAAGAAGCCACGTTAAAATTGTCAGTTCTGTAGAACCCATCGGGTGATATTGGATTATTCCATCCCAAATAAGAATTTTCATGGTTTCACTATATTTATTGTGCCTTGAAGGGATTAGTTGTTATTAGAGGTGCGCATTTCTTACAAGCCACCATAACATTATGTTTCTCTTACCTTACCATTATCAAACTTATACACTGCTAATGATCATGTGTATATGTATTAGTAGTACTACTGGAAGTAAACATTGGTATACACTTCACAAAGGTGCATGACCAAGCAATCCAGGTAGACTGTTCTGTTGGCTTTTTCACCTAAATAATGTTCATTTTCCCACATATCAAGGGAGATTGCCCTTAACGGTCCATTGGGGACGTGACTAACGCTAGTCAGGATGTCAGTAGCCAGGCTTGCCTGTCAATTCGCTTTTGCCATCGTTGTTGCTGCAAGGCTAATACCAACTATTGGAATTCGTTTAATTCAATTAATATGTACTTATCAATGCTTATCGTCTGTTGTTGTGTTTGTGAAACAGTTGTTCAAATTCCTCCCAAGACTATCTCCAAAGGTAGCAAATATATTTCGGGAAATGAAGCGTCACTAAGCCTAATTTATATGTGGGCTTTCGGATCATCTTTGGCCGGAGTGCATTGGCTTCACTACCCAGCCCCTCCGCTACAAAAGGCAATTTGGCGAAGTATTCATGTACATTTTTTGTTAACTCACTGTTAAATGGCCACAAACTGGCGCCGTGATGTGTATTGATTTCAAAGTAATATTTAAGTCAATTATAATTGAAAAATGTCATTGTAAAACAAGGAATGGTGCTCCAATGTACCCAACTTGGCCTGCTTTTACATTACCAGTGGAACAAGAATAAAAACGTTCGTAGTAAAGCAAGAGCTAGTGCATCAATTTACCCATCCTGTCTTGCCATGGATAAGGAATTAGAACTTGCATAAAATAGGGTCGGAATTTTTCTAAAATGATTGGTCCATTTTAAAAAATAAAATATAAATAAATAATCATTATTAAAAAAATTAATAATTATAATTATATATTATAATTCATTAATTTTTTCATCAATGATAGATGACTTGCACTTTAAAAAATCCAAATCTCATAAAACAAGGATTAATTCTAGCATGCTATTTTTGCTATTTTTGTATGCTTCCGAGACCTAACAATCCCCACTGGACTAGTTTTCCATTAAGCATCACGTTAACCTTAATATGCACTCACCGAATTGGTGCCGTCCGCTGAACTCAACAACCTAATTACTTGAATTCCAGGAGCATGATCAAAGTAATCATATTTATATAACCAAGTTACTATTCTCTAAAATGCAGACTTCCTGGCAAACTTGGATTCCCCCTAGGAATAGTGGGACTGACATTGGCGATAATAATTCTGTCATTAATGTGCCTTATATGAAGGTATGAGCTAATGTGTATATTTTTTTTCTAAACATAAATTCATTCATAAATGAATGATGTAACAGAAGTAGTCTAGTACTCAAAACAACTGACTACTACACAGATCAAAATACAAGGGAATATCCCAATAGCACTGTAGGAAAAATCACAAACTAGAAATCACCATAAAAATTTTTTATTCTACCTCAGACAACACAATAGAATCACTAGTTTCCACCTAAGTGAACAGAGCAAAACTCATGGATTTTACAGGGCTTTCATTGGTTTATAATGAAAAGCACTCCTTAAATTTCACGGACGTTGATACTTATATCATGCTTTCCATATATATGCTGCCATTGTTAGGAATCATCTTCAATTTATGCTTCACACCTTTCTAATTTTGAAGAAGTTACTCTTCAAGATAATGGGATGGCTCATCCATACTATTTTGCAGCTCAATTCAGTCAGGTAACTTACTGAGATTTTTTTAAAAACAAGTCGTGTATGAGACTTTGAGCAAGGCGATTTCTCCCAACCCCACCCTCGGGATTGGTAATAGTCGAAAAACAGCAGTCATATGTATTCATTCTCTAGGGAATTTAGATGGCGCTCAATCTGCAACAGTACAATATGGTAGGAAAAACCAAATTTATCTAAAACAAGCGTTATTGCGGCTTGTTAGAGTTCTTCAAAATTATCCTTTTTCTTTTCCGTCCTTCTAATTCAGAGTTCTTGGTTGGGAGTGTTGTCGTTTTCCATGTTTTTTTTTTTCCGCATTAAGTGTGAAGTTAGGTTTCCACGGTCTCCAGCCAATTTATCACTTAGCAAGTAACTATTTATTGCAGTTTTTCTTTTAGTGTGTCGCAGTTTTAATGATATAAAAAAGTTGAATTATCATCTTAAAAGAACTTGCATCTGTTAATATATTGTCATATATCTTTCTCTTTGATTATTATTTAATCGAACTCTATCCCTTAACACATTTAATTTAAATTTACATATATTTGTGTGTTGTTGTTCTAATCTAATGTAAAAATAGTTATCAAAATTTTATATATCATAAATTACATACAGACTTTACATTTCTCAAAAGAATATCAAACTAGTCCTTGCTTTTGCAGGGTTACAAGCTAATTTGTGACTATATTTCTGGTGATTGCCTGTTGATTAATGGTATTTCAATTTTTTGGTGAAAAAAATTAAGTAATTTGCCTGTGAGTTTGGTTATGTTATTGGTAGAGCAACTTGGAAAGGTATGCTAACTAATGAGTATACTTTTATCTTTTAGAAAAGATATACTCATCAACAGGCGTTGATCCTAGTGATCTAGGGGAAGTGAGTTAGATTTTATTTAAGTACTTTACTTCGAGTTTGAGATAATGTATATATAAAAAATACCTTTGAGAGAATTCTCCCAAAAGTAACTCAAATTCAGATTAATTATAAGTTAAGGGACTTAAATAAGTTCGTATCCTATGAAAATCAGATAATATAAAAATATATATATATATATATATATATATATATATATATATATATATATATATATATATATATATACTCAAGTTGCTCTCAAAATGAAAGGAACAACACAATTTTAATTAAGTACATGCATAAATAAAAGTTAGCAATAGAACACATTTTGAAATAACAGATATGGCAAGATGTGATTTTGGAGTATTCGTTTTTATGAAATTATAGGAATACGAATGCCTCATAAACTACTTGTAAATATTAAAGTTTAATAATTTATTTATAAAATTTAATAATTTAATTCTTCAAATTCTTTATAAATAATGATTTAATACAAAATTTATTTATAAAAATAACATAACTCATAATTTTTTAACTTTTTCATAACATTCAAATATAATTAAATATTTAAGAGCTCTACGTTTTTTTGTCTGATTTCTAGGTTTGATAAAAACATTAAAAATTACCTTTTACTTTTACACATGCATGATAAATAATGATTTTTCTAAAAAAATAGTAGATGAAAGAATTCTCAAAATTTTAAAGAAATATTTAATTAAAAAATCAAAATAATTAATGTGACTTTATTGACTACTTTAGTAGTGAATTTTTGCCTGAGTAAATAGTTTATGGAAATGTGAGATGCATGAGAAAATTTGATAATCAGTACATCAAAATATGGACTTGTTACTCAAACATCTAATGTGTCTTAAAATATTCAACATCAGTACAGCAAACGCTAACTTGCATCAATATTGAAAATCTCATAAATTAAATTTTACTTAATATTTAATTAAATAAATTTAAATCATTAAATTTATTAAACTTTATAAAATCAAATAAAATTCAATAAATTAATACATTGTATGTGTTTAATATAAAAAAATTTGAAATATTAGACTTTCCATCAATAAATACTTAATCACCGAACTCAGTAAAAATTTGTAATAGTTGCACATAAAATAACGCCACTTTTCAACCATCATGATCTCATTCCACCTTGCTTTCAGAGGAAGCTATACATAATTGTGGCTCATGTATGTATACATACACATCAAATCTCTTCTTACCAATTCAGATACAGACATCCAGTAAATAGAAACCAAATAACCAAAGGTCTTCAAATAAGATTTACCCTTTTTTTCTTCGGTAGAAGGAAACTAAACACATACACAAAGCTATTATATAGTCGCCCTTTACTACCTGAGTCTCATTTTTCCTCCAAATTTTTCAGTTTATGTTCTTGTGACTTCTTTATAAAAAAAAAAAAAAAAAAACATTTGTTTTCCTGAGATCAGTCGGCTGTCATTGGCTGCGTCATGCAACACCTAAAACGGGCCTTGCGAACGGTTGTCATGATCTCAGTCTCTGCATTCTCAAGCATTCCTACAATTTCAGTAAATGGTGGCCTTACATCAGGGTTGGGATCCCAGCATCTTGTCATAATCTCGCGTAGAACAGGTAAGCAGTCAATAGGTATAATTGGGCGAACATTCTTGTTGACAACTGCAAATGCTGCCTGTACTGCTGTCATGTTCTGAAATGGAAGCATTCCAGTGATGAGTTCCCAAAGAACAATCCCAAAGCTATATACATCCACTTTTTGTGTGTAAGGCCTGTGCTGGATCATTTCCCTGCAAAGCAGATAAGAAAGGGCCGTGTTCAAGAATTGAATCAAAATGTAGATTATTAAAATTCATAAAATGTATAACGATGAAAGCCATACAAGATGATTGATTCTGAACCTCTTATGTAAATCATATAGTCTCTAAGATGCATTCTCAATTGATTGTAAATCTTCACACAATTATGGAGAACTATGCAGTTATGAGAGAAGACAGACAGCCCACAAGATTACTAAAAATCAATGTATATAAAGGAGAATGATTTCGTTTCCCCCCACAAAATTTCCCCACGAGTTTCCTTGTTCTTTCAACTTATCAATCCCCTAATTTTCTGCCAAAATTATTGCTGGTTAATGGGACATGCCTCACCACAGCAATCATTCTAAAATAAGAATTCTAGCCTTAAACAAAATAGAACAGAAACGTCAAACATCTACCATGAACAAAAATAAATTCATGTAGGCATTTGGTCATACATCTACCAAGTCATAGATGCTTTGATACTATGTCAAGAACTGTTAGACTCAAAATGGAAAACAAACCAAGAGATTTTATTTCTCAGTATTCACAGACAGATTCCACAAGGATTCAAGGTATTCCTCTAAAAGAACCCTCTACCCAATTACAATGGAACCCCTAACCTCATTGGACAATTGGAAAAACAACTAGAACAATAAGAAGGAACCTCACAGCTCTCTTCTCCCAGGAATAAACCCGATACTGAAGAATGGGTAGTGCCCCTCCTTCAGCCCTCCATGAGCAAGACGTAGCTCAACACCAAATATGCAAAAAGTGCCATCATCCAATCTTACGGCCAGCTATATTTCTCTGACCTCTGCCTCCACATGTCCCACTCTCTTAACTAATTTCCCCTTTCATCATTGTTGTTCCCACATGTCCCCCTTCTGGTATACACCCTCCAAACCACCAGTTTAATGGGCTGATTGTGGGCTTGGGTCTCATGTTCTGCCTCTGTTTCTTCTATAGCACTAGGGGTTCTAACAAGAACCAACTCTCCCAATGCTTAAGCTGTTAGATGAAAATTCAAGAGACTTGATTGAATCGTTTGCTTCAAAAATTCAAGTTTGGGGAGGAGATACAGATGGAGTTAATCAGTGATCACCAAGCAATACAGCATATCCCCTCTAATCCAGTTTTTCAAGAGATGATCAACCACACAGAAATTGATTTCACTTTATAGTTTATATGAAAGTAGCTTTTATCCGAATACATTACTACTAGTTTTGTCAACTCAGCTGACCAAATATCTTCACTCAATATCTCCGAGGTCCTTGCATTGGTTCCATTTGTAACAAGCTTGGTGTATATGACCTATATCCTCCCGCTTGAGGGGGAGTGTTGCAGTAGTGTATATAATAGTCTAGTGATTCTAAAATACAAATTGTATTGGCTGTACTGCATTTGTACTGCAGTCTTAACTACCTATCTATATAGGACTCAGTCATATAGGATCAATAACACAGAACTTTACCAAAAGGGTGTTCTCTCTCATTCAAACCAAAGAACAACCACTAGCGCCTGCTTTGGCCCAAAAGAACCATAACACTGCACCAAAGAAACGAAAGAAAATTTAAACCTTCAATAACAATGATAGGATCCAAACGTCAGACCCCATCATGTGACAACCACCATTTACTGAGACAAGAAAGTATCTACAATACTTTATGCATATGCAACTACAGAACTTCAAAATCATATTCCCATAATCAAACACAGGATTGTACATTCCATAACACCTATGGTACTGAAACTGGAAATTGTAAACTGTGAAGCTCCATTGCAGGGCATGACTTATGCAATACGCAGGTTCCTAAATATTACAAACATATAATCTAACAAGCTTAAAGTCCCAAACAAGGCAAGACCTTTTCAAGCTAGTCATTTCTTGAAATCCTGATACACTCAAATTCAACATTCACTTCCCCAGCCCAACTGGTTGTTCTTATCTTTTACAGGTGTAAATTCATATATTCTGATCCATTATTTACACACAGCAGACCAATCAATAAAATGATTTTAACAAGCAGAAAGATTACTCTTCAGTCATGTTGAGAGAAACTTGTCAATGGCTCAATGCATCAAATTTCTCAACCATAACAACAGCAGTACAATCAATGGCATCAGATATGGATAGACTCCAAAAAAGGAAAGACATTACAAAAACAATCTTTATACTAAAATAACTTTGATAATTAAAAGAACATTGATTGAGTGGAGTAAGTTTAAGAGTCAACACATATTTATCATATTAGAACTTTATTAGAACTTCAAATTTTTATCTCATCAAAATCTAATATCACTTATCTTTTTGTACAACCATAAAACCTGTTACCCTTTAAGATCATCAAGAAATGTTATTAATAACATTTCTATATCCATATTGCTGTATATATATAAAAAAAAAAAAAAAAAAAAAACCTTTTCACCTCACTATATCATAATCTTGTCTAAACAGGTGGACTGAAACCACTCCTAAGAGATATAGAAACAACTAGTCTTGAACAGAAGTTCTCTCATAGAACCCATTAGTTGAAACTTACAATGATGCAAAAAAAAAAAAAGCATATCCTACAAACCTCTAACTGAAGATTTTAGCATTATACTCCAGTGTCCAGCCAAATATACCACACACCAGTAGAAAGTGCACAACTTCACATAACCTTACACTCTTCTCTTCTCCCGAAGTTCCAATAACAAAACAAACAAAGCCTTATCCCATTATGGGAAATCAGCTATGGGGATCAAAGACCATTGGACTCTATCAAAAAACCAAATTTTCAGGAATGTCATTTATCATAAGGTCCCTTTTAACAATATCTTCAAGTGCCCCAAAATCCCAACAAATTCAATATTCCCATCCTCTTATTTTTGGCATCTTCCTTAGTAGATATTTTTTTGCTTTTGAAAAACAATTCATTGGAGAATCATAAGTCATACTAATTGGTAATTATTACAATATACCAGATATAGCATTCCAATGCGCAGATATTTACACAAACTCTTCATGTATTTCTGTTGTACCAAAGAGAAAGGGAAAAAGTTCTGACATAATGTGAATAGCTCGACAAAATATCTAGGGGAGGGGCCAAGAGAAAGAGACTAGAACCCAATGTGGTAAAAGAGTCACATGCAAATACTGTTTGCATGATGAAACAGAATTTGTGTTCAGGGATAAGGTACAGATATAGGACAAAAACAATTTATCAAAAAAGAAATATCCACCAACTTTTGTCACAAACAAGGGCTAAAGGAAAAAAAAAATGTGATGGCACAAACAGAAGTTTTTCGTTTTATTTCCAATCTCTCCTTAATTGCCACCAACCACAAGTAAGGACATCCTTTGTCCACCATCCTTACTTGCCAAATATTCAACCGTCGAACACAAAAAAGGCCTAGATACACTGCTGTTTCCAGTATCTAAAGGGTAAAGACAGATACAAATAACACTCTATTCCCCAAGAATTGCCTCACAAGATAGAAACAATTTTAATATACAATTTAGCTTAACTTCCCCAAGAACAATGACCCCCAAGCCACACCAAAACTGCCAACTCAACAAAAACCAAGCCATGGCAACAATATTCTAGTATTTGCATCACTTTTGAAATCAAAACATTTCATTCACTCATGTAGCCATTTCACTTTTCCAACTTCTAGAGCACATAAAATTAACGATAACAACATTGCAGCAAGGGTTAGCTTCAAATATTTGTTGATGACTATTGGTGGCTACAAAAACCTAGAGCTTGCCCAATGATACCATAAGCAGAGAAATATTTGTCATTTACCCCAAAAAAGGTCCCTCTTATACTAATCATAATTGTCAATTGCACATCAAATTACGCATTGCACAATAAATAGGCCTTTGCATTATGATGTTCACATTACAACAAATGGCGATCGCAATGATGCACGATTGCACAAACTTGCAACAATGTTGCGCACACAATTTGCAAGATTGCACAATTTTTTTTTTTTGGGGGGGGGGGGGAAGAATATTTATTTTAATAGAGAAGCCCTATTTTATCATATTCTATGAGTTTTTGATAGCATTAATTTCATTTATGTTGTAATTCTATTATCATATTCTGTGAATTTCTAAGATTATATTAAGTCTCATCGCATTAATTTTTAAGGCTATTTTTTATGTACATTGTTATTTGAGGTCGTATTATAGATATAAAAATATTTAATATAATGTGTGCAAATGTTGCAACGACCCCAAGCACAATGCTGTGCAATTTGCAATTAACAAGAATGATACTATTAGAGTCTTGTTTATCATGGTAGAAGTTAGCTACTAGCCAACAGCACGTAACTTATCCACAAAACTAAATCAAGCCAATGAGAACAATACATGAAAGTTGAAACATGGAAACTTTGCCATCCATATATTATTTGCACATTAATCCAATCAAATATCTCTATAAAACCATCATCAAGTAGATATAATCAGCCCTCAACCCAAAGTTTAAATAGATAAGCCCAAAAATTAGATTTGTTTTCCGGCCCCCCGTGCGCGCGCGCGGGAGGGGGGGGCGGAGGAGACAATCAAAAAAGATGATATAAACAATAAGTCAGCTCCAAAAATGTGTTTGCACTTTGAAACTATTGTGCCCATAGGAACTTCATTGATGTCAGCTAATTAGCACCAGCATTATCATCAGAGCGCCATTCTTTTCTTAATGAGACAAAAGATTCATTCTGCATACTGAATGATAACCAGATTTTTCCTATGGAATTAGTCTAGTGAAGTGCAATCACTCTGTCCTACCCCTTGAGTCATACCAAAAGAGACAAATATTTTCCTCTTCTTCATGATGAACAAAGGATACACACACACACACACAAGAAGATGGCATGAGAATAAGATTATAAAAAATTCAAAAAGTAATTATATTCTGGTAAATTCTATAAAGTAAAACTGAAGAAATGAAACAAATCACAAAGCAAAAGAATAGAATTAAGCAATGCCAATATATAAGACCAGATGCAGAAATGGAAATGGTACACTAAAGAAAGAGACTTAACCATAAAATAACTTTATTCTTTTGCAGCAGTATGCAACATTTTCCTTGCAGGATCACAACCAGCAAACTATGAAAGAATACATGAAGTTGACTCTATAAAACTACAAAAGCTTTAAGATGAACTCTTTGTTAGCACCATTTACAATTCTAAAAATCTTTTATTCATTAAACTATTTTTAATAAATTTCAAAAAATAATCATGATAGTTTCTGAAGACAGAAGTTTGGAAACACAAAATAAGCATGACATAAAATTAATATCAAAACATAAAAGAACATGGAATAATCTTACGGAGCCATCCAACGGTATGTTCCAGTCTCAGGCGTCATTCCTTCAGTTTGCACCTCAATCCGGGCAACTCCAAAGTCAGCAATTTTAATTGATTTGTCACCGAAAATCAAAAGATTGTCAGACTTTAAATCCCTATGAATCAACCCAAGGCCATGAACATATGCCATCCCCCGAGCAACATCCAAAGCTTGTTTAACAGCCAATTTGAGAGGAACTGATCGGTTTTGGCGCTTCATTAAAAACTGTCGAACGGAACCACCTTTGGCATACTCTGTTACAATGCACCATACCATTGGCTTACGACATGCACCAATAAAGCGGACTATGTTAGGATGCTTTAGTGTAGCCAGCATCATGACCTCTTGCTGAAACTGTTGTTCCATCAATTGAGCCTTTGCTGGATCATTCTCAGGCCTCTCCAAGATTTTTATAGCAACATCTTCACTATTATATGTACCTCTGTAAAGTTTCCCAAAAGCTCCTTGTGCAAAAGCTTCACCCATACTGAGCTTCCTCAAATCAATTGTCCACTCATCAAAATTGTCAAGCCCCTCAGTTGGGGAACTATTGTCCATTAGAGCTTGAGCCAATGCATCATCACTCAAAGCATGTGTGACTCTTCCTCGATGATTAACACTCTGTGCAACAGAGAAGTTATCATTGGCACGCCTCCTCAACCCTTGATGATTCAAAATTCGAGTATGGGAATCATTGGACCCAACACTGCTATTATCAATAGACATCGCAACAGATCCTCCACCATTGCTTGTTTGCAAACTCCCAACACTATCGATAGACATATTGGTACCATCCTCAAGTTTATGGTAAAAGCCTTGAGAAAAATCATAATAGTTATTATTATGTTTGTTCAGGTCTATTATTCCAGGGAATTTGGCACCTCCTTCTAACATTTTTCACACTGAAGAGCAAACCTATCTCTTCAGCATCAGAATTTGCAATTTTGGCCACCTGAACAAAACCCTGAAACAAAAATATACCCACAGGTGTTTTCAGCACTTCAACTTTTAAGCTTCAATAGCCACAACAAATGTAAACCCATGTTCACATCTATCTTATGATCAGTGCAGACATGAGAATAAAAAAGTATTAAACTTATGAGCTTCCAACTATATTTTCCAGACTAAATTAACAACAAAAGAGACACAAGTGCTGTTCTAGTGAAGATCACCAACTGAAACTATAAACTTCATCTAGAAAAGAAAAAAACCCTACTATGAATCCAACTGATTACAAATTTTTATATTTATCATTTTATTTAAAACTGGAATGAAATGCATATAACAACAGTTGGGAGAAAAAGAAACAGAAACATTCAAAGAAACATAACATTAACGCTCTATAGCACCAAGCCAATCCGTAGAGGAAAAAAGATAGAAGGAAAATTGTCCAAAATCAGTAATGAGTAACTATAAGCTCCGCTAGCAAAATTTCTAATGTCCAATTCAAAAGCAGGCAAAATTCAAGGAGAACGTGCCAAAATAGCATGAAGGAACGGCGAAACACCACGATGTGAAGTCCAGAAGTAAACCCAAACAAGGATTTATTTATCCAAATTTTCATAAACCCTCGAACCAACTTCTTAATCAAATCTCTACCGTATATTCATGAACTCCTAGGTGATCTAACATAGAAAAGGTGTAAAACTTGAAAAGGTCACTGAACCCTAAAATCTTAAAATTCTACAATCAAAGCTTGATGGGTTATGGCGACATGTACCTGGAATGAGAGGACTTCAGTATGCGAGCTCCGATATCAAAGTCATTAAAAAAGTAGGTCACAAGATCGAATAGGAGAAAAGTGAAATCGAAATGCAGAAGATTGCGCCTCTCCGGTGCGAAGGAGGCCCAAAGACCAAAGGAGAGCAGAGCAAATGAAATGGATGACTTTCTTTTAGTTTTTTAATTCTATGGTCGGTCTTTTTCTTCTTCAACTTCTGACAATCCAAAGTCTTCTTTACTCGGATTTATTTGGTCATTATATAATATCGGTCGTCGCGTGCTATTGAATCGACTTATTTTTATTTTTATAAAAATTTGAAATAGTAAAATCACTCACCCAAAATTTTTTAAATTTTGGATTCAGATTTTATATAAAGGTGAGAAAATCGAACACTAAAATATTAATTCTGTCTTTTTAATTGTAATGTTTTTCCAAAATAACATTTAAATAGGATTAATTGAAATTTTTTTAAGCAGGCAAATTTGTTTCACCTTATATACCATATCAACTTTTTTTCTAATCAACAATGCTTACAATTCACTCTTTAAATATTGATTTTAAGCTCTTAAAATAAACACTTCAACTGTTTTATAACAAAAAATAGCACTCTCCAGTTTACTAAAACTTACAGAAACTAATATTTGAAGTGCCAATTCTTAGTTTAATACCCACCACTTTAGAGTAATTTACTTTGTTTCCTTTGTTCAGGTAGTATTGAAAATAAGGGATCTCTACCCTTAATTGCTTACCAATCACCTATTACTCCCAAAATTTATTTTTTCAGAGACCCTTTTCATTATTTACTTCTAACTAAAACATGATACGATTTTGATTTAAAAAGATTGATATTATTCTTGCAAGCAAGCTTAGCAAAACAGTATTGGAAAACTTTCTAATTTGAGATCATGGTTAGGTGTTGCGCATGTGATACCATTCTCGACGTTTTGGCTAAGAGCAAGTGTTGCACATGTAAATCCAAAGGCAGGCTTAGATGGATTCGCTAAAACAATTAGCATTGTGAAGGGCCTAATATCTACTAGCCTAAGTCAAGTGATCTCATTGTGAATGAGCTCCTAACCCAAGTCCATTCTGTTTCGAATACTTTCTCAACCCACAAGGGCCAATTTCCTTCTTGGGTTCAGCCAAGGGACACAACCTGCGAGAAGCAAATGGGGTAACAATGGGACTAGCAATTTCAATAAGATAATGTAGGCAATGCTAATAGTGTTAGAAATTTATATCTTATGTAGATTTACATATATCAATAGGTTTAATTCTTAATAAAACTTAAATCAATATTAGTCAATAGTATTAGATTTATTTTATTAATTAGCTAAGTATTTTAGACTGTTGTTAGTGAGCCTTGTTAGTATTAGCCTTCATGAATAAGTTAACACAATTTTAGTCTGATAAGGATTAGGTTCCTACTCTTTATCTATTATGTTGTGTTGACTCTCCATTTACCTAACACAGGATTTTTATTGTCATATATAGTAGACAAAAAGAACAGAAACCCTCTTCTAAACTTTATGTTGTCCTAAATCCTTCAACCATGAGATTTAACCTTTCAAGTATGTTCTTATATTTCTCTCTCAAATAATGTGTATGCTTAGAATAATTTATTAAACTATTTTGTATATGTATTTATGATGTCTATGTTAAAATAAATCCTTCAATTGGTACTAGAGCCTACTATAAATTTATTTTATGATTATATATTATCTTATTACGTCTCTCTTTCAATTTTTTTCTTCTTGTATGTGAAATTTCGCATTTAATTTTGTATAAAAAATTTTTAAGTTCTTGATTTCTTGTTTGATTTTATTTTTGGAGATATTGAGATTTAGATTCCATAGTTTATGTGTTGGGTATTGATTCTATTGCATAAATTTTGCACAAAAAAATCAAATTTTTTTTTTAAAAAATCTTATGTTGATAGTGGATTTTGAATCTCATGAATTTTACCCAAATTGTTCAAAATTAACATGTGCAAAATGTTTCTTGGGTTGCTTGGAGTTTGTTTCATGATGTGGAGTGAGAAAATCATGATGGGGTGAGTGTGTTAAGGAATAATGTGGCTATTACATTGAAAGACCTAAATTGCCCTATTATAGTAACTTTATTATTTAGCATGGCTTTCAAATTTGATGCCTTGAAACTTCTTGGAAACCCTAAAAGAAATTTAAACATAAATAGTTTGTTTTTCCTTTTGTCTTCATAGGAAAAGGAGAATGCAACATAGTGTTACAAAAAGTATGAGTTTGATCACTTAGCTAGCTTGAAAGTTTTAATCAAAAATGATCCTTTTCATAAGGAAAACAAGAAACTTAAAAAGTTATTCACACTACAAGCTACAAAGTCTTAGTCCTGTTCCACTCCAAATTTCATGTTGAATCCATTTATGAATGTTTTGAAATTTTTTTAGGCTTAGAAATATTTATTTTGAATTTTTGGAAACTTGTTTTATTTAAAATTATACTGTAATCTCTGAATTTCTTACCCAAATTTTTTTTGTAGTATATTGGCATAGTTTTGTACATTATATTTTGTGTACTCTCAGATATAACTTAGTTTGCACAGAAATTAAATTTTAAATTGAATATGCAATGTTATATGGGTTAAATTGCTAAAATTGTTTTATTTGAGAAAACTGGGTTAATATTTGAGAATCTAGACACTTTGAAAACCATTGTTTGGGAAGAGTTTGAGCTTGCCTATCCTGCAATCAACTATTTTGTTCTCTTCTCTAAATTCGCAAACAAATTTTGTTAATATTATGTTGAAAATAATATTATTAGAGGTCACACCCTATTAGAGTGCCTTTGATTATATGTTTGTTGATATTTTGAAATTGATTTGCATTAATATTATGCTCTTAAAAGTTAAATGCCCTATCGGCGTTAATTTTAAGGACATAGTATGCAATGGTTATAGAGTGAGCTTGTGCAATGTAATTCATGTCCCATTAGCATGATCACAATGGCATAAGGACTCATGTCCCATTACTTTCTCAGTTAATTGAACTATTGAGAAAACTATTTAATGTCTCCCATTTTGTAATATTTTTTTTATGTAATATAATTTTATGAAAATGTTGATTAGGACTAATAATAAGGAATGCATTGAATGTCTACAATTTCATCAATAAGGCCCTAATTCCCTAGTTTGAAGCATACATCTTGATGATAAAGGTCTTTCAAAAGTTAGGTAAGGCAAGCATTGGCAAGGAGGTCACCACCTTTTTTAATTGTTGGAAGGTCAGCTTCGCTCGTTCTCTTTACTTGAATGCATCACTATGGAGTAAGTCTATAAAGGGAGCAACAACATTATGTACCCTTGTACAAAGTGGCAGTAATTCCTTATCAACCTGAGGATTCCCCTTAACTCTTGAGATTGGTAAGCAGTAGCCAGCTTATCATCACCTCAAGCTTCTTAGGATCCACCTTAATTCCTTATTGTCATGATATGCCCAAGGTACTCAATCTTAGAATGGCCAAATGAACACTTGCTAAACTTAATAAAGAAATTAAAAACCTTCAACCTGTCTAGTGTTCTATGAAGATGGTCCATATGGAGGTATAGTGAATGGCTATAGGCCAAAATATCATCAAAGAAGACCATGATTAACTTCCAAAGGTACGGGTGGAATACCTTGTTCATCATTTCTTAAAATGTCAATGAAGTGTTCATGAGGCCAAAGGACATGACCCTAAACCCATAATGACCTTCATGTGTTCAAAATGCTATCTTATGGGCATCCTTCTCCTTCATCCTTGTTTGATGGTTGAAGCATTCAAGGCACAATAGTCAGTAAAAAAGCACTAAATCTTGTCTTGTTTCTTCACAAGTCCACAAGGGAGGAACAGGGACTCTGGCTAGGGACAATTTTTCCCTTTATCAACATGTTTACAACTTGCTCTCCTCTCATCCTTCTAAAAGTATGGGTCTTGATAAGGCCATACGTTTATGGGAGATACTCCAAGATGCAAGTGGATGTCGTGAGCAACGTTTCTATAAGGGGGAAGCCCCTTTGTTTGGCAAAGATCTCTTGATGCTTTCTTGATATTGCTTGGATCACTAAACAAACATCTTAGGTCAGCCTAGCCCATTCCTCTTGACTTATAAGCCCATTTTGCTCCATGTAAATAACAGGTAGTTCCTACCCAATATGTTTCCCCACTGGCACAGACTATTCTCCCTCTAATTTATCTACTCAACCCTCACTTAAAAACTCCATGTTTAAGGCCCCATAATCATGATAAATTAGACCAAGGTTTCTAGCTAATCTATTCCCAGCTTAATACCCAACCTTTAAGTCAATTTTAAAAGAAAATCCTTATAGATTCAACCTTACCTTAAGACACTTCTATTTGTATACCATCATGTTCTTGTTCCCTAAAATGATTTTGAATTGTCTAATTTAGGTCATCTTTAAGCCCAATTCTTCCATTAATTCATTTTGTACAAAGCTATAGGTGTTTCCACTATCCACAAAAACTTTGACTTCCTTATTCTTTAATTGGGTCATGAACCTTAATGCCTGAGGATGATTACACACCTTAAAGGAAAGTAAGAAAGTGGCTTTGCCTTGTTCCAAGCCCACTAGCTTGGTCTCCCTATCTCAACCATCTTCTTCTTCATAGTCTTCCGCTATTAGCAAGTACATTTTGCCCTCACATCAATGCTTGGTATTCCACTGTTCATCACAACTATAACAAAGGCCTCATTCCCTCTTAATTTTAAACTCCTCTTACATTAACTGTTTCATAGGGATGGAATTTGGATTTGGAGCTAGTAATAGTAATAACCCATCCTTGCATATTTTATCCAAGACAGGGGTTAAAAGAAGTAGTGGGGCTAAAACTTGAAAGTGGTCTAACTGGGGTGTTCCCTTTGCTAGTCCCTTTAGAGAAGGTTCCCTTATGTCCTCGAATAGGCTTATACCCCATCAATTCCTTATTTGGTAGATCACATGTTGCAGCCAAGGACATCCTAACATAGGGATATCAACTGATTCAATTGTAAAAATAGTTGTAACTTGGATTTGAGACTTGAAACAAGAAAACTAATATGCAATTCCTCATCCACTCCTGATACTTGGGACAACAACCTTTAAAGGTGGTTGGATAATTAGCAACCATTCTTGTCTTAGCCAACTTGGATAGAGTCCCTTTTACACCTGTGTTTGTTGACACCACAAACTATTGTTTGATTCCATTGGTGAACTCTGACCACATTCATATTATGTTATTATTGAACATCCATTGGTACCAAGAGGTTGCAACACCTTCCATATGCAACCCTATTAACTTTAGTTGTAAGTTGTCAACAACTACCTTCAACTTGAAGAACCATTTTGTTCTAAAGATCTAAGTCATATGATCCTGTCCATTAAACTTTGGTAATCCTAAACTAATAAACTTCAACCCTAATTCAAATTCCCCGTTACCCATGGTCTCCTTTATCGAAACGGCAGGCGAAATTATGATTATGCTCAAATCATCATTGTTTAAAGTCCATGGTGCTTAAACTTGCTCCCCCAATGTCACAAGAATCAACCCATGTATATGCTAGACTAGTAACACCATTTGCTGCTTTTGTTTCTCCCAAAGCTTTGCAAACTTTTGTTAGTTAGCCACTTGGATTGCTACGAGCTCATAAGCTAAGTCTTGGATCTTCATCTCTTAACAAAAGCACCAAAATGTTAAGGGTATGTATGGAGGCTTAAAGAAAGGAGAAAAGAGTTAGTAAGGAGAGAAATCAAAAGTCACTATTTCATTCCAAAATTCTAGAAATACATAAGGAGGGTGCCTTATATAGCGAACCTTGCTGATAATTATAGACATCTAGTTTGATTCGACCTTAATAAATAAAATAAAAATAAATAAAGATGAATAAGATAATACAAATAGTAGTAATAAAATATCACAAAGAAAATCAAGAAATATAAAGGTAAATAAATTGAGTTTGACAAAATGAAATAAAATAGTGAAACAAAATAGAGTAGTGAAAAAAAAAAAGAAAAGAATAATAGGCAAAAGAGAATAAAATAGAAAAATAAAAAGAAAAGAGGAAATTAGAAAGTGGGAGGACCCATTTGGTTGAAAGAATTAGTGAACAAGCCAATAAAGTGAAAACAAGAAATACAAAAAGAAGAAATTGAAAATACAAAATAGAAAAGGAAAATATAAAAATGCAAAAGAGTGAAATAAAATAAAAGCAAAAAATGAGGAAAAGAAGGGGGAATGGATGGTTGAATTAAAAAAAAAAAAAGAAAAGAAGGAAGAGAGAGGAGGTGGCTAAAAGCAAAAAGAGGAGGCCTATTTCAGTTACTCATTCTCACACACTCACACATACACATACCATGAGAGAGAATAGAGGGAGAGAACCATGAAAGAGAGGGAAGAGAGCTGAAGAGAAGGAGAAGAGAGGAAGAGTAGAGGGAGGAGGAGGCCAATTTTGCAAAATGAGAGGGAGAGGTGTGAAGAGAAGAAGAAGAGAGGGAGAGAATAGTGAAGGAGAAGAGGAAAAGAGAAGAAGAAGGAAGGAAGCTCACTTTCACACTAGGTAAATTTCTAAATCTTAAATCCTATCACTTCTTATACTTTTGGGATACAATTCTATGATTTAATTGTTGAGATATAGCTTGATTTTACTTTGGCAAACAAATGTGTAAAAGTTGCCCCCAAGATTTTTGATGAAATGTTAAGTAGAAATCTTCTACCATGCTAATTTTTTAACTGTTCTATTGGTTGTTCAGAATTAATTAGGGAAGCAAATGAGGTTTGTTTTTTCTGCATTTTTATGGGTATGATCTATCATAGTCCAACATGTTACTATAAAAAGTTTGAAGCATTTGGAGTTTAGTTGATATAGATTTTGAAATCATTTTTATAAGTTATCCTGTGCTATTGTATTAGTGAATGTGATGGTTATTTAAGCTCATTTAAATATCTAAATAAGCTCTATTTTTATAAAGATCTTTGATATGTCAATGTGTTCCCACAAAAATTTTAAGGCATATTCAAAATTCATTTGATATCAATTCGAAATGATCTTCCTAGGTTGTCCTATGTCAGCATATTAATGAAGGTGCCTTGATTTGCACTCAATTAAATATCTAAATAAACTCCAATTGTTGTGAAGTTTTGTGGATATTATCTTGAATGCATTATTATGCTCCCACAAAAAATGTAGGTTATTCTGGTATGATTTACTATGATTTCTAAATTTTTCTTCTTGGTTATCTTGTGTTAATGTTCATTCTTTACAGCCCAAGAATTAAATTGATTTGAGGTAGCAAATAGTTCAAAATGATATAAAATTTTGTGTACTTAATATTTCATGTAAAAATTTATATCATTTTGGGCTAATTTGATATGGTTTCTAAATTTTCCTTCATGGTTTTCCTATGTTGAATTTCATTCTGTACAACCCTAGATCAAATTAATTTGAGATAGCAAATGAGTTTGGAATAATGTGAAATTTTGTGGGCTTCATATTTCATATGTTAGCACATGCGTGTAAAAATTTCAAATCATTTTGAGCTAGGTTGCTTTGATTTCCAAATTTTCTCTCCCAATTGTCTTATATTGGAGCTTGCTCTAAAAAGTCCCAAAGTTAATGCAATTTGAGATTGTAGATGAGGTAAGAATGATGTGAAATTATGTGGGCTTAGTGAATTATGTGTTAGCTTGCACATGTAAGATATTCATGTTGATCCAAGACACTTCATCATAAGGTTTAGGCCCCTCCACTACATGATCCCTAATTTTATAGACTCTTTTTTTCTTCATGGATCACTTTAGACTTTGTTGATGTTGTACGATACAAGAGGCATTGTTGACATCTACCCCTTATTGTATGATCCTATTCTTATGGACTCTCCTCTTTCTTTGATAAAGAATATCATTGTTAAATGTTTATCAAATTTGAGTGTGGCAAATCTCTAATTTTTTAAGTTTTTAAAAATAAAATTATCCTTTGCATAATGACAACTGGAAACCAAGGAAATGGATTTACTACTTGAACTTCTTCACATTGACTTCTTAAAGCCTTTCTTCCAAACCAAGATTCTTTTGATGATAAAAGTAAGAGGGTTGTTAGTTAATTGGTCACTTTCTAAGCATCCTATTGGCAATCACATTATGAACTTAGTTAAGAAATTTGTATGGTTCCTCTAATATGATTATGAAGAATCGCCACCTTTTTTCAAACTCCCTAATTTTAATTCACCAAGATCATCCCATCAAACCAGGACTCTCTCGATAATGTAAGTAAGAAGGTTATCACTTAATTAGCTGCTTTCTAAGCATTATAGGCATAGTCATATTATGGCCTTAGTTAGTTAACTAGCACGGTTCCTCTAATGTGATTATGAAGAATCTTACCACCCCAAAATCTCTTAAGCTTGTCTAGTCCAAATCACTTATTCAAACCTTGATTCTCCCTAAATGAAGGATGATAGAGGGTTGCCACTCAATTGGCCACTGTCTAACCATCCTGATAGAAACAACATTTTGAACTTACTTAGTTAATTAACATAGTTTCTTTAACATGATTAATAAGAATAAGAATCACACCCATACTAAAAACCTAAAAACACTTAGGAAAACCTAGTCAAGCTAGGTACCCTTTTCCAAACTCAAGTGAATGAAGCAAACCCTAGATGAACTAGGCAGCCCATTTTGGTGTAAGCCCTAAATAAACTAAGCATCGAATCCTTTTTTTCCACAAAAATGGCTAAACTCCACTCACTAATAGTATTAATTAGGATCACACTTGATTACGTGCAAAACCAACAGTAGAATAGACAAAAACCCAAAAACAGAATACATCTTTTTTTACGAAACATAAAAGCACAGATTTGAAACCAAAAAGCAATAAAACATTAATATGGTAGCGAAAGGGCATTGTATGGGTGCTAATACCTTTCCCACATGTAACTAACCTTTGAACTTGTTTTCTATTACGCAAACCATTTTCTTCGATGTTTGACCTCACCATTTAATCTAGGTTAGTAATGACTTCATTGTTTCTTTTCCTTCCCCAAACTTCATTTTTTTATTTATCGCTCCACTTTGCATGTCAACAATAGTTTTAAATAATCTAGATGTAATGCCACACTAATGCATAAAAAATTGGTTGGTTACAGTTTGCTAGCTTAGTTTGGGGAATCTGTATATCCTTAAAGAGTGTACTCAGGAAGCCAAATAAGTGCTTTCCTTGTGCATTCCCCATGTACCCTTCCTTGTGTTCCACCCTTATCTTTTGCATGGGTCCCTTGTTTTCCACCCATGTCCCTTGCATGGGTCTCCCAACTCTTATCATAGGGTTTGTAAAACCCAATACAAGAAATTTAGAGAGTCATTTTGGTTAAGATATGCCTATGCATGTTGTTTACATCACATGTTAATTTTACCTTGTTTCATGCAACTCAAGGCAAAGGTTGCAAATGTTATTTTCCTAGGTATGTTAATGGGTAAAATCATGCTAAAAAAGGGTTTATGGGTTTTCCTATTTTTTTTATTCATGGGAGGTAGTTTGGCTAGGTTTTGTGTTTTGATTCAAGGATGCTTGCTATTTGTTGGTACTCTGTTACTGACAATGAACATTTGCCCTCTTTAATTTTTGTCATTGTTAAAAAGAGATAAGCTAAGTTTTTGTCTTATTTCTTACATCAAAGGGTATGTTTTCAGGTTGAGGTCGACCTAGGACTATAGAAAGAATGTGGGTTCGAGGTTGTTGTGACTTGGTGATAGGCTCTATATAACTTCATGTTTTCCTATGGTTTGTTATAAGGAATCACAAAGGGGGTGTAATGATTAAAGATGGATAGATCTCTACCTTGTTTAGAGCAACAAAGGGAAGGAAGAGTAAAAGGGTGGTGTTGTGTTTTATTTACAAATTTTAATAAGGTTATTCTAATTTGGTGCCCCATAATTCAAATTGTAATAACATGAAATCATGTTGTGATCGTATTTTAAGGTTTAATACATGCTGAAATTGAGTTCTAGTTTGTATTACATCGCACTTTCTGATTTGGCATTTATTACTAGCTCTAATAGTCCCTCTTTCACATTGATTCAAGTTACACATACTAAATAAAGTGCTATAAACAAGGAATTATGACAACAATAAAATTAAGGGTAGACCATGTGAATATTTAACCTATTTAACATTACTTTTTGAAATAAAAGGAGTATTTATTCACGATTTAAGTTTGGTGGTTATGTTCTTATGATGGTAATGCTTTAATGATGTATGAATACATCTCAAAGGCATTCAACCTTTTTTAGGAAATGCATGGGGTTTCATGGTCATTTTTTATTGGAAGTTAGAATGTTTGAATTAGGCCAAATCTAGGTTTCTTTTACCTTAAATGAGAACTCAAGGAAATAGATTCTTAAGGTTTCTACTTTCAAGGAATTTTCGTCATTAAAGTTTTTTCATTCTTTCTCCTTTAGATTATTACAATTTCCATAACTCATGAATGGTTTGGTTGAAATTTGGTTTCAAGATAATTTAAATGTTATTGGTTTATCTTGCACGAAATTGGATTTACATGCTAACTTCTTGAAAATACCAATATTATAGAATTATAACCTAAAATGGAGAATTCATTTTATGTTAGAAATATCTAAAAGCAGATTAACTAGGAAATCATATGTAGTGGTGATGGAATTTTGGTAATCTTGAGGATTATGATATTCCTTTAGGATTTATATAAGTGTTGTAAATCTATAGGAACCTATTGATAATCCAAAAATACCCCCAAAAACCAAACTCTTCTTTTAAAATTCCCAAATGATCTAGATACCAAATTAGATATCTGAAAATGGATTAAATAAGAAGCCATATGCAGTGACGATAGGGTCTTGATAATTCTTAAGATGATGGTATTCTATATGGCTTATCGAGGCGCGATGTAAACCTATTAGAATTCCCTTGAAATTTCAAAATATGCCTAAGAAACAAAACTCTTCCTTTCATTTCTAAATGACCAAATACCAAAATGGATATCCAAAGATGGATTAACCAATAAACCATATGCAGTTGCAATGGGATCTTGATAATACCGAGAATGATGGTATTTCTTTAAGGTTTATAGAAGTGCGATATAAACTTATTGGAATCTCATTGATCCTTTCAAAATTCCTAGTTACCACTAATAACCAAAGTAGATATTTGAAGATAGATTAACCAAGAAACCATATGCAATGGTGATGGGTCTTGATAATCTAGATGATGATTATATTCCTTTAGGGCTTGTCTGTGTAACAAAACTTGATAGCTGTAGACACCTAATTTTATCCGAAGTCTAAAAAATTAAAATAGACCCATGTATATGTTATAAAATTATCTTATTTGAACATATATTTTTCTAGAAATTAATTGAGAAAAAATAAAAAATTTAAAGATATTTTTGGGTCCCAAATGTGAATAATATTGTTTAAAATTTATTAAAAATTAAAAAGATTAAAAATTAAAAAATTAGAAAAAAGGAAAAATGAATAAAAGAAAAAAATAGAAGTGTGAAAAGGGAAGTTGAAAAATCAAAGAAGGTGGGAGAGTTGTTAGCCGTAGGAGAAAGAAGAAAAAGGTCAGGAAGAAGACAAAACTAAAAAGAAAAGAGGGAAGATCCATGTGAAGAAGGAGGAAATTAGAGAAAGGAGCCGTGAGTGAAGAAAAAAAAGAAGGAAGCCGGACATCTTGACTTCTAAGGGAATAGGTGAGAAAGAAATAGCCCACACCTTCACTTCTGAAGAAAAAAGGGGAAGCATCTTGACCTTTGGAGGGGAGAAACTCGGTGAGCAAGAAAAAAAAGAGAAAAGAGCATGCGAGTGGGCCATTAGCCCACTTAAAAAGAAAAACAGCCCCCAACGAAGAAAAGAGACGAGGGAAAACTTCTCCACTTTTTTGACATTGAGGAAGGGGAATAGCCGTGGGGACCACGGAGGAAGACTTCCATCCTCACGAGGACACTTCCTCTCACAAAGAAAAGGAGAACACGAGAACTCTCAAGGGGGAGGCGAATTCATTAACATGGGAGCTCAGTTCTCTTCCATAGCACCGGTCACTTCGGCTAACCAGGACACTTCCTCACACAGAGAGAGGGGCCGAAGTTCAATGGCACATGAAGAGCCTTTCTAACTTCCTCACCTTCCGCGAGCTCTCTCTCTATTTATTTTTTCTCCACCGTTATCGTCCGGAAAGGAAATTCTTTCGGCCATAGTTTCTCTCCAGGACCAGCTCTACATACAAAAAAAAACCTCTGAATCCCTTCATGGTCCAAATCACCATTCTTTTTTTTTAAATCTAGCACATACATCTCTTACCGGAACCATCAACTCATCACCACTCAAAGATCTATAACGCAACCGTCACCCGAGACACCATCGCAGCTGAGTCGCAGCGTCTTCTGGATCCTGTTCTCTTTTCACCATTTGAAAGTTTCTTCAGCTACTTCACCATGCCGCTGGCACGATTCAGAGAAAACTAGGTTCCAAGTCATTGTCTTTGCCAGAAGCTAACCCGCCGTTGTGCTCTTTAACTTGCCATCGCTGTAAGAGTAAAAGCATGCTTTTCCTTACTGCATGGAGTTGATCCATGGCGACCTAAGACACGAGGATTAGTGAGGAAGTTCTGGAGCTGCACCATCATTGCCTGAAAGGCCAAAGTTGTATCTAACAACCCTCCTGCTACTAAGACGCCTACGGTATGTGAAGTGGAACCAAGGTACATTTCCATGAAGATGTAACACAGCTAAAGCCATTCATCGTGTCGCATCCCTGGACACCAACGGAGGCATCGCATCCCAGAAGCTCACCTACTACAGCGATCTGTTTTGAGGGTCTGACCTACCTCTGCATTTCATTTTGAGCTTGTAAACCAGAGTCACTGCCATTGCCAGAAGTGGCCTCTCTGTTACCGTGCTAAAAGACCCAGTCACCACCAGGTTGACACGGACGTGAGTGTCCGACGCGTTCACTGTCAAAGGTTCACACAAGCTGAGAACCAAGCCTCCTTTACTGCTAAAAATAATTCATCTTCACCCCATCACCAGTCGTAGAACCTACTCACTTGCTAAAACTACTACATCGCTAGTGCGAGAAATCTCCGCACTACTCGATGTTTCTGCACGTCTAATGACCCTCGTTGGTGTCACGGTCTTGTAGCTCTAGTCATTGTGAGTTGGTGTCACCATCTTGGAGCTAGGCACCACCTTGCGATGCTAGAGAAATCGCCGTAGCTGGGAACTCTTACTTGGACAAACGGTGCAGCCGTTGGTGAAAGCAAAGAGCCATCAGCTAGCCCTTCGTTGCCATCATTCAGCAGCGCTCCTGGTTCAGCTGCAGCCTTTCAGAACGGCACAAACCGAGAGCCAAGCACCTTCACTAGCACTCGGACATACCACGTTCTCTCCCACGGCCATATCCAAAATGTGTCATAGTCCTTTACGCCAGGTTCGTCGCTGATAAAGCCATCGGTTTCAGTCTGTCTCCATCCAGTCCGCGTAACCACGTTCAAGCGTCATCACCATGCCCGAAAACTTGAATCCAATCTCACCATTACTGCCAGAGACCAAAAAGCTTGTGTTGCAAACTAGAGCCACGCCCCTACCAAAAGCCGTTGCTGCTGTCGTAACACGTCCACCAGAGTCGTTCGTTACACAGTAGCGCTGCTGAGGGCCATGTTACGCGTCTACCAGAGTCATTCATTCCGTAGCCACTGCAACATTGTGGAAGTCGGATTTTCAAATAAGAGTCCAGGGTTTGAAAGTTTCATTTGTTCTTTGTAAACTCTTGGCGCCAGTTCGAAGCGTTATCAGAACCTTCGAACTGCAAACATAGAAGACCCGGCCACAACTCTGTAGTCTTCCATCCAAAATCGTAGAAGTTTGTCGTCATATCCGCGTAACCGGAGAACCCCTAGGAGGAACGAACCTTCTCATTCCAACGTTACAGCATCAAGCTCCTCCTTCGAACCTTGTTCCCACCGCACTTTCGAAGAGTACACTGCTGTCGAACTAGCGGAACTAGTTTAGGGAAGCCCTATCATTGTCGTCCGTTGCCCACTTTCCACCCCATCATTTCGTGCCACTACACCATTGCGAAAACCAGACGTTCTGGTTGCAGTCTTTGGTTCGTCTGCTACCGTCTTTAGAGAAGTCCATCATTGCTCTATTTAGCTCCGACTATATAGAAAGACCGTAGCAAGAACCTGTTTAGTGTTGTTCCATCTCAAAGGATTACACTGTGACTCAATCCGTTCAGCCCAGCACAGTTAGCATCTTGTCGTGCCTTGGTGGTTGTTGTCGAAGGGACCACTCGCTGCCAGCGGAATTCGCTCTATAGGTATGGTAACTTAAGGCAACGTCGTCGACGTGTTTTGCATGCAACAGGTTTCCCTACCGGAATTGAACTTTACGTGGGCTTTTAATGACGTAATATTTGTTGATTATTGATTATAGTTTACGGTATATTGAGGATGTAGTAAAAAATGTGATATGGTGTCAATATAAAATATAGTTAGATTCCCTTTTTTTTTTTTTTTTTGCAATTTTCATATTTTTTTAAAAAATAAAAATAAAAATAAAAAATAAAACAAATTATGTCCTTGCTGGTAAAAAAAATAAACAAACGTTCACATAGATGATTTTCTTTCACTTACTTTGCACTAATATTTATTTAAAAAAAAACTTATATAGAAAAGAAATTTTCTTAAAATTATTTGAAAAAATCCTGATTTGGAATAGAGATGGAATTTTCTAAAAAAATTATTTTGAAACCCTTATCTGGAATAGAGATGGGATTTTCCTAAAAATATTTTTAAAACTCTGATTTGGAATAGAGATGAGAATTTTCAAGAATTATAAAACCCTAATCTGGAATAGACATGGGATCTTTCAGAATTATATTCTTACACCCCTGATCTGGAATAGACATAGAATCTTTCAAAATTATAATTTTAAAACCCTAATTTTTCAGAATTATATTTTTAAAACCTTGATCTGGAATAGAGATGGGATTTTCTTCAAATTATTTTAAGACTCGGATCTGGAATAGATGGGTTTTTCTTAAAAATCATTTTCAAACCTCAAACTGGAATAGAAAGAGGATTTGCATGAAGTGATAATTAAATATTCCAACCCGGAATGGGTAAGAATTATTTTTCGGAAATATTCATTTAAAATCAACATTAATTAAATCAAGTAAATTAATAAGATCATTTTTGGTACCGAAAGGGCATTTAGGGTGCTAACACCTTCCCTAAAACGTAACCAACCCCCGAACTCAATCTTTTAAATGTAGACCATTTTAATTAGGTGTCCGATCTCACCTTAAATAACTTAGGTCGGTGGCGACTTCACAAATCACCAAACTTTGAAATTTTTCCAGGGTCGACAATAGCAATACTATTGACATATTCATTGATAGCAATACTATTGACATATTCATTGCTCCTCTTCTTAAATCCATAATCAAATCAAATTCGAAAGCCTATTCCACAATAAATGTTGTTTTATATTGCTTCTCTATAAAAGTAATATAAACCCAATAACCCTCCACAATGGTTTCCATAGCACCCATGCCTTTCAAAGAGGATGTATCACTATTGATAGTCTGTAACAGGAATGGGACAAATAAAAATGCATATAATTTTTGTTTTTAATTAAGCGATCACAATGCATTTTAAAGTATTTTATTTTTGAATCAAATAAAATTAGATTAATAATGAAAATATATTAATTTGATACCATTGTTCTAATGAATGTTGTAGGGGTGCTATATATAATCAATTTCTAAACTTAATTTCTAATTTCAAAAATTATTTTTTTTCAATATCTAATCACACGATTAAAATAATTTACCACACTTTTAAAATAATTGATGATGACTCTCTATTCCTTTACTTTTTTTATTTTTATTTTTTGAATTATCACTCTGCACAACAAATGTTAAATTCTACTATGAAAATTGATGGCCTTTGTCATATAAATAATCTTTAATTTTTAAATAATCACGAGCAAATAAATTTTTATAAAAGAGTGAAAAGTAAAAATTTATAAAATTATCTTTATTAATTTTTAAATTGTATTTAATTAAATATTTAATTAAAAAATTTAAATCATAAATTTAGTATATTTTAGTGACTAAATTATAGAATTCAAATATTCAATTGGTAATTTTCTCAAAAAAAAAATTCAATTGGAAACACTTTCGTTGCTAACTTTTAATGGATTAACGATTTTCATAGCGAATAGGTGAGATGTGCAATTAGTACTTTTAAAAATAAAATACAAAACACTGTAACGCACCGTTTAGAATCAGTCAAAACGATTATAAAAGAGGCTGGTCGTCGTCCAGTTTGCGGTCGGCCTCCGTGACGAAGTAGCAGTGATAAAGAAAAGATGGAGGGCGTTCGCTTTAGGTGTTTGATCTGAGAGACTGTGAACAGTTCCGATGGCGGTAATTAGTCGTAAACCTTTTAGCAGTGTCATTCATACTGAATTATTACAGTTCGTCGGGATTTTACTAGGCATTTGAAAATATCCAGGCTTGAGGTTTTTATTTTGGTTTTTGACAGGACTCAACTGGAAGGACGCTCATGGATCTAATAACGGCGGATCCTACTACGGCGCCGACGACTTCAGTATCAAATGCGGCTGTATCCTCAGCGGCAGCGGCACCAGCAGCTCAGCCGACTGCGTTGGGTAAGCCGGCTGTTGAGAAAAAATCAAAGAGAGCCGCATTGATGCAGATCCAAAACGACACCATTTCTGCCGCGAAAGCTGCTTTAAATCCAGTTAGGACCAATATCATGCCGCAAAAGCAAAAGAAAAAGGTTTGATAAATTTATCTCTCTTTTTTCTCCTGTCTCCGGTTGAGTTCATTTGACCTCTTAATGGCGTTGCTTTACAATTTATCAGTCATCCAAATTTGTAGTGTCATTACAGTTTAAGTTTAACAATATCACTTGCCTCAAAAGACGTGTTAGTTCTCATCAACCCAAGTTCAGCTAATATAAGACGTGCCTTTTCTCGTGAGAAATTTGTATAACATGCAAATCATACAATTGAAACTAATACTTAATCGTATCTCTGTTTTACAGAAGGGGAAAATATAATGAATAATCCTGTGTGGTTAATATTTGGTGCACTTTACTTTGTATTTACAGCCAGTTTCATATTCACAACTTGCAAGAAGTATTCATGAACTAGCTGCTACGGCTGATCAGGTAAGCATTGGCACTTTTAAACTTTACGACGTTATACCTTTATGTCACGACTGCAAGCTCTCTGATGTTTTATTTTGCTTTTAATAATTGGGTGTAGAAAAGTTCTCAACGGCAATTAGTGCATCATGTGTTTCCTAAACTTGCCGTGTATAATTCTGTGGACCCTTCATTGGCTCCATCGCTTCTCATGGTATGTTCTATTCCCTTCATCCTCTTATTTTAGACGCATTCCTTGTTAGTTGTCTTCCTTTCATCACCTTTTATGTAGATTGTCTTGGCATCCTTTGAGGAAATTCAAATTCTATTCAAAAACATAATCTGGTACATGGTTCAGGCATTTCCTTTTATAATTAAGGAGTCCTCTTTTGACTACAATTCTAATTCTATACAGATACTCTTATCACACTAGGCTATTATAATTATCTTATCTACTGTATTTACAGTTTTATTCTACCTCTACTTCTATTTACTAGTCTGTCCACATGGGTCCAGGACTAGCACGTGCTGTTTGGATAAGCACCTCAGCACACTATTCTTCTACACTCCCCCTTAAGCTGGTTTGAAGATATCTTCCATAGCCAGCTTGCACACTAATTTATCAAACTATCTCTTGTGAAGTCCTTTAGTGAACAAGTCTGCCACTTGGTCTGTGGTAGGTACATATGGCATGAAAATTACCCCTTCTTCAATTTTTTCTTTGATGAAATGCTTGTCCACCTCTACATGTTTAGTTTTATCATGTAACATTGGGTTGTGAGCTATCGCTATTGCAGCCTTATTGTCACAATACACTTTAAGAGGCAGCTTGACTATTACCTTCAGTTCTCCCAACAATTGCTTGACCCACATGACTTGCATGAGCAATGGATTTGAATTTAGCTTCAGCACGACTCCATGCTACTACACTTTGTTTTTTGCTCTCCATGTAACAAAGTTGCCACCCACAAAAGTGCAGTAACCTGAAGTAGATCTTCTATCTACACTACTCCCAACCAAATCAACATTTATGAGTGGTTCTATTTTCAAGTGTCCTTGATTTCTGAATAGAAGTCCATTATGGTGTATTCCCTTTAGATACTTAAGGATTCTGTATGCAGCTTCAGGATGTTTTGGGCGAGGGAAATGCATAAATTGGCTGATTACTCCTAATGCAAAGGCAATGTCAAGATGTGCGTGAGACAAATATATCAACTTACCAACCGACCTTTGGTACCTCCCTTTGTTCATGACATCATGCTTCCTTGCTGGTTTGAATTTGAAATTTGGTTCAAATGGAGTCTCTACAGCCTTCCAAAAATTTGGTTTTGGATAAAAGTTTATGACGACATTTGATCCATGTAATCGACCCCCCTTAGTGGGAAAAGGCTCGGTTTGTTGTTGTTGTTGCTGTTGGAGTCTTTACAACCTTACATCCTAACATATCAGCTTCACTAAGTAGCTCTAGGATGCATTTTCTTTGATTGATAAATATTCCTTCTCTTGATCTTGCAAACTCTATGCTAGGAAATATGTTAAGTTTCCTTGATCTTTTATTTCAATATCTCCTGCTAGCTTCTTTTTTAATCTCCTAATCTCTTCATGATCATCACTTGTCAATACTATATTATCAACATGAACAATTAAAATAGCACTTTTACCACTAGAGTGTTTAAACAACATGGTATGGTCAGCTTGGCTTTGAGTATAGCCATAGCGTTTCACAGCCTTGCCAATCTTTCAAACCATGCCCTTGGAGACCGCATAAGACCATATTAGGCCTTTTTCAACTTACAAACCTTCTTGTTGCCAAATTGTTGTTCAAAACTAGGAGGAGGATCCATGACAATGTCTTCCTCCAAATCACCATTCAAAAAGCATTTTTTACATCTAGTTGATGTAAAGACCAATTACTATTTATTGCTCATGAGAGTAGAATTTTGGTTGGGTTTATTTTTGCAACAGGGGTGAAGGTCTCCTAGTAGTTCACCCCATATTCTTGGGTGAATCCCTTTGCCACAAGTCTAACTTTATATCTTTTTGCACTCCCATCTGCATTATATTTTACAATAAGGACCCATTTACTAGACTTGCCCCTTGGATGATCAACAACTTCTCATATCCCGTTCTTTTTAAGAGCATTATCTCATCCTTAATAGCTGATTTCCAATTCGGATCTTTTAGTGCCTCACCAATTGTTTTAAGAATGGGAATGTTAATTTGTGAGAGAAAGGCTTGATGCTTTTGTGACAACCTTTGGTAGGAAAGATATTTTGATATTGGATGATTAGTATGTGATCATATCCCCTTTTTAATAGCTATTGTAAGGCCAAGGCAGTGTTGTTAAATGTGAAATGCGGTGTGAAGCGCTAACCTCATAAAACACCTAAGCAGTGAAGTAGAGTGGTCGCTTCATTGAAGTGAATCGGCCAAATTGAAGAAAAAAGTACAAATAATAGATATAACTTAAAAATCATTATAATAACAAAACATGTTAAAGTCTAAACTCAAAAAGACTAAAATTCATAAAATGTTATCTATGTTAATAACAACAATAACATAGCCTTATCCCACTAGGTGGTGTTGGCTACATAGATTAAATGACGCCATTATGCTCTACCTAAAATCAAGTTTTCAGAAATACCATTTAACAAGAGGTCCCTTTTAATAACTTCTCCAAGTATTCTTTTTGGTCTTCCTTTACCTCTTATCATTGGACTAACAACCATTTGATCACTAAAGCCTCTAACGGTCTCCTTTGTACATGCCTAAACCACTTTAAACGAGTTTTTGTCATTTTTTTCTCAATAAATGCCATACCAATTCTTTCTCGAATACAATTATTCTGAATCTTGTCTTGTTTTGTATGTCCACTAATCCATCTCAATATTTTCATCTCAGTTACCTCCATTTTTTGCTCTTATTGATCTTTTAAAACTCAACACTCACTACCGTAGAACATAGGTTGTCTTATAGTAGTTCAATAAAACTTTTCTTTTAGCTTGCTAGGTATTTATGATTACAAATGACTCTTGAAGCGCTCCTCCATTTTGTCCACCCCGCTTGAATCCTATGTGTGACATTCTCATCAATCTCTCTATCATTTTGTAAAATCGATCTAAGATATTGAAATCTTGATGCATGTGGTATAATGTGCTTCCAAATTTTTACTTTCAAATCATGGTTTGCTTGCCTCTTATTGAATTTGCACTCCATATATTCTATCTTACTTTGCTTAAACGGAATTTCTTTGATTCCAAGCCTTCTTTTCACATCTCTAGTTTCCAGTTAACATCCTTTCTTGACTCATCTATCAGGACTATATCATTTGCAAAAGCTTGCATTTCAGGATTGCATTTTGGAGGTGTCCAGTAAGTACATCCAACACTAAGGTGAATAAGTATAGATTTAAAGATGACCCTTGATGTAAACTAATCCTTATGGGGAAATCTTTGGTCATCCCTTCTCGAGTTTTCACACTTGTTGTTGTTCCATCATACATATCCTTTATAGCTTGAATATATGCGATATGCATACCCTTCTTTTCCAAAACCTTCCATAAAACTTCTTTTGACACTCTATCATAGGCTTTCTCCAAGTCAGTGAACATCATGTGCAAGTCTCTCTCCTTGCTTCGGTACTTTTCCATAAAACCCTGTACAAGATGAATAGCCTTTATGGTTGCTCTTTGTGGCATAAAACCAAATTTGTTCCCTGAAATATGAGTTTCTTTTTTTAATCTATGCTTAATCACTCTTTCTCAGAGTTTTATAGTATGACTCATAAGTTTGATTCCCTAATTATTTCCATAGATTTGAATATCTCCCTTATTTTTGTCAATAGGTATCAAAGTACTATTTCTCCATTCATCTAGTATCCTCTTGGACCTTAATATCTTATTGAATAATTTTGTTAGCCAAACAATATCTTTCACTATCTTATTGAATAATTTTGTCAGCCAAACAATACCTTTCGCTCTTAAACATTTTCAAACCTCAATAGGTATGTCATTTGGGTCCATAGCTTTACCATTGTCCTTCTTCTTAAGTGCTTCCTTAACCTTAACATCTGAAATTCTACGATAAAAAGCGAAGTTTAAATCCTCCTCTTAAGTAGTTGAACCTTCCATATCTGTCCTTATTGTTTGTTCCTCGTTGAAAAACTTGTAAAAATAACTCCTCCATCTTTCTTTGATATCTCCCTCTGTTACCAAGACTTTTTCCTCTTTATCCTTAATATATTTCACTTGATCCAAATCTCTTGTTTTACTTTTTGTTCCCTCAGCAAGCTTGTATATTTGCTGTTTTCCATGCTTTGTTCCTAATGCTTGGTAAAACCCCTCAAATGCTTTAAACCTCTCCTTATTAACTGCTTTCTTTGTCTCGGTTCTAGCTGCCCGATGCTTCTTCCAATTTTCTGTATTGTTTTCAAGATGCAATGCGTTGAAACACTTTCTTTTATATGTAATCTTCTCTTGCACACTTTCATCTCACCACCAAGACTCTTTACCTTTAGGGGCAAATCCTTTTGATTCACCCAAAATTGCTTTAGCTGCCTTTAGAACCTCATTGGCCATCACTTCTCACATAAGGCTAACACTTCCTTGTGTCTCCCAAACTTCTCTTCCATTAGCTTTCTTTGGAAAACTAAATGCTTTTCACCCTTTAGTTGCCACCACCTAATCCTTGGGTTTATAGCTTTTCAAATTCATTATTTTTGACTCTTGACATGCATATTAGGCACCAAAACCCTATGTTGTATAGTCAAGCTCTCACCTGGTATAATTTTGCAATCTTTATAAATCCTTTTATCCATATTCCTTATAAAAAAGAAATCTATTTGCAAGTTTGAGACCTCATTTTTGTATGTGATTAGGTGCTCTTTCCTCTTTTTAAAACAAGTATTTGCAACGCTAAAATTATAAGTCATTGAAAAGTTAAGAATTGCTTTTCTTTCTTCATTTAGTTCTACAATACCAAAACCACTGTGAAATCTCACATACTGCCTTGCTTCTTTTTTGACATGACCATTAAGGTCTCTACCTAAGACAAACTTTTCTTGCTGTGGGATTTCTTGGACTAGTCCTTCCAAATCTTCCCAGAACTTTACGTTTTCTTATTCCTTTAACCCCACTTATGGTGCATAGGCACTTGTGATGCTAAAAGTTTTCTTATCAACTACCATTTTAAATAATAAAATCCAATTACTAATCCTTTTAACCTCCACTACATTGTTCTTCCAAGTCTTGTCAACAATAATACCAACTTCATTTTTTGATCTAACCTTGTCTATGTACCAAAGTTTGAATCCTGAAGTATCCAATTCTTTAGGCTTTACTCAACCCATTTGATTTCTTGAAGACATATAATGCTAATCCTCCTTCGAATCATAGTGTCAACTACCTCCATAGTCTTCCTTGTCAAAGTACCAATATTCCAAATGCCAAAACAAATTTTGTTCACCTGGGTTAGCTTCTTTACCCACATCCGTTCAACAAGATGTGAGGACCCTTCTGATTTAACACTATATTCGGGCGCCGATGCAATGGCTCTAGCTCATTTGATATTGTATGTGAGCCATACAGCCCATTACTTTCGGGTAACGACTTAGCATTAGCATTATAATTTCGTTTATCCATGTCATAAGGGATTTAATAAAATTTTACATTAGCTATCGACTACTTAACACAACCCTACTCCTTTATCCGTGCTTGGGACTGGCTATGTAAAACATAGGCAAAATTTGTAAAACACAGGTGAAGTTAAAATGTTATCTATCCTAAGAGCTAAGATAATCTAATAAACTAAGTTACTCTGAATCCTCATCAACATCTATTTGAAATTCTCCATCATCACTACTATCATCTCCATCACTAGATTTATACTCATCCTCCTCCTCCTCAGTTTCTTCAAAACCAACCTCTTCCTCTTCAAGATTAGTTACTTCAGTAATAATTGCTATTCCCTTATCCTTAGAGCTTGAGGTTGAAGTTTTTGCTGTTGTTTGTGTTTTTGTAGCTCGCCTAGTATATTTCCTTGGCTCTTTAGCCCTAGAATTCATAACAACATCTACCCAAGTCAAGTTATCATCATCACTAAAGATTGGTTCATTCCGAGCATCTTGGTTAGCATCATCGTCAATCATTTGTCCACCTAACCACTCATTACTATCATCAATGCAGCTTAAAGAGATTGGACCAATCACATCCTTCCTATTATAGCGAGCTTTGAGTGCTTGATTGGAATTGATGTAAACTAAGTTGTGCATTCCTTTATGCTCAAGTCTATTTCTCTTCTTGCTGTGAATCTGCCAATAGGTTATAAATTTATTTTAGGGTAAGCATTAGACTACTATAGTTTAGCCTATTCGATAGTAGAAAGCAAGTCGGATTCTAGGATTTATACTAATAGATTCAAAAACACTCCAATTCCTCCCACAATCGGAAGCATTACACGTCAAGTTCAAAATTCTAATAGCCAAATTCATTAAATTAGGAGCACTCAACCCATAAGAGACTCAATCATTCAGCTAAAATGCAATGCAAACAAATAAATATAATCAGATTAAATACTAAGTTCCTTCAACAAAATAGAAAACATTAATGAAAAATGATGCTTACTGGGTTCCTTTTTACTTCTATTTCTCACTGCCATTGGATTTCCAAACATGCCCTTAGCCTTGCTATACATAGTTAACTCACCCATGATTTTGTCTTGAACATCAGTTGGCAGTAGTTTTTGAATAACAACATACAACCCATTTGTAGCCTCTTCATTCATTTTAATTGATGGGTCATTGTAGAAGTAATCAGGATTCAAATAATGACCTGCTGCATGCAAAGGATGATGAAGTTGCGTTTCCCATTTTTTATCAATGATGGAAAACATTACTTCATAGTTGCGTTTCCCATCTTTTATCGATGATGGAAAACATTACTTCATATTTTTTTTTTTCATTCCCACCAAAGGGCTTTTGAATGGCTTCCTCAGCCCTATCCCTTGCTTCATACATATATCCCATAATTGTTGTTTTTTTCATGGACAGCAAGGAGAAGAACTACTACCAAAGGACTCATTTCTTTTAGGGTATACATGACCTCATTCCAAAATGAGTGCATCAAGACAATATCAGTAGCTCTTTTGCCTTTAGCATCTTTGAAAAACTTACTCTTTGTTCGCTCCTCTGATGTAAACATACTTCTCAGGTTGCGTTTTCGCTTATGAACACTTTGTAATGTAATAAAGCTATTAGCAAACCTTGTAACTCCACTCCTAACTAATTATCTTTTCTTTGTATGGTTTCTTAACATATTAAAGACAAAAGTGTGATTATAAATGTACTCTACAAGAAATATAGCCCTCTCCAATGCTTTTTTCACATTTGGAAGATTTCCAATATCTTCTAACATGAAATCTATGCAATGTGCTGCACATTGTGTCCAATACAAACATTTTCTTTTTAGCTTGCAACAATTTACCAGCCAATACGTAATTACTGTCATTATCAGTTATCACTTGAATCACATTCTTCTCGCCAATCTTCTCCACAAATGCATCCAGCAACTCATATAATAGATCCCCAGTTTTCACAATATTAGATGCATCAATAGATTCCACAAAATGGACAATTCACCAAAAAATTGATTATATCTCTTTGTTTCTTATTAGTCCATGCATCAGACATAATGGAGCAACCATACTCAGCCCATTGAACATTGTGGTCCTTTAACATATGTTTTGTAATCGCCATCTCCTTTTTAAGCAATGGAACCCTCATCTCATGATAGCTAGGAGGTTTTAAGTTTGGACCATACCTCCCAATAGCTTCTACCATATTTTTAAAGCTATCCAATTTAACAGTATTAAATGGAACCCTTGCTTGATAGAAAAACCTAGCAAGGTACTGAATAGTCTAGCTTTAGCTTCCTTGTCACAAGCATCATTGATGCTTTGTTGCCTCAATTTACTTTCTTGTCTCTTCTGAACAACTGTTTCTGGTTTTTGTAACAAGTACAAATTCATTGGGCCCTTGGTTTTCTTCCCCTTAGCTGCAACAACCCCTTTACCACTTGCAACAAACTTCCTTTCACCAGTGCCACTAGGATTAATCTCAACCACGTCACTCTCAAGTTCATCAATATCAATGACGTCATCTCCAATGCCATAGTCTTCTAAATCTCTAATTTGAGTTGCTGAACCCTCAATTGCAGATTTTTGATTCTTCAGTTCGTTATATTGATTCAACATTTCTTCCTTGACGTTAGCTTGCACTTTTAGGCATGACATGACATTACCAGCTATTCTCATTTGATGTTGTTTTGCACGATTTATACCCCCATTAGTAGTCTTGTTGCAAAAACTGCAAGTGAAAGCACTACTCTTTTGGGGGTTCTCTAGATGATCATACTTCCAAGTAGGATCTTTCTTTTTCGATGGATTTGAATCCTCCTTTTCCATACTTAGCCTTGGGACAGAATAAAAAAGAAAAAAAAAAATAGGAAGATGATGAAGATGGATTTTGAAGGGAAAAAAAAAAGAATTTATTAAATGCAAAGACCAAAAATAGAATCTATAACAGAAGAAAGACTTTATAAAATAAAATAAGATGCAACTTCTAAAAAATTAAACAGTAAAATAAAAATTTGGAAAGGAAAATAGTTAAAAATAACAGAACAGAAGAGAAAACAAAAGAGAGATATTAGAAAACAGAGCAGAAAGGAAAACAGAACAGAGCAAAGCTGAGGAACAGAACAGAAATAATTGCAAAGACCAAAAATTAGAATCTATAGCAAAAGAAAGGCTTTATAAAATAAAATAAGGATGTAGTAAATTTTATCCCACAATGTGAATCACCTAAAATGAACTCTTAAACTGTTGCGGCCTTTGCCACATCATCCTCTTTATGAGAACTCCATTGGTTACTAATGGCCGTGGTTTGCATGACCGAAGTGAATCATGTTTCAACAATAACGGAACTTTAGAGTTAAAAATTCGTTAAAAATGGCCAATCTCAGAGTGATTCATTATAAAATTTCGAACAAAAGAGGCATCATCAGCAACTCCCTTATCCAATGACATTCACCATCTGCAATCTCATTCCTTTCATTATTTTTAGGTGCACATATGTTCTTCAATGCAAGATTCAAAGTATGCATGACACAAGGAGTACAAAAGATTTGAGGAAAATCAATTTCAATCAATATACCAGTAAATTTACAAACAGAAACATTATTAGTTATAATTTGAACCACGTTTTGTGACCCAACCTTATTGATTACTTCTCTCATCAATCCTGATAATAGTGTTTGTCTTTATATTCTTTGGAACCATCAATATCCTTGAAAAAAAATCACCATCACTTATAAGCATGAAATTAATTAAAGGTCTTTGTGAATCTGTCCATCCATCAACAACTATGCTAACTCCTTTTGAGATCCTTAAAGATTTTATAAGTCTAAGCAAATTCTCAATATGTGCTCTCTCCTTTTGTAAAAGGGTTGTTCTCAAAGCATTATAACATGGAGTGACGAAACCACCAATATTATGGCTAGCAGCATAAATATAAGAATTCACATAATGAGGATTTCTAGCAAGATGAAAAGGTAAGCCATCTCTAAGATGATCCCTTTCTTCTAAGTTAAATGACTTTTCTAAAGGACCAAGTTTTTTTCTTTTCACTACTGTAGAAGCTGTTGGGGGCCATGTGATAGTCTTTGGTTTCAATATATTGTTAGCATCTCCAACAACTCTTTTAAATTCTATCAAGTGTTGATTACTAACTTTTTTACACCCTGCTGCCCCTTGACTAGAAATTTTTAACAGTTGTGCTTTCACTTTGGAATTTGAGCTTCTAACCACTCTAACAAAAATTACAAGACCAAGTCTTATTTCCACCCCCATCTGATCCTTGTTTTAGTAAGTCATGTAAGCCCAAAGAGGAGAATGATCATCTTGATTAATTTCATTAGATGAAATCTTACTAGAACTACTAAAAGGATTACCATTAGAAGCATAAGTGCTCATATTGTAAAGCTAATGTAAAAAACTTACTATAATTGCAACGAAGTGACGAACAATATTAACAACTGAATAATTAAATCAATTGGAGAAGACAATCAGTAGAATATTTAATCATGTGAATAGTAGGAAATGGTGGAGGCCGCAGGTTTGTTCTTTGAGAATATGTAGTTGTGTCTAATAGGTTCCTTCATGGTTTACTATCTAAAATAAAACATTTAATTAATATAGTATTATGTTATATTAGGTACATGGCTGATTTGGATCTTTTGCCTTTATTATTTTCTGATTTTGGTAATTTTCTAGCTATTTTTTTTTAGTTTATAATAAAGCATACTTTGTGGGTTTTATTTTTTTCTCTCACTAACTTTTTTCTATCTTAATTTTGTGTTCATCTCTCTCTTGCCTCACATTTGCCTTTGAATCCCCAAACACAGAGGATCCATATCTGGTACATGGCAAGCATTTAAAAGTGGCTTGCAACTATAAACTTTTAAAAGTAGCCGTAACTTTTCAGAGATTGATTGGAAGTTTTAATAATTATGTTTATATGTTTATGAATAATAAAAATAGTTCACTTTTTTTAAAAGAATCATCCTATTCATATAATTTTATTCTTATTTAATGTTCAAACACAAAATTTAAATAATTATAGTTATGAATCACATACACTAAGTTATATAGGATCAAATAAATTTAAAAATGTAAACATAAAGTAAGTATTAAAGTGTAATACATTTTCTTTTTAAGATATAAGTAAAAAAAATTAAATGGTTCTTTGTGTCTGCTGGAGAGATGGGGAAGGTACTCAACGCTGTGTTGTCTCTCAGGCTTTCCAAAACCCAACTGTGAGTCCTAGCAGAAGTGTTGCTGGCATCAAATGCCGGTCTCCTGCTCATAGGGTTTCAATAATTCCCAAAGAAGCTCTAAGGCTCAAAAATGGAAGCTTTAGTACTGAAGAGCCCAACTCACCCAAGGTCTCGTGCATGGGTTAGGTGCAGTGCAAGAAGAAGAGGAAGACCCAACGTCTCGTGCCGTGTCATCTCTCAACAGCGTGCTGTGTCTCCTTTAATTTCTAAGCCAGCAGTTGAACTCGAGGACAGAAATGGCTGGTGGGCGTTTTCAGCCATATTAGTGGCAAATTTGTGAAATGGCAAGATAACTGCTGTGTCTGTGCTTTATTGTATAAAAGTTATAACTTGAATGAACCAAAGATCAATTTGGTGCACTAGAGCCTAAATTGGACTTCAGTAGTTTTAGGTGTTGATTGATTTGCTCCTTGTTGAAGGGAACAACTTCAACCTCCAATGCTATAGATTGTGATTTTTTTGCTTTGGCTTCCAGTTAGCCGGTTTACCATGAAGCCGCTAGCATGTGTCTTGAGTATGGCGTGGTTTGTTATAATGGTCACACCACACCCGAGGCTTCTCATTTATCTTCCTTTGATCATTAGGGGATGATTGCTAGCATAAGCTTCAGTAGTGTTAATTGCTGAAGATTTGGATATGTCTCCACCACAAGCTAGACTCTTTTTTCCCAGCATAACAATTCTCCTACTTTCCTCCCTCCTAACCCTTGACGAGACTTCATTAATGGAGGGCAGCGGATTCCTTCTAATAATTCTTCCTTGGACCTCATCAAATTCAACATTAAGACTAGCAAGAAATTAAAAAATGCGATTAGTATTGATGTACCTTTTATAATCGATGTTGTCATCAATACACTTTCGCTCATAAGTGTGAAATAAATCCAAGTCCTGCCAAACTCTTTTAAGTGAATTAAAATACTTAGTGACAGAGTCATTACCTTGTTGAATTTCATTAAATTTCAATGTGAGGTCATAGATTTGAGACTGATTTCCCAAATTGGAATACATTTGGGTCACATTGTCTCATAATTCCTTAGCCGTGGAGTAGAACATGTAATTGGAGCCTATGTCTTCATCCATGGAGTTGATTAGCCAAGTCATAAACATGGAATTTTCAGCATCCCACACATCATGTGCTTTGTTCTTCTTGTCAAGTTTGTGGTATCCCTTGTGAGATACCTAATCTTTCGTCTTCCTATAATATACATACGAACAAATTGAGACCACCTAGCAAAATCATCACCATCATTTAAGCAGATGGTGGTAATTTGGACTGGGAGGTGGTTTGAATTGGATGATGGCCAAGAGGCTGTACAAGACAGAGGTTGAAGGGCTGTGTTGATCGGGTTGACAAGGGGGCTATGTTCTTTGGGGATGTCTAACTTAATTGGGGCTTAGGTGACAGAGATTGGGACAATAAAATATGAACTGTGTTATTGGAAGAACTGGCATGGCAGAATTCGAATTGGAGAGAGAGAGTTCAACCAGGCTTTGATACCATGAGGAAATTCAAATTCTATTCAAAAGCATAATATAGTACACAATTCAGGCACTTCCTTTTATAATTAAGGAGTGCTCTTCTGACTACAATTCTAATTCTATATTGATACTCTTATCACACTGGGATATGATAATTATTTTATCTATTGTATTTACAATTCGATTCTACCTCTACTTCTATTTACAAGTCTGTCTACATGGATCTAGGACTAGCACGTGCTGTTTGGATAAGCACCTCAACATGCCATTCTTCTACATCCTTTTTCACTTTTGAATGATATTTCTTAAGCAGCTACATGCTTATTTGTATACCTTTCGGGTAATTGCACCTTCTTAAAAAGTGATTGATCAATAGCCCTACTGCTGGATTGCCTTTTCTATCTTCTATGTGAAGTATAATATTATGTCATGCTGAATTTGTCTAATTAAATTGTGCTTACTTATTTTATTTAAACTTATTGAATCTCTTGGTCAAATTATATATCTTTGTCTTTGTCTTGCAGCTTAATCAGCAGTGTGAAGATAAAACTGTTCTACGTTATGTCTATTATTACCTTGCCAGAATTTTGTCCGACACAGGTGCCCAAGGTTTGAGTACAGGTGGTGGGATACCCACCCCAAACTGGGATGCTCTGGCTGGTATTGATGCTGTTGGAGGTGTTACTCGAGCTGATGTTGTGCCACGAATAGTAGAACAGCTTATAGCAGAAGCTAAAAACGCTGATGTTGAATGTGAGTAGTTTTTCACTTTTGCTTGGGATCTTTTAAACCTTTTGTAGCACAAGGTTGCATGGTATTTGTGCATGCATGTGTCTGTATTTCCCTGAAACAGATTAGAGAAAGAGTAACTTTTGCTTTTGGTCTGTGGACTATAACTTCAATAGTTCATTAATTCATTAATTACTTACATTTCTGGAGTAGTTATTGAGTTGCTTGTTCACTGTTGGAAATTTGAAGAAGGATTCAACTGGTTATAATAATAAATTTTAAACAACAAGCTTGTTGGAGTAGTATTGACATTAATTTCCAAGCTGTTGGCAACAAGGCTTAAAGATTTTCTCTTGTCTAGTGTTTGTTTATGCAAAAATATTTTCATGAAGGGAACATTTGATATGTGAGTAACAATAGGACATTCTACAATAGCCATGGAGCTTTTGGGTGACCATGTGTGAGGTAGTGCAAGATGCCTTCAAACATATCATTTGGAGCTACTTGTGGCTGACTTGTTGGAGCTGAATTAGTGGATCTTGCCTAAAGGAGGACCTTGAAGTTTGGAGCGCAAAGGCTTCTAGAGTCTAGTTAGCATAAGGCAAATGTTTTGAAGGTTGTTTATGTTAAAGACATAAAAATATTCTTGAGTCTCAACCTAACAGTTTAAGCTTTTAAAAGTTAATCCTTAACATGGTATCAGAGCTTAAGGTTAAGGGTTCAATCCTTGTTATCCTATTCCTCAATTAAAGTTGAATTTATTAGTGGGCCTATGCATGTCCACACTTCAAGCGCAAAGGGCTTTCATGTGAGGGGCATGTTAAAGATGTAAAACCATTCTTGAACCCCTACCTAATAGCTTAAACTTTTGAGATGATTGGTTTTTGATAGTAGTCTACACTACATGGTTCCATTCTATTCTTAATTATCTTTCGTAAAGAGTCCATGGTTGCGCGAAGTTCTTATTTAGAGTTTTTGGAGATTTTGTTATTGAGATAGAAAGCTTGAAGTAGATTGATGTGTGTTGAGAAACCAGTCATCCAGAAAGTTTAAGTTGTTTGGTGCATGGCCAAAATAGAATTTATCTTTAACACATCCCATCACATGAAATCCTTTTGTACCAAAGTTCAATTTAATTTTCAACATTGAGGGTTGTTAGAGTTAATAATAATGGGCCTGGGTCATGTTCTAGAACTGGTGTATTATGCCTATGTACTCTTGTACTTTCATGATTAGTTCTAGTATATATACTTGCTGGGAAGCCTCATTTTTGGGTGCAGCTGTTCATAAATTAACTATCTCTTTTCTTCTAACATGGTATTAGAGCCAAACCTCAACCCCAATTTTCGAAAAACCCCGATTTCAAAATTTTGAAACCCTAATTCCCCGATTCCTTAGCATCAAATTCAAATCCCTTAACCCGAACCCCAAATTTCAAACCAAAAACACTTGATTCTGACTGGACCTTCACCCAAATCAGGTTCTTTTCCCTTGGATGACTGAATTAGCTACAAATGTGGTGAAATTTGGGCAATTTTGTGACCAAAAAGTCGGGCACGGTAGGAAGCGCGATTTCGCACTTCTAATGGACCAACCGTAGTGTGAACAGCAGCAGGGGAGCAGTGACCAGAAGCAAGGAAGCTGGCCAGTTGTGGGTTGATGCCGTTTATAGGTGGCCGGTGGTGGTAACGGCCGTCGGAGGTGTTTTGGGGTGATTTGGAGCCTTCTGATGCGATTTGACAAGACTTTCATTTATTTTTTGTGTCATTTGATGTGATTTGTGTGTTGTTCAGTGCGAATTGCTGCCCTTTGTGTGGTTTTGTTGAAGTTAGAAGAAATTTGAAGGCTAGGTCGTCGTTTTGAGTGATTGTTTGTGTGTCACAGTTGAGAAATTGCAGCATGGCTATGTTGCCTTCTCCTAGAACCTTGGTGAGGCTGTTTTAGTTTTGCTTTATCTCATTGTTTGGTATTAATTGTTTTAGGACTGTGACTTTATAAATGGCTGAAGAAGAATCTTGTACAACTTTGGGTACTAACACTATGAAAATTTCTGACAATGTGGACGAGAAAAATAAAAATAGTATCGAGACCCTTTTCTCTCAGATTATTCCTGTTGCAGCCAAAATCACTGATAAGAAGTTAGACAATAATGGGAGACAATATCTCTCCTAGGAAAAAGCCATTAATATTTTTTTTTTTGGTGGGATCGGAAAGCAGGATCACCTCACTAATTTCACCAACTGTTGCTACCAAATTGTGGTGGTTAATGGAGGACAAGTGCCTGTTTGGTCAAAATTTTAATACACTAGATAGTGAGATTAAAGACAATACTAACCACTATGAAACAGTGAAGGAGTTATGGGAGTTTTTAGAAGAAGTTTACTCTAAAAAAGATAATCTGATACAGCTATATGACCTATGCTAGGAGCTCTTTCATTTGGATGGGAAAGGGAAATCCTTATCCCAGATGGTTACCGAATTTAATCAAACCTTTGAACTGTGGAAAAGTCTCATGCCTATTTCCAGTGATGTTGCAACCATGTGGCCTAGCGTGAGCAATTGGGGGCATTGTGTTTCTAATCAATGTTGCCTTCGGAGTTGAGCATAGCCTGCCAACATATTCTATGAGGATTTGAGTCTCTGACAATGAAGAGGGTTTACTCTCGTCTTTTCCGTGTATCTAGAGACTTACATGCTCCACCATCTACACCTGAGTTGTCTACTCTAGTAGGCTTTACCTCATGGGGAGGACAAGGTGGTTGTAGAGGTGGTTGAGGTTGAGGAGGACGAGATTCTGGAGGACGTAGTGATTCAGGAGGAGGACAAGGAGGGTTCGGAGGACATGATGGTAATTTTAGTCACATTAAGTGTTGTTATTATCATGAGTTTGGTCATTATAAGAGAAATTGTCCCAGATTGCAAGAGGGAAGATACTCTTAATCATCCTGTGCTGTTCATATTGCCTCTACATATACTAAATCAGGATCTGGCACTACTTGTATGATTGATATGACCAAGGATGAGTTTGCCTGGTACAGCCAATTCCAGACTTCCCAGTCATTCATTCCTGCTGTGACTCTGGTCCATATAGGTAATTTTGTTGCATGTCTCTCTGATTGCTGTTCAAAATGGGTAATTGATTTAGGGCCACAGATTATATGACGGGAACCTCAGGTAATTTATCATCCTTTCAGCCATTTATCCATTCATCTTAGGTCATTCTAGCAGATGGGTCTACCACTCCGATTATTGGGAAAGGCTCTGATAATATCTCTTTTGATATCACCTTTTCCAATGTCTTGTGTTTGTCTAAAGTCCCTTTTTATTTGTTAGCTGTTAGTCAACTCACTTGAACTTATAATTGTGGTGTTTACTTCTTTCTTGACCATTGCATTTTTCAAGATCTTTCGTTGAAAAGGATTTTTGATAGAGGATATAAGTCTAGAGGGTTGTATGTGCTTGATGATCGGGTCCCTCGTCCAATAGCTGGTGCTGCTTTGTTTCCACTGCAACTTCATTATCGGCTGGACCATTCTTCCTTGGAGTCGCTGAAAAGATTGTGTCCTAATTTACATTCTGTCTCTATTTTGTCTTGTGAGTCATATCAGTTTACTAAATAGTGTAGTGGTACCTATGTTTCTTGAGCTAATAAGCAAGTTGCATCCCTATTTGAATTAGTTCATTTTGATGTTTGGGGCTCGTGCCCCGTAATGTTTAAAACTGACTTTAGATATGTTGTTACTTTTGCGGATGATTGTTCTAGAATGACTTGGTTTTATTTTTTGAAACGTAAATTAGAATTATTCACCATCTTTTGTGCATTTCATGCTGAGATAAAGAATCAGTTTAACACATCCATTAAAAATTTGTGCACCATTTTCCTCTTATCTAGTGGAACAAGATATTTTGCATCAATTTCTTAGCAGAATGGAGTTGTTGAAAGAAAAAATCGTCATTTGTTGGAAGTGTTGCGTACCCTCTTATTTAAATTGAAAGTGCTAAAAATATTCTAGACGGATGCTGTCTCCACAGCTTGCTTTTTGATTAATTGGATTGCGTCCTCTGTACTTCATGATAAAATCTCTTTTTCTATCCTTTTTCCATCATCTTCATTGTTTTCACTTCTTCCACGTGTTTTTGGGTGTACTGGCTTTGTTTAGGATCTCTGTCCATAGGTGTCTAACTCAGCCCCCGATCTCTAAAGTGTGTCTTCCTTGGTACCCTCACAATCAAAAAAGGTATCGTTGTTACTCTCTTGACTTGGGTCGCTATTTGGTCTTTGCTAACGTTAGTTTGTTTGAGTCCCAGTCTTTCTTTGCTCCACCCATTGAGTCTCCCACGACTTAATCTTCTCTAGATGTCGATGAGTTCTTCTTGGTTACATCTGTTGCCTTTAGGTCTGATGGTATTTCTCTAATTATTGATTCTATTCTTCCTATTAGACCTTCTTTGAAATAGATATATGCTCGCTAAGTACCTCATATTTCGGTTTAGGTCCCTAGCATGACATCTACTCTAGTTTTTCCTTTACTAGCCTCTTCGGTAGATGATCCACCCTCTTATTTGGATCTTCCTATCGCCCACCGTAAAGGTACTTGTTCTTGCACCTTATCAGGTAATCATGTTCTTCGTTATCCGTTAGCTTCGGTTGTTTCATATTCCTTCTTACTTGTTTTCCCTTAATCCTTCATTGCTTTTCTAGATTCTATTGTTGTTCCTAAGACTTTTGCAAAAACTCTAGGTCAGTTTGGTTGGCGTGTTGCAATGGATGATGAGATGGAGGCTCTTGAACAAAATCAAACCTGGGACTTTGTTCCTTTACCTCTTGGGAAATTTGCTATTGGCTATAAGTGGGTGTTTTTGGTTAAAGTCAATCTAGATGGTTTGGTTTTTCAATTGAAGGCTTGTCTTGTTGCAAAGGGATATGCTCAGACCTATGGACTGGATTATTTTGAGACCTTCTCAGTTTGGTTACTTATCTCCTTGGCAGCTTCTCATCACTAAGCCCTTCACTAGCTTGATGTGAAGAATGCATTCTTACATGATGATCTGTTAGAAGAGGACTATATGGAGCAACCTTGCCATGTTGCTTAGGGGGAGAAAGGACAGGTTTGTCGACTGAAGAAATCCTTATATGGGCTCAAACAATCCCCTCGAGCTTGATTTGGCTGATTTAGTTAGATTGTGATAAAATTTGGCCCAACAAAATGTGATCATGATCATTCGGTATTTTTCAGACGTTCTAGTTTAGGATGTATTCTCCTTGCTGTGTATTTAGATGACATTATCATCACAAGTAGCGACTCAGTAGGTATAACAGAACTTAAAGGCTTTTTGAAGTTAAAGTTTCAAGCTAAAGAGTTGGGAGCCCTTTGATATTTTTTGGATATTGAAGTTGCTAGGAATCATAAAGGAGTTTTATTGTCACAAAGGAAGTATGTTCTAGACATGCTGGGTGAAATAGGTCTCTTCGGTGCCAAACCATGTGACACACCTATGATTCCAATGTTAAGTTGGGACCAGAAGATGGAGAACTGCTGGAGGAATTAGAAAGGTACGGGCAACTAGTGGGGAAATTGAACTACTTGACCATCATAAGACTAGACTTTGCTTTCTCTGTGAGTGTAGTCAGTCGGTTCATGGCTACCTCGAGAACCTCCCATTGGAAAGTTGTGATTCATATATTAAAGTATCTGAAGAAGTCACTGGGATATGGCTTACTCTATCAAAGCCATGGTAATTGCAGAGTGGAGGGCAGACTGGGTAGGCTGCCCTACAAATTGAAGATCTACTCTAGGGTACTGTGTCTTTGTAGGAGGGAATCTCGTCTTCTGGAAAAGTAAGAAGCAAATAGTTGTCTCTCGCTCTAGTGTTGAATCAGAGTACCGAACTATGGTGCATGCTATGGCTAAGTTGGTTTGGATTTCATATTTCCTCTATCAACTGGCGATGAAATGTTCTATGAATATGGAACTATGGTGTGACAACCAAGCAGCCACACATAATGCCACAAACCTAGTTTTCCATAAGAGAACCAAGCATGTTGAGATGGATTGTCATTTTGTGAGACAAAAACTTGAGGAAGGGGTCATTAGTCTGAAGCATGTTGGAGCAGGGGACCAACTAGCAAATATCTTTACTAAGTCCTTTCCAGGGAAATGGTTTAAATATATTTGTAACAAGTTGGGCATAATTAATATATATGCTCTAGCTTGAGGGAGAGTGTTAGAGTTAATAGTAATGGGCCTGGGCTGTGTTCTAGAACTAATGTACTATGCCTATGTACTCTTGTACTTTTATGATCAGTTCTAGTATATGTATTTGTTGGGAACCTTCATTGGGTACAATTTTTCACAAATTAACTATCTCTTTTCTTCTAACAAGGGTAACAAAGATCGAACTCGTAAATAGTTGGTCATAGAGGCTTTAATATCATGTTAAGAAATTAGTCATCTTGAAAACTTAATCTATTAGGTGTAGGCTTAGGAATAGGTTTTATTCTTAACAATGTGTTAAACGGATGACAGTTAGGCAAAATGGATTATATCACAAGGATGGGAAGGCTGGTATAGGAATTATAAACAGAATAGAAAACATCATCGGGATTATGCCATCTGAAAAATAATACAGGCATGAGTGATAGTGGTTTGAGATGCTAAAATGGCATGGTGGATGCATCCTTTCATGTCTAAACCATGGGGCTTGTCTATCCCCAGCATTGCCTACGAATTGGGTCATAACTATCTGTTTTACAAAAGCTAGGAGGGAAAGAAACTTTGAAGTCTAAAATTAAGTTTGATGTTATGTCAATTGCATGAAGATATCTAATTTGCATTTCAATAATAATTTTTTTAGGACAAGCTAATTTATTATGACAGTTCAGAATGTAGAAGGAAGGCAGTAGTAAGAATTTAAATTAGGGTTAGCATTTTTAAATAATTGGGCTAATTAGAGGATTAGTGTTCTATGCTAATTCTTGTTCTGTAATGTCCAGAGACATATCAAGATAGAGAAGAAGAACTATACTGTTGCAGGTCTATAGCTCTGATCAAGGAAAATTCAGGGAAAATTTGGGAATTGGGATGGGTGAAGAATAGAAGACGAGCTACAGTATTGTGCTGGCTCTGAGGAATTCATATTGATTGAGGAGTGAATTACAATCTCTCTGTGGCTGATTCTTTATACTTCAGAATTTGAGCCTTTACATTATAACTACTCTCTCTTTTTGTTGCTAACTAACAACTAATTTCCAATTGTCTAACTACTTCTGCCCACGTGTCCACCCTTCCTATTTGATTGGCATCAATACCCTCCTGTTGAGAGCCTCCCATATTAATATGGTTCTAGGAATCACTCGTAGCAAGAGAAGCATCACACTTTCTAAGGTTGATTCCATTTAAAACTGAAATTCATTAATACTGGCTTGAGATGGGACAAACAGAGAATATATATAGGCTTTTAAGCAATTACCCTAACGATCGTTGCAAGGCCTAATATGTTCTACTCAAGAAATGAATTGAAAAAAAAAAACATTTAAATGGTTCAAAAATGGGACCAAAGACAGACATTAAAGCCCAGAAGTAAACCCCAAATGACTGGACCTCCGTCAAAGAAACTAAGGCGCCAAACCTGCCAAACCCAACTTCCATCAAGGATCTGTGAACAGTGACAATCATCCTTAATCTTAAATTAATACCTAAACAGAACCATCATCACCATCTGTCTCAGCTGTTGATAGCTGGAGTTGATTTTTAGCAGAATATATCCTATGTTTATTTATTTGAGTGGGAATGTGTATGATGAAAATGCCTTAGGTCTTAATAATATAATTATTATTTTGGGTTTGGAATATCAACGAATGTCCTTAATTCCTTATGATGATATGATTCATTAAAATGCTATAGTGTTGTATATGGCCTTCAGGGGGTTATTTATATAGGATTGTATGTTTATCTAAATGGAATTTGTGCTAAAATAATGAATTGGGCCTATTTCAAAATTAAAGTTTCCTGATTACTTTAGGAGGTTTGTTATCCTACTCCTGTGTACTTCTCTTATTTCTCTTAATGAATTCTTTTATAAATAACAAAATATGTTCTTCATGTTCAACATTGTGTAACTTATAGTTGTTAAAATATGCCACCTTTTTTCATATTGTGTTAATGTCTTGACTCTCATTCATCTTGGTGCTTTGCAGTTCATGCACGAAGATTGCAATCTCTGAAGGCACTTACATATGCTCCTTCAAGCAACTCTGAATTTTTGTCCAGATTGTATGAAATTGTATTTGGCATACTAGAGAAGGTTTGTGCTCTCCTTTTATCTTCATTATGCGTATGAATTTGAATATTTCAGTGGAAGTTTTATGATTGAGTTGGTGGTTTAACACGGTAATTTGGCTGAAGTGTTCATGTTGCTAGCGTTCCCTCTAGAACTGGCTTGTCTTGCTGCCTTTTAATTCTTCTTCTTGATTCGTTTTTACATTTTTTCACCTTTTAAAATATCTGTATTCAGGAAATTCCTGGACTTTGGTTCATCAAATAGAATATTTCCTGACTTTATATGTGGTTCGATGGGGGTGTGTGGGTGTTAACTTTGTCAAATGTCTTATCAAAGTATAGCAAAGTTAGTTGCAGTAACTTACAATTATTAATTATATTCTGTGTGAGAAATTTCAGAGATTTTTTGTAATTATTTGTCCCCCATTTAGAAGACTAAGCTGTATTTGATTGGAAACTTCAAGTTTGATAGATGTTTGCAACGTGGTTTGCTATTGCATTTTGTTCTTGCTGCAACTTATATCTTCTTGTTTTCATTATTAATGAAATAACTTTGGGCCTTTGTGAACAAACCCCTCATGTTTCAATTCTTGGAATTAAACACATGAACTTATAAATGTGTACAAAGTGCGGGTTCCATCCTTGCCCTGTTAATTTCCTTATAAGAGAGTAAATTATCTGAATTTCATGCCTCATAATGCATGCATGAACATTAAGAAACTGAACTTTTGAAGATTGACATGTAAAAGAAAAAGGGAAAATTCAAGGATTGAACATTTGTTGTGCACTGCCCTTTTCCTGTTGGTGGATGCATGCAGTTTGAATATGATTGTTGTTTTCTTAATAGTTATTTGCATCTCCAATAATCGAAGTTGTGTTACTCAATATTTTTTAAATCCCAACTTTATTCGGGAGACATCCCTTTATCTAATGTCCATTACACTTGGTTGCTGACCAGAATAACACAGTGGCCTCCTGTCTTGATATATTGGTAATCCTTTGCAACTGGGTAGATTCTGTCCTTTAGCTTTTTGAGGAAAATTTCGCATGGCTTTTCCTGATCATTATCTGTTTGATTGGAGTCTAGTGATACTGAATTTGTGTCCCACGCCAATTAATGTTGAAACCTTGTGGCTTCAACTTGTGTCTCATCCCTTTTGCATAAAACGCTTGGAAAATAGTAAAGGAAGGGATGGGGAGGGGGATTTAAGTTGATGAAAAGAATTGAAGGACCACAATGAGAGATTGAAAAGATGCAATTGAGAATTCCAATATTTTGGAAGGTGAGTTTTTTTTTTTTTTTTTTTTTTTTTTTTTTTTTTCTTTCAATTATAATTTTTTTCTTAACAAAGAAAAGAAAGATGAGATGTTTTTGGGAGATTGAGATTCCAGATGAATTGTAGGAGGTGGAGGGAGGTCTGTCTTTGCCTGAAGGTGCAACAATGAGCACAACATTTTGTTCCTTGTATTATCCTTGGAACTGTGATATTATGGTACTTGAGCTTTCTTTACTTTTCCCACCCTTGACAATTTCCAGGTGGGTGATGCTCCACAAAAGCGGAAAAAGGGCATACTAGGGGCTAAAGGTGGTGATAAAGAGGTAAAGGCATTACCTTGCGCTTATGCTTTGTGCCTAACTTTGTTACTTGCTTTAGTGTGTTGTCTTCAGTATTCCTTCTTTCGGGATGCAGTGATTATACTGTGAAAGTATCCAATTTCTTTGCAATTTATGGAAAGATAATTAGTATCCAGGCTATCAGCATATCCTGTATCCTGATTATTAATTATTAAATTAAAATAAATTATTTTGTCAAATATGCAGTTGTTGCCACCCGAAACCTTGCAAAATTCTAGGCTTTTAGTACTTACTATAGTAGTGATATTGTAGTCAAACTCAATATCCTTTTTATAGCTATATTATAGTAAAATTCGATATCCTAATTTTTCTGTTGTAAAGGGATTGGCCTTCATGAACTTCTAATTATTTAGTTTCTTCCTTCTTTTTGCTCTTTTCCTTAGAGGAATCTTCTGCAGTTTAGGGTTTAGAGATGATTAACTTTGGGGTTTAGGGAGTTTAGGGTTTAGAGAGTAGGTTGGATCTCTACTCTCTATAGGGGACTAAAAGATGATTAACTCAAAATCCAATGTTTGGTTTCTGAAGTTTCCTCCATTTTGAAAAATAACTAATGTTGTTTAAGATCTTTATCTTATGCAATTCAGTTGTTATCAATCACCTGTATGTCTCTTATGTTCGATTTCTTCCCAAGTGTCAAGCAAATATGTGCCTTTGTGTCTATATGGTTATTGATTAGCCAACATTGTATACTGAATCTTATGGAAAATTGTCCTATAAAGCCTGACTATTTGTTTAGTTAATTAATAGACCTATTTATGTCTTGCTATTTGCTTGAACATAGTCTATCATCCGAAGTAATCTACAATATGCTGCCTTGAGTGCTTTAAGAAGACTTCCTTTGGATCCTGGAAATCCGGTATTTTTGCATCGTGCTGTACAAGGGTAAGTTATTCTAATGCCCTAGCATTCAGTTATTATTGCATGAAACTTATGCTTTGTAACAATTAGTTGCGTTTTCTTCTTATCACATGTGTGATACGGATTATAGAGGGGTGTGCATAATCAATTTATTAGTTCCTTATATATGCCTGTCTAAATAAATTAAGCTATTCTCCAAATGTTATATCATATTTAATCTACGATTGTTTTCTAGGTTTTTTTTGAATGTCTTTAAATTGTTTGATTGAGGTATGGTAGGTATGGGTGCTCATATTCTTATTTGGGAGAATGTTTCTAGGTGATAATAATCCTTTTTCCATTGCTTTTCCTAGGTTATATGAGTTTTCATTGCTGATAATAGTTTCATTTTAAGTTTATATGCTTTAGAAGGTCTGATACTTAGAGTTTTCACTCATTAAATAATATTTATAGCTGGGTAACCTTGTATTTCCTTATGCCTTTGTGCACTTTTGAATTGTTAAAATTGTTTATCTCTATGGAATCTGGATGGCAAGCTTTAGACTTCTAATGATTCTGGTGTATTCTTTTGTAAATCTTTCCTTTAGTATCTTGTTCATTCCAAATTCATCTTGAAATTCCTTTCCAAAGGTCAAGCTTCTATTTTCATGTAGTAAGTGATTAATAACATAGATGAATAGTTTGGTTCATAGTTGTTAATAGCAAATAGCGCACTTATAGTGCTTGGGGTCATTGTTACATAACGCATAGCACACTGCTATTTGGATTATAGCGCAATTATATTACATATATAAATGTATATATATTTATATATGTAATATAACCCAAATAACAAGAATATATAACAAATAACCTTAAAAAATATGACAAACATGAAGCAACTTCATTTGCAATCACAATTCAATGTTTCAAGCAATAAGTTTGATACCAAAAGGATAAATTCATTAAGAGTCTAAGGCTAAAGCCTCTAAACATCATAAAAAATACTAAGTATAATTAGTTTAAAGTTTATCCTCATCACGAAAAACAATATTTTCATCAGAAGGTGAATCATTATCATCATCATTTTCTTCAAAGCCAACTTCCTCAGATTCAGTCTCTTTTGATCCTTTTGACTCTTATCCTCATCACTATCATTAAGAGGAATAGATGGCCTTGCAAAATATCCCTTTCTCAAAGTTGGGGTTGGGGTTTGAAAGGTCCGACTAGCTGATTTTCTAATAGGATGAGAAGGCTCATCAGCTCCTGAAGCTCTAGCTACATCACTCCAAGTCAAATCTTCATCTTCAAACACATATGTATCATCAACATCTGATTGTCTATCTTCTTCATCCACCTTGCTAATCAACCACTCATTAGCATAATTAATATCTTTCAATGAGATTGGGTCAATTGTGTCACAATAATTGTATTTTCATCTCAATGCCCTATTATGCTTGACAAACACTAGATCACTCAACCTTTTATGTTCAAGCTTATTCCTTCTTTTGGTATGAAGCTGCAAAATCCATAAATAAGTATAAGAAATTAGAATTAAAACTTTACTAGATGATGAAAAATAAACTATAACTTTGCTTACATTTTCAAACACACTCTAATTCCTCTCACACCCTGATGAACTGCAAGTGAGGCTTAGAACTTTTATGGCAAAGTCTTGCAAGTGAGGAGCCTTGCACCATAGCTAGCCCACCACTCTGCTGGTGCCTTTGTTGCTCTTGATCTTTTAGCCATTTCATGCCCAAAAAGACCTTCTACATTCCTGTATAAGACCAATTCATTTTCAACCTTATCTTGCATGTTAGTGTTAGGCACCAATCTTTGTATGCAGCTCAGCAAACCAATTATCATTTCTTGGTCCTTCACAATATTTGGATTTGCATAAAAAAATTTAGGATTCAAGTAATGCCCTGCTGCATGTAATGGGCGATGCAATTGTACTTCCTATCTTTTATCAATGATTTGGAATACATCTCTATACTTCTCTTCATTCTTATTGAAAGCTTTAACAATTGCTTCCTTGGCTCTATCCATAGCCTCATAAATGTATCCCATTGGAGGCTTCTTCTCACCATCTACCAATCGAAGAATTTTAATCAAAGGATCAGCCAACTTAAGAGAGTAGGCAACATTTTTCCAAAAAGTAATGCTAAGTACTGTTTGAACAACTTTCTTGCCTTGTGATTGTCTTGCCCAAGGACTATTAGCCCACTCTTGAGAAGTGAACATTTTTCTTAAACATGCCTCCCTATGCTGCGCTATCCTGATTTTGTTGCCGTAGCGCTAAGTGCCATAGCACTATGCTATGCACTATAGCGAGCCATAGTGAGCACTATTGACAACACTGGTTTGGTTACTTGATGTGTGTCTGAAGTTTTTTGTGGATTCATTTATTGATGATAATTATTCACATTGTTTAGTTGCATGAATTGTCTGGGATGTGATTTAAATTGACCAATGGGTAAACTAGAGAAAGAGAGAAAACCTATATTGGAGAAAAACCTAATGAGATTAGCTCTCACTTGGATTGTGCTTACATAGCCTATTAGCCTCTGTATAATAAATGGTGCTAGAATCAAGGAGTATAATCAAGGCCTAATTACATAAATACAGCTAAGGCACTAATCACACACTAATCACATGATAAAAATGTTACAAGTCAATTATTCCAACATTCCTCCTCAACCTGGAGCATATTGTTTGAATGCACCAAGCTTGTTACAAATAAAACCAATGTGAGGACCCTGAAGAGACTTAGGTTGTGTTTGGAAACGTTTTCATTTTTTTTGTTTTTAAAATCTATTTTGTGAAGAAGTTTTTAGAATAAATTTTGAAAACAAAAGTATAATAAAATTTGTTTGGTAAATTATTTTGAGAACAATTTTAAGAATAAAAATATAATAAAATTTGTTTGGCAAATTTAATTAAGAAAAAACAAAAAATTCATTTGGCTCTTCACATGCTATGTTAGCTCTACGTCTGCACTCTTCTCCTCCCACTCTCGAACTCTCAATCTTCCTCTCTCTCTCTCTCTTGAATGAAAATGGCTGCCCCAACTCAAATTGGCCACAATGGACAAAGACCCCCAAAAAAAGCAATCACTTCAACACCTCGCTTGATCTCAAAATGAGGTCAGGTTCTAAGAATGGTCCTCAAAACGAGGTCAATAGGACACTGCTTAGTCTAATAACAATCCAGAAACCCTAAGCACTTATTAGATCTTCAAAGTCACTTGCTTGAGCAAACTCGTGTTAAAGGGGAAGGCAACTATCGAGTAGCTGCTAGAGCATTGCTTAGTTTGCTGCTGGGACTAGTATGTGGGTAGTTAGGACCTAGTTCAATAGCAGAGTGAAGAGTGAAGTGAAGAGGCGAAGTGAGGAGAAGCAAAGTGAAGAAGATGTAGTCATAGACGAATTTGGAATATGTACCCTTGTGCCATTAATGAGTTCTTGTTCTCTATGTTTTTATCTAAGAACAAGGAACTGAGAACAAAATCAAGCTGGGTTTGTTCTCAATTTTGGATTCTAAAAATAAGTTTATGGAAAACAATTTTCAAAGACTGCTAGCTAAAAACGCTTCACCAAGCAAGGTTTATCATTTTTCTTAAAAACAATGGAATTGTTTTTTGAAAACACTATTTAAACAAGCCCTTAATAAAGATGTTTGCTAGTTGGTAAGCTAAGTTCACAAAGCCATTGGCAATGCATATGGATAAAATCTTATCTTTAATGAAATGACAGTTAATTTCTATGTGCTTGGTCCTTTCGTGAAAAATTAGATTTGAGGCGATATGCAATGTTGCTTATCACAAATCAACTAAAAGTGTGTCAACTTGCCATATTTTAATTCTTGCAACAATTGCTTCAATCATATAAGTTCACATGTTGCCAAGGCTATAGCATGGTATTCAACTTTTGTACTAGACCTAGCAATCACATCCTGCATGCCATAGATTATAAGATAATATTTGGAAGAAGAATGCCTAACTAAAGGAGACCTTGCTCAATCTGCATGAGACCCAATTACATGGGTATGATCCTTTTCTTCTTATAGCAATCTCACGACCTAGTGCTTCTTTGATGTATATGAGAATGTGAACAGCAGCATCACAATGACTATCACCTGGAGAATGTAGAAATTTATCACCCTAAGAGTAGAAAAGATATTTGGCCGAGTGATAATGAGGTAGTTTAGTTCTCCGGCTAGTCTTCGATGTCTACTAGGATCATATAATGGCTCCTCCTATCTTGGCAAGAGCTTGAAATTCAAGTCCTTGGTGCATCAATTGGTTTACAATTGAGTATGTTAGTAAGGGTGTCAAAACAGTCAACCTGCCTTTTCGGTAGGGTGGGGTGGGCTAATCTCACAAGTCAATGCATTTTTACACTAAAATACACTCCCCCCCCCCCTTTGGGCGTCTGCGTGCCTTGACCCGCCCTATCATGACTTGCCTTTTAGATGGGGCAGGGCAGGCCAACTTGCCATTTAGGTAGGTCAATAAAATATAAACCTTTAACCTATTTAGCCCAACTTGTTTTGACATCGCTACATGTCAGCCACCTTAATTATGTCTAAGGTGTATTTCCTCTTTGAAATAACTATGCCACTTTTGGACTGAATTACCTCAATGCTAAGAAAATATTTTAACTTGCCCAAATCTTTGTTTTGAAAATTGTTACAGAGATGTGTCTTCAACTAAAGAATTCTATCTTGATCACTTTTGGTAATGACAATATTGTCCACATAAACAACTAGATAGATGCATTTACCATTTGATGAGTGGCGATAAAAAACACAATGGCATACCTCATTGCGGATCATATCAAATTCTTATACATCTGGACTAAACCGTCCAAATCAAGCTTGTAGAGATTGTTTTAGCCCATAAAGAAAATGACAAAGTTTGCATACTAATCCAAACTCCCCTTGAGCAATAAACCCTTATGGTTGCCCCATATAGACTTATTGAAAATCTCCATGAAGAAAAGCATTTTTAATGTCCAGTTTATAAAGAGGCCAATGACTCATAGTAGCTATGGATAGTAACAAGCGCACAAAGCAATCTTAGCCACAGTAGAGAAAGTGTCACTCAAGCCGAAGATTTGAGTGTAGCCTTGAGCAACAAGGCGTGATTTTTGGTGATCAACCTTTCCATTAGGACCAACCTTCGTAGTATTCACCCACCAACAACCAATGGTAGTTATGCTAGGAGGTAGAGAAATTGATACCCAAGTGCCATTAGAATGTTGAGCAGACATCTCATTAATCATGTCTTGGCGCCACTTCGGATCTAAAATTGCCTCATTGGTAGTTTTAGGACCAATAATAGAAGACAAATTAGACACAAAAGCATAAGGGTGCTGTCAAGCGATGATAATTAAGGAAAGTGTATATAGGGTGAGGATTTTGAGTTGGTATGTATAACCTTCTGAGTGGCAATGGGATCGACAATGGTGATAAGCTTGAAGGGGATCAACAATTGGCTAGCCTATGGTAGGTGAGGATGTCAAAGCAAGAGGTGAGTCAACAAGATCTTCTATAGTAGTTGCATGAGTAGAATGTGCACAATGGTGATAAGCTTGAAGGGGATACTGAGACTAAAGGTTCAGGAGGTGTAGGAACTTGGGAGAACAAAGATAAAGGGTAGGAAGAACTTCAGAAATATTATGACTTTGAACAGGAAGTGAGACAAAGAATTTGGGGGGGGGGGGGGGGGTTCTTAAAGAAGGTAACATCAGCAAAAATGAAATAACATTTTGTATTAGGGAGAATAACACCAATATCCTTTTTGAAGTCAAGAGTAACCAAGGAAAAATGCACTTGATGGCCTTGGAAGAGAGCTTGGTGCAGCCAAGGGTCATATCATGAACAAAATAAGTGCAATCAAAGACATGAACTGGAATTAGATAGATTTTGAGTGGGAAATAAGATGGAGTGAGAATAGCATTAGCCCAAAAGTGGAAGGGAAAACAATTGTGCAGTAATAGAGTGAGTTGTATCAATGGGATGACAATTTTTATGCTCTACAACTCCATTCTACTGAGGTGTATAGGCATGCGATGACTGATGTAAAATACCTTGAGAGGCCATGAATGTAGTGAAAGGAGTGGAAAAATATTCTTGAGCATTGCCATTGTAACATGCGGATAGAAACACCAAATTGAGTCTTAATTTCAGCACAAATTTCTTGCAAGATAGAAAACAACTCAAAATGATTTTTCATTTAGAACAATGAAGTGCATTGAGAGTTATATTTGATAAAGGTGACAAAATACTAAAAACCTAAATTTGATGGTACATGACAAGGACCCCAAACATCAATATGAAAGATTGGTCTATAGGCGGTGACTTTAGGGCTGTGAAATTCCCTAATGAAAGATTGGTTGATGATAGGGTCGCTTTGTTTATGATGGGTTATTGGGTTTGGATAACTTAATTTGGGACGTAGTTACAAGGAGACTTCTTCCTGGTCTATCTTTGATCACTTCCCCAATTTGTTAAAGTCCAACATGATAAAGTGGGTCTGCACCCCTTCTATTTTGAAAACGTGAATTGTCCATTAGTCATCTGTCCTTGTGAATCAGGTGATGGAAAAGCTTGAATTTGAGGTTTGGGAAGTTTCTCTTTTATGAAAAGTTGAAAACTTCAGGAGAGATTAAAATGGTGGAGCATGAATGGTGTTGTGATGTTAAAATTAGGGGATCTTTTTCCAGAGTAGTTGGCTAGAAAGACTATGTTGGGAGATGATTTTAAGGAGGTCTGACTCATGGAGGAAATCTTGGCTGCAATGGGTGAAAATGGGTTTGCAAACTCATATTTTTCATAAAGTTGCAAGCAGAAAGAGAGTGTGATTAAGGAGATAAAATTGAGAATGGCGCTTTGGTTGGAGGTATTTTAAACATTACATTGAAATCAATACTTAGAGGAGAATGATGTTAGACCTTTTCTTGCAAGCTCTAGATTGGAGTTCAATCTTAGGATAAAATTCCATTCAAAGACCCGTTGAGGAAGAGGAGATAAGATGGGTTATTTGGAGCATGAATATGGAGAAGGCATTTGGGCCTTATAATTTCATTGTGGCCATTTCTAGAGTTGTGAGTTTCTAAAGAAAGATCTTTTTGAAGTTTTTTGCTGAATTCCACTATAATGGCAAACCGAGGGTGACATGAACTCAACTTTTCACCTTTGTTTCTTGAAGGCATAGGGATGAAGGATCATGGGCCCATTAGTTTGGTTACTAGTGTGCTTAATGTAATCAGCAAAGCTTTTTCCACCAGGTTGCATGAGGCTTTCAAAGAGACTATTGTGAAATCTCTTAAGTGCTCTCATCGCAAGAAGGTATTCCATAGATGCTGCACTTGTTGTAAATGAGGTGGTTGATAGTGTGAGAAGAAAGAGGAGCCAAGTTTTAGTTATTTAGGCTGGACTTTCAGGTTTCCCCTTTCTTATTTTCTTTGGTCGATGACCATTTTAAATATGACAGTCTGCCAAGCTAGAGAGAGAAGAAAGTATGTTATTCTTTAATTTAGTATTGGCTGCTTCTCTTTTAGCCAATTTATTCTTTAAACCTGAAATGATTTCCAAATGTTAGACAACATTGCGTTTTTGCAATCATCAAAGATTCCTCCATGACAAACCATTTGGAAGGCCAAATCTGAGGAAGCATCGAGATGTCAAAATCCTTGCCCTTGCTGTCCCTGTCCTGGAGACACAATCACGCTGGATGGTGACTTGCGTCTCCAGTGCATTTCTATTTTTAAAGAAAAAACTTGAGACAGCGACTTATCTTTTGAGATGCTACGTTCCCTCTTCGAAGCTTGGTGGCATTCCTCCTTCCCTGATTGGTGGATTCTGGTCTTCACAAGCAAAGGCTTATCTGCGCGTTCTCTCTTTCCCTCTACTACACAGAATAAACTGTTAGGTTTTTTTAGCACACATAATCCTAATTGAACGGGCTTGGGCCTCCATGTTTATTAATGTTTGGGCATGTGCTTTCAATTGATATATGAACCTATTTGCTTTTTGGACCCAAAAAATATATACCCATTTAATAGTCTGCTTTTATTACGAAAAGCAAGACATGGGCTTTAAAAAAACACATTAATAAAGAATATCATAATAAAAAGTTAAAAAGTCTAAGTTCTTATGAACATTATTCTTAATATCCTTTTTTTTCTTTTGTAAAATTGTATCATTTACATATTATTTTTGTAAACTATTTATGTACTTATATAGATGTGTGTGTGTGTGTGTGTGTGTGTGTGTGTGTGTGTGTGTGTGGTGCTGTGCCCAGCCATACCTGTGCTCGTGCAACATAGGCCAAAGCTCCCTTTATTTTCAAGTCTTTTGTTTAGACAGTAGTATTTAATAGGGTTTATACCTATGATATGTTACAGATTTTAGATCTCATACAGCTCATTCTCCTGATATGTATGTTCTGCACAGCTCTAGTTCAGAAGCGGTAACCTATTTTTGCATCATATTGTGGCTACTTATGGAATAACTTATTTATGGTGCTTGGTGAACATTGGGTCTGTCCTCTCACTTTGGAGCATTTTCTTATGGTCTCTTTCAAAGGTATTGGAAGAAATAAGAAGAACAAAGTTTTGTGGTAGACTCTGGTGTTAGCAATTCTTCCGTGTATTTGGTTGGAGCAGATTACTTGAATCTTTAAGGAAGTATTTTTGCCTCTAAATTTGTTATTGGTTAGGATTATGTGTATGGCTCTGGTGTTCTGCTTTTTGCTTTTCAAATTCAACGGTGTTTCCATCTGGGCTACACTGGACAACTTTGCTTAAATTTTAATTTTCCCTTGTTGCTTTTTTATTTTAATTTCCTTTGGTTTGGTCTCTACATTGCTTTCTTTCTTTTATCTCAAATCAGAAATTATTCCTCTGTAGTAGTAAAAAAGATAGTTTTATCTATGAACTACAAATGAGATACTATGGTCTTTGAGAACCCACTTTAATAACATTTGTAAAGCCTGAATTAACTGCTTTGAAAAGTGAAGGTAGTTTAGAGAGAGAAAGGTTAAGGAGAAAGAGAGAACTCAGAAAACAAAGGTTACTCTAAATTTTTAGCTAGGTATCCACAGCTTTACTTATAGTAAATCAGTAATACGACAGGAAACTAAGTTACTCGTGTCTCAAGTAACCAAGCCTTGCTCCAAAAAGAAATGACTGAAGTTTTTTTGGGGGAAGGGGGGGGGGGGGGAGGATTAGATATTCTCCTAACAAATAACAACAACAACAAACAGAACCTTATTCTACTAAGTGGGGCCGGCTAACAAGGAAAGTAAAAGAAAATAGTGAGCTTGAGAGGTGCAAAAGTGCAACAAAGCTGTCCAACCTCTGTACATACAATTAGACTGGAAAAGTCCCTTAAACAAACTTAGCACTGAACACCAAAGGGAAGCCATAAATACAGTTCTATTCCATAAAGTGAAGAAATACCCTGTGATTGATATTTACCATTCGACAAAGGAGAATTGCTGCAGTTTTTTCCGGTCCAGTAGTAGCCCATGCAGAAATTGGGATAGATAGACATAAATTTGGGTATTTTCCATTGGTCATGAGGAGATCGATAGCAAAACTTAAGGAGATGCGCTTTGTTAGCAAGAATTTGGTGTCTTTCAATTGAGAGGGATCCTTCAATTTTCAAGCACCATGGCATAGATTTTTATCTGCACTGCAGTGGGAATTGTTTGTCTTGCCTCTGTTTAAATGTTTGAGCACCTTTTTGGTGCTTCCTCAAACATTGCATGGTTGATCAGCTTTTGCATGCCTCTCTTCTTCTCTTGTGGTCAACAGTTGTTAGTACTAATTAGACTTAATTACAGGATTTCATTTGCTGATCCTGTTGCTGTGAGACATGCACTGGAAATTGTTTCCGAGCTAGCTACAAGGGACCCTTATGCTGTTGCAATGGCCTTAGGTAACATAGGGAATCTTCTGATATGTTTGCTCTGGAGTGGTTTTTCATGGGATATTTTTACAATGTAATTTTAGACCAAAGTTCCTCCTTCACCTACTCTCCTGAATCTAATGCTGCCTGGATAATTTTGCTGCAGGGAAGCTTGTGCAGCCTGGAGGTATGCTGATTGGATCTTCATCTTCTCTTACTTCTTTTTTAGTTCATGACTATATTATGGTCCATTTTTTAGTGACTCAACTAGCTAAAATACAAGTTTTCTGAATGTCATTGTTTTTCATAGCTTGAAGTCTGTGGATTACATTGCTATGTTCATCGGTTCTGATTGTGATGTTGAATAAGATGCTTTCTTCATTCAGTAATATATTGTAAAGCAGCTATGTTCCTTGATCATTGTTCCATAATGTGCATGATTAGTGTTGTACCTGGACCAAAATTCCAAATTATTTTTATTTCTTAGTGAGAACACTTCAAATTATATTGTCCATACAACTTTTTGACATTACTATATATCTGTGTTGATTATCTTGTAATGGTGTATACCGAATTTTGCAGTCTTTTTATATACTTCCTTATATTCCTCCTTCTTCAGCAAGAACTATTCACTTACTATAGAAGAGTTGGTTTGTCTTTGCTATTGCTAATCCATTGAAAAGGCTATTCCCACAATCCATTAGCTCCTAGTATTTGGTTGATGAGAAGATTAAAATCTGGAAAATTTCAGTTAGGGTCCAACCTATTAAGTTATCTTGACATAAGGATGAATAATCACTTTGAGTGGTTTTTTATTTTAATTCTTAAAATCAAGTAATCACTCATGGTCCTTAAGCAAAATTAACTACTTAAACACCAATTTTCCTATTAAAATATATGTGTAAATGTTTACATGCTGTTATGTTGCTGAGTTGTTCTACTGTATTTCCTTGCTTCCTTAGTGATCAACTTTGTGGAATTTACTGACTAGGCTTTATGTTGTTCCACCACAATGGATTTACTTGGTCATAGCTTTCTGGTGTATGTTGCAGGGGCATTACAAGATGTTCTTCATTTGCACGATGTAGTTGCTAGAGTTTCTCTAGCCAGGTTGTGCCATACTATTTCTAGAGCTAGAGCATTAGATGGTTGGTGCCTGCAAAACTTAATAATGTTTTATGGGAATTTGTTCTTGGGAAAGTTTGGACTAATTTACTTTCTTGTGCAGAGAGGCCAGACATCAGATCTCAGTTTCATTCAGTGCTCTACCAGCTACTCTTGGATCCCAGTGAAAAAGTTTGTTTTGAGGCAATTTTATGTGTACTTGGAAAATATGATAATACTGACAGGTATGAATTGGGTCATATACTATTTGTCTCCTTGTCCTCCGGTATCATTATATTTTATTGTTCTCTGTCTTGTTTATGTTAAGAAATTACACGGTTTGTTTATGTTTCCTGGTTAGTGTTCTAGTTAATCTAGACAGGAAGTCGTCTACTTCAAGCCATTTTCTACTACTATTGTCTTCTTATTGTCTTAGGAAGTCAAGTTTAATTAGGTCACTACTATTCTGTGCTCTCTATTCTGTCACTACTAGACAGGAAGTCGTCTACTTCAAGTCTTGATTGGTGATTTTGGGTTATTTTATCCTACTTGATTGACTCTATCTTATTGACTGGAGAGTAAGGTAGAGTCTGTATATTCCTCTCTAACTTGTAATCAATCAGTTGCTTCAAGGTGTTGCAAGAGTGGCCATAAGGGTCATTGAAGATGGCTACCATGACCAAGGGAGTTGCAACCTTGTTGTTAGTGAGTTGTTGGTTTGGTGAAGTCTGGTAGCACTAAACAAAGGGACAGGAGCTGTTTGGCTGTTGTTTGATCTTGTTCTGTGTTGTTGGGCAATCTGATTTATTGTATGTCTCTGTTGTGTACTATTCCATTGCTGTTTGTGTTGTTTTGGTTTGGTACATTGTTGTCTGCACTGTTACGTTACTGTTTGACAACTGGGCACCGATCTGGTTGGCTTTTTGGTGGAGTGCAAGGAGTTGGTGCATGAAGTGTTTGGTGTTTCGGCATTTTGGTTGTGTGTTGTTGGTAGGGGAGTTGTGGATTGAAGAGTTGGGCACAAGTTGAAGAGGTTATGAGTTGCTAGACCTTGTACAGTGGCTGTTTCATTCAGATTGTGACTATTTGACTGAGATATTTACTGCTTGACTAAGATAATTGCCGTTTGGCTATTGATTTAGCACTATTAGAAAGTTGTTTAGTTGATGTGTTTATTGTTTGGGTGCTTGCTGCCATTTGTTTGGTTCCTGCTCGAGGAGTTGGGCTGTTCCTAGCCCATTTCAGAATTGGTGGAAGCTTGCTTGGCTGTTAGAGGCAGTTGAAGCTCCTGTTCAATTTCTATTTGGGCTATTTGGTTTGTGATTGGCTGCTAATGGTTCTGGTTTGTGGAAGACTAAATTGTTCACTCTGTGTTGTCATGGCTTGCTGCGTTTTGTGGAGCCTATCAAGTTGTACAATGTAATGGTTTGCAACTTTGTTGTTGTTGGTGTGTGAAGTGATGAAATGTGAGTAGGATGGCCTGAGTTTTGTTTCCTTTATCTTGTGTTTTGTTGGTCTTAGGTGTTTAATTTGTAACAAGCCAAAAAGCTTAGTTAGCTTTCAGCTTGAGGGGGGGGGGTGATATCTCTGCTTGGTGTTGTTTGGCTACTAGGATCCTTGTTTGGTAGTGTTGAAAGCTTGTTTCAAGTATTGTTGATTTGATGTTGTAATGAGCGCAATTTGTGAGCAGCTTTGTTGATAGCTTGGTAGTGTGAATTTGGCCTGTTGACAATCCAATCAAGGGCATTGGAGGTTGTGTGTGAAGATTAGCCATAGAAGGTTGAAAGATTAGCTCAGGAGTAGCTAGCAGAAGACTTCTTGGGGCTATGTCAGTAGGTAATGACGTGTTGTCAAGAAGAACAATTAGAAGAAGGTTGAGGGAGTAGCTCAAGGGAAGCTGGAAGAAGACTTTTTGGGAGCTGTGTCGACCAAGGACATCAATCACATGTTATGTTATAGTTGTGGTTTGTGGAGCTTAGTGCTTAGGAAGAGTTGCTTGTTTGTTGTTGCTCATTGATGGGTTGTTATAAATGTGGATTTGTTGGAAGCATCAAGTAGTTTTTTTTTTTTTTTTATATATATATATATGTTGAGTTAAAAGTGTAGTGGTTCATATTATGTAAGAAGCTGAAACTTTTGTAAGTTTCAGCTTGGGGGGAGTGTTAGAAGGTATTATCTTGTTAGTGTTTGTGTCATGTGTGTGCTTTTAGTGTGTGGTATCTATGCCATTGTATTAGTTCCTCTATATATAGAGGCTTAGGGGTTATGCAATAGTAAGAACTCATGAAAATATTAGTTTGTGTCCTTCATCCTCTCTCTTCTTTCCTTGTATTCTCTTTCCCCTTCTAAAATTCTAACTAGAGAGTTGGTTCTTAACAAAAGAGGCTTGAATCACGCTGATCAAGCTACGTTAATAAAGTCAGTAAGCTGTCAAGCCAGATTAATAAATTTCTCTATTTCATTCAGTTTTTGTTTTACTGTAAATTTCATCAAAGCATCAGAGCCTAGGTTTCATCCACCTTGAACCCCAATCGAATCCACAATTGCTTTAGGCGCCCTTGTCAATATCTCACCTAAAGTTTTCTCTTTCTGGCTTTGGAAATCAGCATGTTTCTGCCCTGTTCAGCTTTTAAAATTTTTTTTTTTTAAAAAAAAAACCTCACTTAGCACCCCAGTATTGGTTCAGCGTTAAAAAGACTCTTATTCTTTTCCTTCTATCACTTTTGCTGTGATTTTCTCTAACCCTAATTCCGATCCAAAAAATAAAAGAAAAACTGTTGACCTCAAAGGATTCCTCTTGTTTCTAGTTCAGATTGCATCTTCTGTTTCCACAATCATAGCAGTCAAAATTGACTATTCCTCACTCTCAAACCCTACAAGGCACAACACACCATGAACAAAAAAAAACAAAAAAAGATTGAGACCCAAGTGATTGTGTCCAAGGTAGATGCAATCAGGTCAGATGATCACAGCCTAAGTGATTGTAGATCCAAGGTAGATGTGATGTGGTGAGATAATTGAAGCCCAAGTGTGCATGTGACTCTGATAAGAATGTGCCCGGAAGTTGTGGCCAAAAGAGTCACTGAAGAGGGTGCCCGTAAGCGCAATTCTACCCCGAAAAGTTTTGATCAAGGTGGTGGTCTCAAACAAAATGTTGAAGTCAAAATACAAGATAGAATGTGGAAGGAAGAAGAAGAAATATTCGGAGGTGGAAGAAATGGAGTTCTCATTCCTATGGTGGTGAGCTCATTAGCTGAATATTATTACACAGTCACAGAAATTGCAATAATACCCCTGGTGGACTAAACAGGAAAAGGAAAACAAAAAACTATTAACTTAATTGATAAGAGCATTACACCAACCAACACAGAAGTTGTTGTCGTTCCAGAGCTTGCTGCTCATGGGCAGTAAGGTTGTTTCCTAGTTTCTCCAAGTTGTTTGTAGCTGCAAAGTTAACTCATTACAAGTTGTGTTCTGAGAAGGCTTTGTGGTTCTAGTTGTCATGGTTTACAGTTTTGTTGTCTGGGTGTTTACTTTGTGACAAGCTGAAAGCTTAGTGAGCTTCCAACTTGAGGTGGAGTGTTAAGAAGTGTTACAAAGTTTGTTCATGTTTCCTACGTGTATCTGCTTGAAAGTAGTTTAGTTTAAGTGTTATTAGAATACTTAGGTGCTGAGTAGTTAGTGTTCTAGTTAATCTATATGTAGGTTGTCTATTTCAAGTAACTTTCTACTACAATTATTTTCATGGTTCATATTGTCTGGGAAGTCTAGTTTAATTAGGTTACTATTGTTCTGTACTCTTTATAAATGGAGTGACTTGAATCATGTTGATCAAGCCACGCTAATGAAGCCAGTAAGCTCTCTAGCCACATTAATAAATCTCTATTTCATTGAGTTTCTGTTTTACCATAAATTTCAACATTTTGTATTTAATGAAAGAACTTATTCTGCCAACCTACTTTTTGTTGATTTGGTAAGGCATTTATTTTTTTAAATGTTTAAACATCTTAGGTCAGAAGAACGAGCTGCTGGATGGTATCGTTTAACCAGGGAGATCCTGAAGTTACCTGAAGCATCATTAAAGGAAGGTTCAAAAGATAAATCTCAAAAAACTAAGCGTCCACAACCTATTATAAAGCTTGTAATGAGAAGGTTTAGTAAAAGATGAAACTGTCATTTTGTTTACATGTATTTGTCTATTTTATACGATTGAACATTTAAGTTCTCAAACTTGGGTTAGGGAACTAGTCTAGTCTTTCTGGTACATTATCTCTTATTTGCTGCTCTTTTTTAGGTTGGAGAGTTCTTTTCGTAGCTTTTCTAGACCTGTGCTCCATGCAGCAGCGCGAGTTGTGCAGGAGATGGGGAAAAGTCGAGCTGCTGCATTTTCTTTGGGCTTACAGGATGTTGATGAAGGAGCCTATGTTAATACATTTGCTGAGGGAACAGATGTTCATGATTCAGATGAAAGTCCACATCCCGAAGGTAATCTTCATTATTACTTGTTTAATGGTGCTTGTTTTGCATAGTATTGTATGCTTTTTATTTTTTGGACATTCATAGCATTATAGATATCATTGCTGAGATTCTTGAATTTTGATATTCTTCCTTGGTGATTCTGTAGTGCTATCTTCTTTCTCTTTTTGGTGTATTTATTTTGTTCCTGTGGTTTGTGAAATATGGAATTTCAAAAAAATTAGTTTCTGACAGAACTCAATAGCATCATTTGATTCATGTAGTTGACCTCACTTGGTGGGATAAGGCTTTATGTGTCGTTGTTGCTGTTGTATTTGTTCCTATGGTTGGGTTGATTTCTTTTTGGATGGGATTCTAAGGTTTTTCATGATGTAATATTTGTTGGATAGTAGAATACTATTTAACAGAGACTTGATTAAAAAGCGAGCATACTGAAATGATGCAAGCCCCCTTCCTCTCAATTTATACTAATCCAAGAACTCACTTGATAATTGTTGAATATCTTATTATTTTAGCTAGCATGTTGTAAAAATGAGCTACCACATATATTCTCTTTTGTTTTATCAGAAGGGTAATATTGTAAACTCTCCCTTTTAGTGAATAAATTAGCTTAGGGTCTATAATAGAGACCATTCTTCTTCTGTCCAAAAATTCACTCTCCTCTTCTTCTTCCTTTCTCTCTAGCTTCTAGTTCATAGATTAGAAGTTTTTCTTTTAATTTTCAACTATAATTACATGAAGTGACTTGATAACGTAAGCAACCACCTAGATCAGATATGATAAAAGATAATCTACAACTATTGATTACTACTAAGACCAGATAAGGATATCATTATCTAGTGATAATAATATCCTTTATCCTGTAACATGAACAATTGCTTATAGATTGCAAGTTCATTGGAGGTGTACTTGACTTGAAGTATAGTTTTTCATGTGACAATGTTGCTGTGTTTTTACTGGCAGCTGCTGGGACAATTGTGTGCTTTCTTATCCTATAACAATCCTTAATCTGCAAATTTTGGGTTTAGTTACATGAATCCATGAATCAAACTTATTGGTGATTCTCCAGATTATTTCTTCAAAGGGACTAATTCCTATGTGATGCTATATTCATCACGATTTATGCTGCTGATGACAATTTCCTTAGGTTATTCCTGCATGTGTTGAGTCTCTACTGTTACATAAGTAACTATTTGGTGGACAGTATTGATGAGTAATTTACCTGATATGGTAAATTATCATCTAATTACCTACCTAAATGCTATTTTGGTGCAGGCATCCGAAGAACTTCTTCAGTATCGAATGGAATAACTGGTAGAGATACCATCGCAAGTTTATTGGCTTCATTAATGGAAGTAGTGCGGACAACAGTTGCCTGTGAATGTGTTTATGTTCGAGCCATGGTAATCAAGGCATTAATCTGGATGCAAAGCCCAAGTGACTCATTTGATGAACTGGAATCTATTATTGCATCAGAACTTTCTGACCCATCTTGGCCATCAGCTCTGTTGAATGATATATTGCTTACTCTTCATGCTCGTTTTAAGGTAAATGGTTTATCTTTGATGACTATATTGCTCTATGAGTTGCACTCGTGTTTGTTCAATGAAGCATATCCTGAAGGATGAGTACCCTATCAATGGTTGACTACTATTAATAGCTTTGCTGATTGTATACATTAGATTGTTAGTTTGCTCTTCATTCATTGTGGCAAAAGGCATGATATAAGTTGATGACATTTGACATTAATTTGTTATAAATTTTTTTGGACAAAAGAAAATTTGATAGAAAGGAGGTATTAACATGATAATTTTGTGTCACTTAGATTTGTGCTGTATACTTGGATGTGGCTTACTTTGCTTTTATAGAATCCTGGATAGGATGGGGGCGACTTTGGACTTTGCCATAGTTGATTTTGGGGTACAAATTTTCTTTGATCTTGTGGTATTGTATTGTTGTGAAGCCTTCTATAACATACCGCTGTTTGCTTTGTAGTGTAATCTATATTTGTAACTGTGTATTGTTAAGAAATGGTTACAAAAATTAGACCCAATCCCATGAGTTACTATTGCTTTTTGTGCTGTTGCTTCACAAGATGGTCATCAAGATGATTAAGATCTTATGAATGATGTCTCCATCACTTTGTAAGATTGATTTAAGATACCGAAATTGTGATAGTTGAAAAAAATCCAGAGGGTAGAAAATTTCTTTTTATGTTATTGTTGTCTCAATCTTTACAATGAAGGAGAAAATATAAATACTAAGGCCTTAAGGAACAAGATTACATACCCTCTAACTATGTACCCTACTATGTACAACTCAACACTCCCCCCAAGATGAGGCATAAATATCTCTCATGCCCATCTTGTTGAAGAAGAAATGGAAATTTCTACTATTAAGATTATTGGTGAGAATCTCAACTAGTTGGCTTTTGGATCTAACAAAAGGTAGTTAGAAGACTTTCCGATAATTTCTCTTTGATGAAGTTTCTGTCAATCCCATATGTTTAGTTCTGTCATGCTAAACAAGGCTATTAGCAATGTTAATGTTAACTTTGTAATCACAATGAAGAGTGAGGTGAGAACTGTTTTGAAGTCCATCCTCTACAAATTTTTTAGTCACATAAGCTTGCACACACTATGAGCCATGGCTCTATATTCAACTTTTGCACTTGATCAGGCAATGACAAATTGCTTCTTACTCCTCTAAGTTACTAGGTTTCCTCCCACAAATGTGCAATAGCCTAAGGTAGACCTCCTATCATCCATGGAGCCAGGCTAATCGGCGTTAAAATACCCTTTTATTTTGCAATGACCATGTTGGGAGAATAGCAATCCTTTCCCAGGGGAAGAGTTTAAGTATTTTAGAATTGAATAGGTAACTTTTCATGTGGGAAGAGTGTGGATCATGCATGAATTGACTCACAACACTAATTGCATAGGCTATGTCATGTTGTGTGTGAACCAAATAAATTAGTCTTTTCACTAGTCTCTAATATCTACCAATATCCACTTGATCTCCAACACCACTTTTAAGGTGATAGTTCTTAACAATGGGGGTTTCAATTGGTCTACACCTTAAAATGCCTGTTTCCTTGAGATCTAATTGTATTTCCTTTGACAAATGTAGATACCCTCCTTGGACCTAGCAATTTCAATTCCAAGAAGTAGCCAAGTTACCCTAAGTCTTTGATTTCGAAGTCTATGGATAGAAAATTTTTCAAAATTTGAATCTCCTCATGGTTATTTCCAATTACCACCATATCTTCTACATATACAATTAAGGTAGTGATATGATCTCCTTTCTTCTTTAAGAATAGTGTGTGATCTGCATTATTCTAGTTGTAACCATAATTGGTCATTACTTTTGTGAATCTTCCAAGCCAAGCCCCAGGTGACTTTTTTAAACCATAAAGGGCTTTCTTTAAACTACAAACTTTTCCCTCGGTTTCTTTATCAGCAAATCCGAGAGGAATTATGTGAACCTTTTTTCATCAAGTTGTTGAAGTTCCCATCCAACATTTGCAGCACGGGACAAGAGAACCCTAATAGTATTCATCTTTACTATTGGAACAAAGGTTTCTTGGTAATCAATTTCATACATTTATGTGAACTTTTTTGCCACCAGTTTAGCGTTGAATCTCTTGATGAACCCATCTGATTTGTGTTTCACAGTGAACACCCACTTGCAACTGACAATTCTAACTCTAGAAGGTAGTGCAGTGAGCTCCCATGTCCCTTTGTTTTAGGGCCTTCGTCTCTTCATTCATGGCCTCCTTCCATTTTGAGTCAACTATAGACTTTTCCAATTCTATGGAATATATACGACCAATAAAGTTGTGGCTAAAGATCTATATGAAAGAGATAATAAATTATAAGAGACAAAATGAGAGATAGAAAGTTCTGTACACTTTCTAACACCCTTTTTCATAGCAATAGGAAGCTCAAGTTCATCTTTAGTATTAGAGTTAGATGAAGTAGGGTTTAGAGACTTATTACTTGAGGAAGAAGGATGAGGTTGGTTTGGAGCTACACTTGAAGATGACTCTTGGCTTTGAGTAGAGTGTTCAATGGCTTGCTGAAATTTCTAGTTCTTGCACTTGAAATAGGTGATGAGAAACTTCCTATCCTTTGGTGCTTCTTCTAGTTGTATTTTTGAGTTATTTGCACCACAATCTTCCTTTATTCCAAAACCAATTTCTGAATGAGTTTCTACCTCATTGTTCCTCTCTCCATCTATAGTAGATTGTCTCTCCCCATGTCTTCGACAAGGGGATATGTTTTTTCCTTCCTCATTTTGTCTAATTTCTCCATGAGGGGTATTAAAGTATGGTTCCTTTTCTCGGAATGCAACATCCATGCTCACAATCATCTTCCTTGTGGGGGGATGATAACATTTGTATCATTTTGGGTAGGAAAGTAACCAACAAACACACACTTAAGGGCTATAGGATCTAATTTTCCCACATTGTTCATATGGTCATGAATAAAACTAACACATCCAATCACTTTAGGAGGAACTACATAAGAACTGGAGCCCTATAAAAGTTCTAGTGGTGTCTTGAAATCAAGAGTTCTTAATGGCATCCTGTTAATCAAATAAGCAGTAGATAGAACTGCATCTCCCCAATATGTCTTAGGAACATTCATAGTGAACAATAAGGAACAAGCAACTTCCAACAAGTGTCTATTCTTTTTTTCAGCAACTCCATTTTGTGCTAGAGTATTGACACAACTTGTTTAATGAATAATTTCATTTTCATTCAAAAAGTTTTGAAACTCAACACTCATATTTTCCAATCCATTATCACTCCTCAAGAACTTGACTTTTGCATAAAACTAAAAATAAATCATGGCATAAAATTTTTTGAAACATGAAAACACATCCCTCTTTGATTGCATTAAATAAACCCATGTAATACAGCTAAAATAGTCAATAAATGTGACAAATCATCTATATCCAAAAAAAGAAACAATACAACTCGGACCCCATAATCAGAGTGAATAGCATAAAAGGAACAATGCTCTTATTATATAAAACATGATAGGAGTTTCTAGTATGTTTTGCATGGATCCATGCATCACAAACTAGGCCCTTAAGGTTACATCCTTGATACAACTTTGGAAACAATTTCTCAAGAACTACAAAAGATGGATGTCCTAGCCATCTATGCCATTGAAAAAGTTAATATGTAGCATTGTCACTTTTTGAATGTACACTACATATGGGTTGGCCTAAATCTTTGCAGTCTTCCAAAAATTATATGCTATTTTGCATTCTACTATGACCAATTGTACACTCCAACTCCAGTTCTTAAAAAACACAATGAATTGGGAAAAAAGTGACATTACAGTTTAAATCCCTAGTGATAGAACTAATGAATGACAAATTATTTGACAACTTGGAAACATGCAAAACATGGGATAGATTTGGGAGAGTATAGTTGATGAAGCTTTTTCCAACTATTTGATATAGAGTACCATCTGCAATTGTCACTGAATTTAAAGATGAACAAGTATGTGATATGAATTTGTCAAGAGAATTAGTCATATGATTTAAGGCCTTTGAGTCAACAATTCAAATACTGTTTTAGAACTTGGGCCACATTGAGGTGAATTGGGTAGACCTGAATGTGCAACATTCAATGTAGCTAGAATAACGTCAGTTTTTTGAGGATGTGGAAATAGCATCAAGCTTCGTCATCAACTTTTTTCTAAGGGTCTGCACCTCCTCACTTGAAAGACCACTGCTAGAACGAGGCTTTCCAGTTTCAACTAGATGTCATTGTGTTTTAGAAGTTTGTGATATAGGCGGCCTATTCCTTTTTCCACCACACCCTCTAGTGGGGTAACCATTCAACTTCTAGCACTCTTAAACTGTATGCCTCATCTTGCCATGGTGCTCGCATTTTAGGTTGTCCTTGTTAACCTGCTCATTTGTGTGAGTTGAACTAATCCCCTTTTGTGGTGGGCTCACAATCAATGCGGATCTATCATATGCAAGTAGGTGCATCATTTAGTGTCTCTAACTCTCCTCTTGTTGAATGAAAGCATATGTATTTATACCTAAATAAAATACTACAATACAAGAACAAGTACGTTAGAACAAGAACTCTAATCTAATTCCAAGCCCACTAGATAGGTTCATTATTCAACTAACTTATTCTAACACTCCCCCTCAAGCTAGGGTATATATATTAACCATACCCAGCTTGTTACAAACATCTTGAATCCGTTTTCTTGAAAGAGACTTGTAAAGATATCTACGAGTTGATCTCTTGTTTGAGCATGCTTGAGACTGATGATTCCTTCTTCCAATTTCTGTCTAATAAAGTGACAGTCCACCTTAACATGTTTCATCCGTTCATGAAAGACAAGATTAGAGGCAATATGAGTTGCTTCTCTGTTGCTACAAGAGCATTCCATCCCAAGCTAACAGAGGAGGTAAGAAATCCAAACAAGCTAGCAGTGGCATATGCCATAGCTCGATATTTTGACTCAACACTAGAGCGGGACACCACAGTCTGTTTTTTACTTTTCCAAAACACTAGATTGTCACCTACAAATACATAATAGCCTAAAGTAGACCTCTAATCCACAGGACATCTTGCCCAATCTATATCTAAAAATCCCTCAATTCTACAATGGCCATGACTCTGATAAAGCAAGCCAAGTCCAAGAGCTTTCTTCAAATACTTCAAAATATGTACCAATGCTTCCCAATGGGAGGCTCTAGGGGTTGCCATAAACTGACTAACTACATTCACTAGAAAAGCAATATTTGGTCTTGTAATAGTGCCGCCTATACCACTCTGGATTATGCAACAGTTCTCCATCTTCTAGTCCCAGTTTTTCATTTGGAATCATAGGTGTATCATACAGTTTGGTACCTAAAAGACCTATTTTCTCAAACATATTCCTTTGAGACAACACAATCCCCCTGCGATTCCTAGCTGCTTTGATACCTAAGAAGTATTGAAGCACTCAACTCCTTAGTCTGGAATTTTGTCTTTAGGAAAGCCTTCAGGTTTGAAATACCAGTAGCATCACTCCTTGTAATAACAATATCATTCACGTAGACAGTTAGGAGAATACATAAAAATATTGATTGATCATGGTCACTTTTTTCAAACCAAACTCAACCACAATATTGCTAAATCTGCCAAACCAGGCTCAAAGACTGTTTGAGCTCATATAGAGATTTCTTGAGACGGCAAACATTTCCACTCTTCCCTTAAGCAACATATCTAGATGGTTGCTCCATATAGACTTCTTTAGCCAGATCACTATATAAAAATGCATTCTTCACATCAAGTTGATGAAGGGCCCAATGATGAGAAGCTGCCAAGGAGATAAGTAACCAGACAGATGTGATCTTGGCCACTGGTGAGAACGTCCCAAAATAATCTAGTCCATAAGTCTAGGCATATCCTTTTGCAACAAGATGAGTCTCCAGTCGAGCAACTGAACCATCTGGATTGACCTTAACTGAAAATACCCATTTACAGCCTTCATCTTATCATTCATTGCAGCTCACCACCCAGACTGACCTAGAGCTTTTGCAAAAGTCTTGGGAACAACAATAAAATCAAGAGAAGCAATGAAGGACTGAGAAGAAATAGGTAAGGAGGAATATGAAACAACTAAAGCCAACGAGTAATGAGGGACACAATTATCTGGTAAGGTGCAAGAGCAAGACCTTTGCGATGGGGAGGTCTCGCCGAAGAGGTTGGTGAAGGAGAGACCAAAGCTGGTGTTGTGTTTGGAATCTGAACCAATGCTGGAGGTACCTTGCAAGAGTATACCTGTTTCAAAGGAGGTCTAATAGGAAGACTAGGACCAGTAACTGGAGAAACATCATCAGATCCCAAGGGAGGTGAGGTAATTAAGAAAAACTCATCAACATCAGGAGAAAACTGAATAATGGGGGACTTAATAGGTGGAGCAAAGAAAGATTGGGACTCAAAGAAATTGACATCAGTAGAGACCAAACAGCGACTCAAATCAGGAGAGTAACAACGTTACCCTTTTTGATTGCAAGGGTAGCCAAGGAAGACACATTTGAGAGATCTAGTTTCAAGCTTAAACACTTGAGGACGAAAATCTTGAACAAAATAAGTATACCCAAAAACACATGAAGGAAGTGGAAATAATAAAAATGATGAAAAGAGAATAGAGAAAGAGATTTTACCATGAAGTATGGAGGATGGCATTTGATTAATTAGATAGCAAGCTGTGGAAACAGCATCAGCCCAAAACACTTTTGGCACTTTCATAGTAAACAAGAGGGCACATGACACTTCCAATAAATGGCAATTTTTTCTTTTAGCAACTCCGTTCTACTGAAGGGTAACGAAACAAGAAAATTGATGTATGATACCTTATTTTGCTAAATATAAAGAAAATTGTGCAAAAATGTATTCTTTAGCACTGTCACTGTGCAAATTTTTAATGGAGTTAATTTTTTATTTTAGCATGAAAGGCACAAAATATGTTGAACAATTTTGATCTATGTTTCATAAAATAAAGTCAAGTCATCTTGGAATAATCATCCACAAAAGTGACAATATCTATAACCATTTTTAGACACTACAAGACGCGGACCCCAAACATTAGAATGAACTAAAATGGGGATGCAACCCGCTTATTGACTCGAGAAACATAAGTACCATGACACTATTTGGCAAATTGACAAGACTCACGGGACAAACTAGAAACAAAATGTAAATTGAGACACAATCTTTTCAGCGATTCCAAGGAAGGATGACCAAGTCAATAGAAGGTGTAGAAGAGACAAGGTAGCAGTAGCTACTGGATGAGGAATCTGATCACCAAGCACATACAACCCTCTTGACTCATCCTTTACCAAAAACCTTTTTCGACGAAAGATCCTGAAAAATGCAATGGTCAGGAAAGAAGTAGACACCACAATTATAAGTTCAGGTGAGTTGACTAATAGATAATAAATTAAAAGGGAATTTGGACAAACACAAAACATTGGACAAGGTAATATCTGGAGGGACATTAACAGAGCCACTCCCAACAATAGGAGTGGTGGACCCAACTGCTAGAGTGACATAAGATGAATAAGTAAATGACTGATCTAATAATAAATTACCTAAAGTTCCCGTCATATGATCTGTAGCTCCTAAATCAATTACCCATTTTAAACGAGAGTTAGAAAGACATGCAACAGAATTACCTATCTGGCTAGAGTGGCAGTAGGAGTGGATGACTGGGAAGCCTGAAATTGGCTATACCGGGCAAACTCATCCTCAGTCATAGCAATCATACAGGTAGTACCAGTTCCAGATTCAGTACCTGTAGAAGCAATATGAGCAAATTGGGATGATTGTATCTTCCCCCTTGTAGCCTAAGACAATTTCTCTTAGAATGCCCAATCTTGTGGTAGTAATGACATTCAATAAGATGAAGATTACTACCATGTCCTCCTGACTCTTCTCGACCTCCTCTTGAATCACTACATCCACTAAAATCTCTTATTCAACTTCGACCACCTCTACGGCAACCGCGTCTCCCCGTGAGGTAGAGCCTACTAGAGCAGAAGACTTAGATGCGAATGGTGAAACATGTAGGTCTCTAGAAACATGAAGAAGGCAAGAGTGAACTCCCTTCATAGTCAAAGACTCAAATCCTAATAGAATTTATTAACAGGTTGTGCTCAACTTTAGGGGTAACATCGATAGAAAACACAAACTCCTAATTGCTCACGTTGGGCTTGCATAATAGCAACATCACTAGAAATAGACATGAGACTCTCTCATTGTTAAAAGATTCAATTAAATTTAGTAAATATCTAAGATAAGGATTTCCCTTTCCCATCTAAATGAAAGAGCTCTTGACAGAGGTCATATATTGCATCATGTTATCTTTTCCAAAATAAACTTCTTCCAAAAACTCTCATAACTCTTTCACCGTTTCACAATTATTAGTGTTGTCTTGAATCTCACTATTTAGGGTATTAAAAATAAGACTAAACAAATGTTTATCCTCCATTAATCATCGCAGTTTGGCAGCACCAGTAGGAGGCATATCAGTGAGGTGATCTTGGTTTTCAATCCCACCAAGGAAGATGTCAATAGCTTTCTTCCAAAAGATATATTGTCTCCCATCACTGTCTAATTTTCAATTAATAATCTTTGCTATAGTAGGAATGATTTTAGAAAACAGAGTCTAATCATTAGATTTTATTTCAACATCGTCATTGATTTTAGGAGAACCAGGACGAAAATCACCTTCAACCATAATATGAAATCACACCAAACTAATAATGCTTCAAATCAAACCACCCATACTTCCCAAAGCTCTAAATTACATAGGAAGACCTTCAAATCAAAAGACCCATGCTCTATGAGATTCAAATCATGCAGCCCTAGAAAGGGAGCATGAATGTGCTCTAAAAGCTCCCAAAAAATATGCGATATCATGCACCACAGGCAACAAACACTGTAGATCGGACACTCTGATCATGAAATAGCCACCAGACGCCACAAAACTCGGCCCTATGTGGGAGATTTCAGCCGATCGAACACCTCAGATGGCCCTACCACTACCAGCTGGTCTCCCCACTGCCAGTCGCTCCCTCTCCGATGCTAGTTGTACCACCTCCGGCCTATTAGAGGCTCAACGTTGAGACTCTCTCAAGCGCAACCCTTTTGGTCGTCAAATCTACAAAATCTCAGCAAATTTGTGGCTGATTCAGCCACCTAAAGAAGGGAAACGCAATTTGCCTTAAGAATCGATCAGAATTAGTGGTTATTGGCTTGAAATTTAGGGTTAGGATTAGAAAATTGGGGTTAGGAAGGAGATTTGGAAATTAGGATTTCAGAAAATTGGGAATCTAGGGAATTCTTAAGAATTTGAGAAATTGAGGCTTTGATACCATGTTAGAAAGATAGAAGAAGAATTTGTAAAAGCTGTAACCCAATAGAGTTGTCAGCATGTGTATTTATACCTAAATAAAATACTATAATACAAGGGCAAGTACGATAGAATAAGGACTCTAATTTAATTCCAAGCCCACTAGATAGGCCCATTATTCAACTAACTTATTCTAATAGTTTGCTTTAAGGATGGAAAAGGACTTCTTCCAAGTATAGTACCTGTTTGATCATATTCAGCATTCAAACCCACTAGAAAGTCAAACAATTGGTCTTTCTCTTTCATCTTTTGGATGGCCTTGATAGTTTCAACCAATTAATCTGCCTAAGAGTCTTCATAATAGTCTAGCTCCTGCCAAACACTATGCAATTCAAGGTAATATTGTTGAATTAATCTTTCTCCCTATTTAATCTCATGTGCCGTTTTCTTAAGGTCGTAGACCAGTGCGTCATTACCAACATATGAGTAAGTGTCAAACAATGCACTCCAAATCTTTGCAGCAGTATTCATAAAAAGATATAGTCTCTCCCAAGCTCATATTCTTTTGAGTTAGAGAGCCAAGCCATCACCAATGAGTTGTTGGTCTGCCATTTCTTGAAGGCAAGGTCTTCCTTGACCAATCTAGATAATTTGAAGTGTGAGACTATCATTTGATGTAAGTTATGTAACCCCACGATTTCCTACTCCCTCCTTAGTTAAGGATTTAATGTTGGAACTAGGATCACCATTAGACATGCTAATAGGCTTGGTGCACTATCACAAATCGCAAGCTTTGGGTTGCAATACCTTACAACAAGGTAGTACCAGAGAAAGGAAGCACCGGCAAAAACACCAAGGGTGACAGAGGCAAGCACAAGGCCTTAAAATCTGTCTTCAAGTCTCAGAAGGCTAGAAGAAACATTGTTTGCGTTGGTGCTTATGCTCTTGTCGACTGGGCTGCTATCGCTTGAAATCTCGCTGCCAAAGGACAATAAGAAGAGCCGTCAACCCTTCCCCACTCCAGTTGAACTTCTCTGAGGCCAAACCATCAACCAATTGACTCTAAAACAGTGGGAATAACCCTAAATCATGGTTAGGGTTCTGGCAACCCTAAGGAGACAAATCACAATTACTCTCTGGAGGAGTCTCATCTTAGGCCACCAATAAAGGGGTTTGCTCGTTGACATTTCTGAGTCTAGTTATGGGTTGTTGATGTCGAATCGTTAGAGCTTTGATACCAAGTTTAAAAAAAATCTAGACAGAGCAAAAAATTTCTTTTTATGTTATTGCTGTCTCAATCTTTACAATGAAGGAGAAAAAATAAATACAAAGGCCTTAAGGAACAAGGTTATATAAACTATGTACCTACAATGTACGACTCAATAGTAACACTTGTAGTATGATGTGTTTCCCAATTTTTACTTCTAAATTATTACTAACTCACCTCTTGCTAAACTTGTGCTCCATATACTTTGTTCGCTTCTGCATAAATGGAAACCTTTCGATTTCAAAGCCTTTCTCCGCACCTACAATCAATACACTAAAATAGTCATTCTACTATATATACTATTCTAACTCATACATTTTTTGTGGAAGTGATATTATCATGTTGGAAAATGCAAAGTGCACAAAATATATTGCACAAAACGAGTACAGAATGTTTATGTGGATGGTTTGTCATTTATTTTAACTATTTATTGGTCTTACCACTTTGAATGTAAATTGATCTATGAAGTTTTCTGTGTTTTTTTATTTGTGAAAATCCTGTGTATTGGGCATTACTCTACCATGTCTCATCATCAATCATTCTTGTAGACCATCTAGAACTTCATGTTAGTTAGATGTTGATGTCATATATTCACACTACTGGGAAGAATTAATTTGCCGTAACATCAATATTAATTATGGTGTGAAGGCTTCCCCAGATATGGCTGTCACACTTCTTGAAATCGCAAGGATATTTGCTACTAAAGTTCCAGGAAAGGTTGATGCTGATGTGCTACAACTGTTATGGAAAGTAAGTTTGCATATTTTTAATCTTGAAAGCTTTTTATAACTGTTAATTGTCTGGTATGTATCTGTTGACATTGGAGTGAACACAAGCAAACCATGGGATTTCTGAAGCAACACATCCCAACTCATACAGACATATTCACACATTAATAAGCAAGCACCCACAGATCGTAGTTAAGTTCTCAATTTAAGCTCTCTTGATGATGTACGTCTGGATGAATGATTTTACTTGATGAATATTCTATTTACAGACTTGTCTTGTTGGAACTGGTCCGGATGGGAAACATAAAGCTTTAGAAGCAGTCACTATTGTTCTTGATTTACCACCTCCACAACCAGGATCAATGCTAGGTCTTACTTCAGTGGACAGGGTGTCTGCATCTGACCCAAAGTCAGCTCTTGCATTACAAAGACTAGTCCAAGCTGCAGTAAGAATTGTTAATTACTCAAAAGATCTTGTTTGCTTTTCACTCTATGAATTCAATAATTACATTAAATTGAATTTCTCAGTTTGCAAGCAGCTGAATTTATGCTTGTAGGTATGGTTTCTTGGAGAAAATGCAAATTATGCTGCTTCTGAGTATGCATGGGAATCTGCAACCCCTCCTGGTACTGCATTGATGATGTTAGATGCTGATAAAATGGTAGCTGCAGCTAGTTCTCGTAATCCTACTCTGGCTGGTGCTTTGACTCGGCTGCAGAGGTGTGCATTTGGTGGTAGCTGGGAGGTATATACATATATATAAATATCATAAATCTGAGTATTTACCCTTTCTTTAGCTGTTTATTACCTCTATCACAACTTAACCTTAATAACTCTCTTTTATCAATTATATAATTTAGATGGTAATTTGTTTAGGGACTGCACAACATCCAAGAAAAACATAATAAAATGTTTATTTATAATAATGACACTAGGACTCACCAAAATAGATTTCTGATTCAACCATCGGGTATATGATTATTTGTATTTTCTATTTGCCTAAATATTCTATGTTAAACGGACATGCAGATTCGAATAATTGCTGCTCAGGCTCTTACAACTATGGCAATAAGATCTGGTGAACCTTTCAGGTTACAGATTTATGAGTTTCTGCACACTTTAGCGCAGGGTGGTTTGCAGTCACAATTCTCAGATATGCATCTTAGTAATGGAGAAGATCAAGGGGCTAGTGGCACAGGGCTTGGAGTTTTATTAAGTCCTATGATAAAGGTTCTGGATGAAATGTATAGGGCACAAGATGATTTAATCAAGTAAGACCTGTAACCTTATTTTGTGCTTGCTTCAAGTAGCTCAATCTGCTTAAAAATTCTCAAGAACTTATGTTTATGCATAGGGAGATACGCAATCATGACAATGCTAAGAAAGAGTGGACCGATGATGAGTTGAAGAAACTATATGAGACCCATGAAAGGTTGTTGGACCTTGTTTCATTGTTTTGTTACGTTCCAAGAGCAAAGTATCTTCCTTTGGGCCCAATAAGGTATTCATTTGTTCAAATTGCATTACGTATTTGGCGTTATCCTAGAATCTTATAGGGTCTTAGCTTATGCATACAATGGAACAGTTCAGAAGTATCTCCACTTCATGTGCTAAGCTCTTGTGTAACTGTTGATTTACTAATTGGCCTTAGCCTGTGTCTAAATCAAGTCTGGCTGCTTGGCTTTTGAATCTCTTCAGCTTATTAATGCTAGTTGGTCACTATTAGATTAGGTATTATTTATTGTTTGGCATGTGCATAGTGTGTGTAAATAGAAATAGGCATGTGTATATTTTGTAATTAAGTAGGGTTAATTTGGCCTCTTGTGTTTAGGCTCAGAATCGTATTCATTGTACAGTTCCTATAAATAATAGAATTGAAAGGCCTAATCTCTCAAGTTATCTTCCAAACCCTTTCCCACATAATATTAGAGCCAAGTTGAGAAAACCCTAGCCACCCGATGCATCTCTCTCATGCGAAACCCAAGAAGCCTAAGCCATAGCTGCCCTAACTGGTTGACCCTCTTCTCGATGTTTATGGAAAATCCGACCACACCCTCTGATTGGCCCATCCTTAGAAGATCACCGCTATTGGAGCCGCCATGCACAACTGCAAGCTGTCTACAACAACCTCTGTGCTTGCGAGTGTGAAATCTTCTCGCCACCTGTTAGGCCCCAATATTGAGGGTGTATGAGAGGAGGGGTGGGCTGAGGGACAGGGAATGAACCAAGAAATGATTTAGGTATTATGGAAAGAAAACACGTGGCAAGGCAGAGGAGAGTAGGACAAGGAATGTTTAGGTAACAAATAAGACAGGGAAGAGAGGGTGAGTGGGAGGATATGCAAGGATTGAGTTTTGTGGGGAGGATTGACACCTCGGATCGTCAGTGGGAGGAGTGGGCACCTTCCAGCAGAGGGGCACTTTTCCATTTTGATTGTATTCCTGCTACCATTTTTCCTAGTGAATGATATGCATATTTCTCCTAATCTTTCTCTAGTTTCTGGTTTATTTACTGTTCTGGTTTATGGTTGCTATCACCACTTTTACAGTGTCCTTTTCCCCAATGCCTATCACCTGCCTCCAGCAACCTGTTTTGGCCTTGTCCCGCATTGTTTTCTTTTCACTGAAAACCCTAATTTTTCCTTGTTTTCCTGAAGATTTCGTCATGGTAGACCTTGCCGAGATCAACTCTATCTCTAGTGTTCCCTTTGCATCTCCAATTATTCATCCTCTCTAACCTTGGGATCCCTACAACCACTTCTATCAAATTGATAGGGTCTGCCAACAATCTACCACAACAGCAGCTGAAGAATAATGAGTAGTGGGGACAATAATTATACAATATACTATACATACACATGAACACAAAATATAATGTAGTTAGATTTCAATATAAAATCTACATTTATGATTAACAATGGATAAGCAATTCTTTAAACTAAAAGAAAACTACAATAAGTCTTTATCTCACCAAATCACCAGTTACAACCAGTTGTTGTCACCCATATTACAGAATTGCATTGTCACAATCAAAATTTTCAAATTTTAATTGTTCTCTGCATGTTTTTACATTTTGGAAAATGGCAGTGGAGGAATTTCAAATTTCTAATGGGGCAATAATTTAGGGTACATATTTTAACATTTAAGAAGGTAGTGAGGGCATTTGGATCCACAAAGACCAACGTAGGTCCACCACTATACCGCAGGCATCCTTTGTCCAAATGTGATTTCAAGGACAAAAACAAGCAAACCACCTAACCACCATGTTAGAAGATGTGTCCAAAGCCAATGAAGCAAGATGGAACTAGATTGATGCACAACAATGCAATATCTTGTGGAACTCAATTGTCTATCCTGCAACAGTTTTGCCCCTATAAGACAAGTTATGAAGTGTGGAGAGAAGCTGCAGAGTGCTACACCAATGATATCCAGCAGTTGTATACAGTGGTATCCTATATCAATAACTTGAAATATGATACTTACATGGAAACCTATGTGTGCTAGGTCTAAGCCCTCATGCAAGAATTTGATGTCCTTCTCTGTATTGCTAATACCGTGGTTGAACAAATTGCCCAAATAGAAAAGTTTTTCATGGTTATTGCCCTCTTTAGACTAGCCTGAATTTGTAGGACAGTTGACACCCCAATGGATCCCATGTGGAATTTTTGCCGGGTCAAGGTGAGCCATCCTAGTAGGCAAGTTGAATTATCTCACAGTTACTTATCATAACATCTCCTTTGTCGTGAGTGTAGTGAGTCAATTTCTCAACTCCCCATGTGACTCTCATTGGTTTGTTGACCCACTTCACATTGAATTTTTATTCTTGAATAACAATGGAAACAATTTCTCAAGATACACAAAATTTGAATGTCCTAACCTATATGCCAACGCATGACTTGATCATTGTGATCAGGAAGGGCAACATTGAAAGAAGAATTCAAATTTAAATAACTAGTATGGAGACTCGTGCCTTGCATGGGCTCCTGTGTGGCATGGGGCACATGCTACTGCAGTAGTTTATTAAAAAGAAAAAAATTGTGGGTGGAAAAAAATAAAGAAGCAGACAAGTGGTAATGAACAGCAATGAATAGTGGCAGTTCTGGACTATCTATTTACATATATATGGACTAGACTCTAAACTAACTACTTTGTGAACTTGTCCTCATGGAGAACCACTGCGTTTGAGTAGGTATAAAGCCTAGCACAATCGTCCATCCCAAATCCAAATCATGTCCTTGGAAAAATTAGTGATAGTTGAATTCCCGAGTTAATTTTCTAATGGATAATAAATTGAAATCCAAATACACTAAGTCAAGGTTTAGGTTCTCGGTTAATGCCACTGATCCCATTCATACCATATAGGATTTTGTACCATCAGCAATCCATATAGTCCACTTTTTCGTTGTAGGGACTGAAATTGATGGATAGTCTCAAATCTGCAGTCATGTGATTTGAGGCTCCTGAATCTACAATCCAAACACTCAAAGGATCTCTTTTTACATTTAAAGCTTCTAGGAGATTACCTTTATGAGCAACAGATCCTATAGGCAGTAGCAACAATGGAAGAGGTTGGATTGCTTTGGGTTAGCCAAAGAGTTTCTGGAGTAGCTCCATTTGCTCTTTGCTAAAGAGAGTGGATTTGATGGAGTTGGATTTCTCCTCAGAGGTTGCTACACTACCCCTGCTCTCTCTCTTTGTGTTTTACTGGTTTCCAATCAGCTGTCTTACCATGACCATTTTTTCTACTTTCTTGTCTTTGAAACTCACCAATGCCTCTGGCATGCTTGGAGTAGTCTTCTTTGACAGAGTTCTCCCATGTGCAGCATAGTCCTTGTTTAGGTCAATCAAGAACTTGTATTCATTTCTTTTCGACTATTTTCTTGTATTTTTTTCCATCTTCCAAGCAATTCCGCTCGTGTTCTTCGAACATATCTAACTGTTGCCATTGTTAATTTAGAATGTTAAAATACTAGGTGGTAGAAAGCTCTCCATGTCACTGGTCATGCAGAATACTCTCAATTTCAAATAATTCAGAAGTGTTCTCAACATGCGAGTGGACTTCTTTGGCTACTTTTGATATCTCCTTTGCAGTTTCATACAGTAGAAAGTTTTCTCCGATTTCATTGGTCATGGAGTTAAAGGAGTGTGGACATATCCATTGTGAGAAATATAGGGAGAGGAGAGGGAAGAGACAAACCCTAAATGGAGAATTGTACTATGATAATGTGATGAGAGTGTGTACAAGATTCATACCATTAGATCCTATTTATATAATAAACTATGGGCCATAGGTCTGTTTACACTGTAGTAGAATCCTAAACTTAACTAGATAACAATAGGAAATTAAACATAAAATAAGAAACTAACTCTACTTTTTTAGGAAATTAAACATAAAATAAGAAGCTAACTCTACTTTTTCAACAACCATGTTGTTTTCGGACTTCCATACTTTGAATTTTGGATCTTCCTTCTTCACCTGATCCGCATCCTTCGTCAAGTAACCATATTTCCCTTTTCCACAGATGAACATCACAGATTGGGGCCATAACAGGTAACTCTGCCCATTTAACTTATGGCCGGTGAGGGAGAAGGGTGCATGTCAACAGCCCCTGCACTATTGATCTGGCTCAGGATGATCTAAGGACTAATCACCCTTCTCTTCGGCCATGGTGTAATACGGGTGTTTATTGATTTTCATGCTTTGATACCATGGGGAAATTGGTAGGAGAAAGTTAATTATTTTCTCTTATTATTTTCAATCAGAGTACATGATTGTTTATAAAAAACACTGGTCCTAAAAAAATAGGAAACAAGAGAGCTAAGCTCTCCTATAATTCGGGAAGCAGAAGGATAATAGGAGACCTAACTAACCAGATTAGGATACTAGTTATCTGAATCCCCTAGCAGAAACAGTAAATACAAGAAAATTACTTAGATATCCTAGAAGCTAAAATATGCAGAATAATTCCACACGTATTTTGGTATACCCTTTAATTTGTAGTCATGGTGTTCCAGCTGAATCATGAAGCATTCATGCATTGATGAGGGCCCTTTAGCACGGCACTCTGGTCATATTTACAGTTATTTGTCTTACATGTGGGCTTTTTCCCCTTTTATCTTGGAAGTTTGATATTTATTGGCTCCTCTCTGGATGTTTTGATAGTGCTAAACTCGTTGACATATATCGTACACGCCACAATATTAGTGCATCAACTGGTTTGAGTGATCCAGCTGTTGCCACTGGTATATCTGACCTCATCTATGAATCCAAACCAGCACCTGCTCAACTTGATGCACTTGATGATGACCTAGTAAATGCTTGGGCGGAAAACCTTGGCGACGATGGCTTGTGGGGAAGCAATGCACCAGCAATGAATAGGGTACAAGTTTTTTAATCAATTCCCAGCATCTCTTTTCCTTCTTAACTTAGTTTGATAAGCAATAGATTTATACTAGGAAAAACATGCGTATTGCAAATCCAAATGTTTGTTCCGTTTGATGATTATACAGAAATATATTAAAATGGACCCAGCTTCTTTCTTGAATTTGATAGTGCCAGGTATTATTGCACTGCGCAATGCACAATAACAGTTACAATTGTCAATCGATAACTATGATGCTAACATTTTGTGGCATATGAATCTTGGTGATCTTTATGGAAAATAAGCTTATTTGGTATGTTTATTCGGCATTAGGTTAATGAATTTCTGGCTGGTGCTGGAACTGATGCGCCAGAAGTAGATGAGGAGAATATGATCTCTAGGCCTTCAGTTAGCTATGATGATATGTGGGCAAAAACACTTTTAGAACCGTCAGAACTAGAGGTATGGATCATGCTGGATCCTTTCTAACTTATAATAAGACACTGGGACTGGATCTTCAACTTTATTTATTATTTGTATCACTCAACTGTTTTCCTTGCAATGGCAGGAAGATGATGTTAGGTCATTGGGATCATCATCTCCAGATTCAACAGGATCAGTTGAAACTTCAATATCATCCCACTTTGGTGGAATGGGCTACCCTTCGCTATTCAGTTCACGGCCATCCACATATGGTGCATCACAAACTGTGGTACAATATCATGATCAAGAATGAGTTTTTATTAAGAAATGACTCCGCCATGCTTTTTCTTTTCATCTTCTGGATAAAATATCTATATTAGCCTTCTGAGGACTGAATATGATGCATAGCTCTCTGATTTTAATATTGAATCAAAATCATTGTCATAGTACTTGTTAGAAAAGACCTTTGGATAAATGGTATTTCCGAAATTTTGGTTTCGGATAGAAGTTTATAGCGACGTTTAATCCATATACCCAATCCCACCACGTTTAATCCATGTACCCAACCCCACTAAAAGGCTCTATTGTTGTTGTTGTTGTTGTTGTTGTAATACTTGTTAGAAAAATAATAATTGTAAGCTATTTGATACAATTGTGACACAGCTTTAATCTCTCTGTCTTTAATTGTAAAATGCAGCAATATATTTTGTGGCATTTACTCTGGATTTTGTCTGATATTATACAGTAGCTGGCCAGATATTGTGTTCTATTATTCAACAAATACTATGTGTATGACTTAAGATAGTATACAAAGAGTTAAGGTTGTAGTTGACTGATGTATTGTAGGGAAGATAAAGGGCGGGAGCACTGGAATTCTTAGTTTTGCAGTGTAGCGAAATAACTTTGTGAAGGGTTTTAGGCAAAAAATAAGATGGTTGGAGGTCATTTTAGTCTTAGAGATAAAAGAAGGCTTATTTAGATTGAGAGAGTGAAGGTGAATGATGATCTATGAAAGTTATTTAGAGAGAGAGAGGTTGAGAGAGAAAGATGATGTAGGATGAACAAAAAATAAACGCATGAAGTCTATTTCTCCAAATAATTTCAAAATTCAATTTTAAAGTCTAGATCTAATTATTGGAGATACCTAACATTGTCTTATATAGACACTAGATTCTAATTCTATTAGAATTAAAACACAATTAAATAGAAATCTTTAATTAAATAAAACCTTATTCCTTATTGGGATAAGATAACCTACAGTCAAATAAATAATGATAAATTCCTAATAAATTTTTCAAATTACAAACGCTAAATCCCAAAGTACAAAATAACTAAATATATATTTAAATTTAGGCTAAAATATTAAAAAACCTCCTTGTACATAGAGCCTTTTGTAAAAAAAACTACTTGTATTTTCAATTGCATCAATCAACTTGCTTACACTTTCACATTGTAGCAAGTTACACATTTTATTACAATTCCATCCAAATCATTAATGACACACCAAATACCATCATGTGCTTCACCATCTTCTAAGTAAAAGAGCCCCAGGTGAGGATGAACAAGGTTACAGTGCCAAGAAAACTTCTGAAAACTTTACTATTTCACTGCTTTGCTTTAATAGCTATTGGTATAGCATCGATGTACAAACATAGTTTCAAAAAACACAAAGTAGACATGGTTGCTTCTTTGGCTTCTTTTTGCTCTGTAAGTGCAAGGCCTTCATATCTCAAGGGAAGAAGAAACTTATGAATAGGGCTGCAAGTAATTAAAGTTCAAAGCTTTCAAGAGGATGGTAATAATTAACTAATCTTCATGATTATTCTGAAAAACTACTATTTATTGTTAAAAGAAAAAAAAAAGTGTTGATCTGCTGCTTTTAGTTCACTAAAATATCTATTTTGTTCATTTTATAATCAAGCTAAGTAGCTTTCATTTATAATTAACTCAACGCAATGCAATTTAACTCAACCACAACCTTTCTTCTTGTGAGATTGAATATTTTGGCCCTAACATCCATCCTGGTATAGCTACTAATATTCAGGGCTTGATCGCTAAGGTCACTCCTCAGGCCAGGTATCCACAAAAGCTTACTAGTTATAATATCCACTGTCACATTCAATCTCAATGTTCTTCTACCCTTAGCCTTACCCGATGGTGTTCTACCCTCACCAATTCCTGAGCCATCATAGTAAAGTGTGGTGGTGGCGTTTCCAAACTTGAAGGCATCTGGATTCTTCACAGAGACATCAGCTATAAGAATGATGTCGTTGGCATTATTACTAGAGGAAGTTCCATTGACAATTATACCCCTGTTCATCCTCACACAAGGCTCTTTTATGCAGAAGGTGGTGAAGCATGTGATGGTATTTGGTGTGCCGTTAATGATTTGGATCAAATTATAACATAATGTGTAAATTGCTACAATATGAAAGTGTAAGAGGATTCATTGTTGCAATTGAAAGTGCAGGGAATTTTTTCAAGAGGCTCTAAATGCATATTGTTGTCTTAAATTTATTGTATTCTGCATCATTCTCTCCTAATTGGAAAAAGCTCATGTTTGAATCTGAAGTGACAAAGCAGCAGAAAAGAATGATGACAAGCTCGTGATGGTAGAACAAGTCAACTTCTTCACAAATTACAAACTCAACAAGAAAAATGAACTTGTGAAGTCTTTAGATTAACATCAGTATTATTGATCTCTTTAGGTGGAAGATCCATAATATCAACTGAAGCATCATCAATTTTAGCTAGAACATCAACAATTCCATTATTGTTGAGCTCTCCTGGAACAATGGAATCTTCATTCTAGGCTTCTTTGTCAATTTCAACTTTAGATTCTTCATCCCTGTAGTCATCCTCCAAGTTAGAAGGAGGATTACAAGGTTTTATGACTTCATCTTCCAACTCAACTTCTTCTTCAACTTCTCTACACTGAGAGTCATACCTAGCATTTTGTCTATGCATAAAATTTGCCTTTAGCTCTTGAGCCAATTCCCTAATTTCCTCCATACATTCACTATAACATTTAATAGAAGCATCATAACTTTCATAGCTATGGTAGCTCACTAGCTCCTTGAATCCTTAAGGTTATAGTAATCATAATGTCCATGATTTGACAAGTGGTATAGGATTTCCAAAATCCCATCAAAAATAGCAAGAAGAACAAATTAAAATGTGGAACCCAAGCCCTGTATTAGAAGTGCTCAAATGGCAAATCTGAGGTCAAAATTGTGCTTTAAGAGGCCCAAAAACCCTAGGAAATTGGTTTGGGTGACAATGAACGACAATGGTCAATGATCAATGGCAAGTCAACAGTCAGTCAACAGCAAGCCATGGTCAGCAGGTCAACGGTGACATGGCACCTTTTGATGATGTGGCAGAATATGGCAATGACATGTTGCTAACATGGTGATCTACATGTCTAATGATGTGGCACAATTTGGAACGATGGGCTTTAGGTGCGTGAGATGCACGCGTTGATGTGTTTGCTGGTGCATGCAACGCATGGGTGAGCATTTTGGCGAGATTTCAGCTAAACCTGATTGTTGGAGATACTTAACATTGTCTTGTATAAACACTAAATCTTAATTCTATTAGAATTGAAATACAACTAAATAAAAATTAAATAAAATCTTATCCCTTATGGAGATAATATAACTTAAAGACAAATAGATAATAATAAACTCCTAAAAAGGTGAATCCCTAACAACTCTAAATCCCTAATAAATTTCTCAAATTACAAACCCAAAATCCCAAATAATAATATAATTAAATATTATGTAAAACATAATGAAATTAATCGTATTCTGCATCAAAATATCTAACGTTCAGTTAGGTACCCACAACTTTATTTATACTAGATAACAAGTAAAACAATAGGTAACTAAGCTAATTGTATCACAAGGTAACTAAGTTGAGCCCATAGTACAAACATAAAATTGATAGCCACTATCTATTCTTTAACACTCCCTCCAGTTGAGAATAGATATTAATCATGTCAGTTTGTTACGGATGTGATCTACCCTAATGCTTAGTAAAAACATCTGCCAACTTTTCTCTTATTCGCTCATGACTAGTAAAGATAATTCCCTGTTGAATTTTTTTTTCTTCATAAAATGACAAATTTGCTTCAAGATGATTTGTCATAAATGATGGAGTTTGATGCTATATTTAGAGCAGCTTGGTTATCATACTATAGTTTCATAAACTGTCTACTCTTGAAAGCAGTCACATCTAACAAATGACAAATCCATACTATTACTAAGTAGTAGCATGTGCCGTTGCTCTATATTCTAACTCTGAACTTGAACTTCCTACAATACTTTTCTTCTTCCTCTTCAAAAACACTAGATTTCCTTCAATAAAAACACAATGACCTAACGTGGTTCATCCATCAATTCAAGAGCCAGCCCAATTTGCATGAACCACTCCAGCACACAATGCCCATGATGACTAATAGAGAATTCCATGTTGATGTCGAACGAGTAGAGAGGAATCAAAGGGAAACTCAAAAAGAATACTTTTAATGAACTCAATTTCATAAACTCAAACTCAAGAACAAATTAACTATAGAAGGAAGATTGATAACATGCCCTAATATAAGCAAAAAAACTCCAATCATACTAAAATTAAATGACAACTAAATGACAATCCTAAACTAATAAGATAACTAAGAATGACAATCCTAGACTAATAAAATAACTAAGATAAATTATATCCCAAAAAATACATACTAAATCCCCAAATTTAAAATAAATACAAAAAAATACCAAATAACTAAGATAAAATCCTCAAATTTAAAAACCTAATTGTTGTAGATAAACCTTAAATCCCCAAATATAAAATATTCAAATAAAATATTATCATTATCATTCTATTCTACATCACATGACCAATTGACCCTTTTAAATGCCTTAAGATATGTAGGACAACATCCAAAAGAGCAGCTTGAGGAGAGGACATAAAGTAGCTTACACTCCAAATGTATTGTCAGATAATTAAGTTTGTCAACAATCCTCCAATACCTTAGGGTGTGTTTGGTTTATGAAAATATTTTCTATTTTCATTTGAATTTATTTTTATTGAAAACAATTTTTCTTTTGAAAATGAAAATATGTTTAGTTTGCATCAGTCAAATTCTATATCTAAAAAATGAAAATAATGAAAATACATTTGGTTTAGAATTTAGGTTTTAGGGTTTAAAGTTTGGGTTGAAGGTTTAGGATTTAAGTTTTAGGGTTTTGAAATTTAGAATTTAAGGTTTGGAATTCTGGGGTTTGGGATTTAGGATTTTGGGTTTTGAGGTTTAGAGTTTAGATTTTGAGGAGTTTTGGGTTTAGGGTTTTGGATTTGGAGTTTAGGGCTGGGGATTTTGGGGTTTAGGGTTTTTAGATTTTAGGTTTTGGGGTTTAAGGTTTTAGGGTTTGGGGTTGAAGGTTTAGGGTTTAGGCTTTTAGGATTCTAGGGTTTTAGGGCTTGTAGTTTTAGGGTTATGGTTTTGAGTTTTGAATTTTAGGTTTTAGGTTTTAGGGGTTTAGGGTTTAGGATTTTAGGGTTTTGTGTTATGAGGTTTAGCGTTTAGAATTTAGGGTTTGAGATTTGGGGTTTAGGAATTTTGGATTTAAGATTTAGGGTTTTAAAATTTAGAGTTTGGGGTTTACGTAGTAATTTCAAACTTGTCACTATGTTTTCAATTTAAGTTGTAGCCCCAATAACTAAAGCACACTTACACAGCTCAAATCATGACTTTAACACCATCCTTAACCCTAATGGCACCCCTCCATATCATGATTTGAAAATCGCACAAAAACTAGGGATATTTGTCCCTTATGAAAAAAATGCTCAATTCAGGTCACAAACATGTTGGAACTTGCGAGCTATGTAGGGGTTTTCCTTCACTAGAGTTTTCTGCACCATCTGCTGGTCTTTTCAATCATTGGCAATCGGAGATAATGTTAGTAGTTAGGATTTCACCAAAGGAGTTTGAACAAAGGGTTTTGGGAAGAAAGGGAACCTTCTTACTCTTATACCAAGTTGATTTCTGAGATAGAAAGTAGTGAGAGAACCAAACAAGATCAGCTAGAGAGAAGAGATAGAGAAAGAGAAGTAAGGTGGAAGCTTGTGTAGTTGTCAGACTACACTTGGTTCCTCTTACTCATAATTTTAATTAAATTACAATAATGCCCACTAAATTACAGCAAACACCCCTTTATCAATTATGTACAATGTCACTCAACAATTACAACACAAGAGGGTTGATTATAGAACAACAATAACAACGGTAAACTAAGCCTTACTCCACTATGTAAGATCCGTTACATACATCAAATGATGCCATTGCGTTGAATCAAAAACCAAATCTTTATGAATTTTGTTTCAAAGAGGGTTTTTTTTTTAGTAGTTTCACCTTATGTCTTCTTTGGTCTTCCTCTATCCCTTTTAATTGAACCATTCTCCATTTGATTGACTTTTCTAATTGGAGCTTCAATTGTCTATTGATCTTCTTCTCATATGACAAAACCACCTTAGACTAATTTCTGACATTTTCTTTTCAAAAAGTGCTATATCAGCTCATCGTGCATTGATGAGAGCCTTTTAATGCGACACTCTAGTTATATTTGCAGTATTTTGTCTCATGTGGTTCTTTTCAGTATTTTGTCAGAGGTAGACAAAGTTGTAGGCAAAAGACCCTCTTGTGTGATAGGATTTTCAAATTTCTGGTTCTGACACTGACTAGGCTTATTATTCAACATCTGACAATCTCTTTTAAGATGAGCAACCTCACCACATTGATAATAGTTAAAGAAACCATCATTGTTCCCACTGAAGAGGCTATCCCTTTCTTACCAGAACCAACAGTTCTTCTAACCCTATTCCCAATCTGACCACCACCTCTACCGTGTCTCCCTCTCCCTCTACTCTCTTGGGCAGCCAAATCACCTATGCTTCTGACACCTTTTGAAGGATTACTTCTGAATCTTTATCCACTCTGAAATTTTGCAAAAGCATCATCAAGTAATGGAAGTGCTTCACTATTAAGAAATTATGTTCTAGCAAAATCATATTGTGGGCCCAAACCTGCTAGATAGCATATCACTACAATTTGTTTCTGTTGTGATTGCAGCTTTTTCATGTCACTAGTAATAAGATACATAGATCTTAACTCTTTGAAAGCCCTTTTTTTAACTCAATCTCAATGTAATACTCATGCAGTTTTCTTCCCTTTCTATCAGCTCTGTATATATTTTTATAAAAGCTCATGAACATATGTTGGGTCACAACATCTATAGAGGGATCTAGAGTCCTCGGAATTTGATTAAATAGTTTATCGTCAATCATTGTCCACTTCTCTTTCACGTTATTATCATCCCGGTGGCCTTCCATATAGTTGTTTCCTTGATCAATATTGGACAAATACCTTCTAATTGTCCTCTTCCATTGACCATAATCTTCTGACCAAGAGACGATTTGTAATTTTGGCATTGGAAACATTTTCTGTTACTATCTTTTCTAGTGATGAAGCTTCTCTGGCCGTTGTAAGAGGCCCAAACTGCAGTTTATCCGGCCCAAATCACCTAATACACCAAAACAAGCTTTCCCCACACAAAACTCACTAGAACTGCTCGTCTATAAATCAGACCAGACTGCCAGCAACCAAACACTTGATGAACAGAACCTCCAGCAGCCAAACAGTCCTCTAGCAACACCGAACTGTGTCTATCTCAGCCAAACAGACCTCTAACATTGCTGAACTGACTATATCTCACTCAAACAATCCTCTAACAATGGGACTATTTTCCCTTACTGCTGCAACACTCCTGGTTGCAATTCCTTTAAGCTGCAACTCCCCTGGTCACAGTGCTAATAATCAGTGACTCGTCTGGTCACAGGCCACAGTTAAACAGAGACAGAAGAAAGAAGAAACAAACCAAATTGAAGAATTCAGCCCCTAAGTATAAATAGATATTACAGAGAAGAGGTGAAGAGAACGTGAGAATTGAGAGATTTCAGAAGTTAGGGCTTGTTTTTTAAGGGATTATGCTCTGATGCCATGAATGTTATTTAGAGAGAGAATTGAGAGAGAAGGAGACAGTTCAGAAAAAAGGGTTACTCTAAGTTATTTGCTCCCTGATGCATCTAATTTTAGGTTCATCTATATCAGCAAAATTTATATCTAGTAGTTTTTAAGGACTCCACAAACCTCACATCACCTTAAACTTGGACTCTGGTCTTAAATCTGTAAAGGGCTTCGAACTTCCACTGCTACTGAAGATAAATTTCCTGCCCACCCTGGACTAGAGATTGCAAATTTCCCAAAAAAAAAAAAAAAGAAAGAAATCTGAAATTAAATGCAAAGTAAAGTGAACCTTTTAAATGCTAAAACATCTTTTTTCTTTTTGGATTTGAAAAGAAATATTGTTAGAGGAGAGAGAAATTTTACAATAATGGAGGATATGAAATACTACAAGGAGAAACCAAAAACAGAAAACCATTAGAAAAAGAATAGCTCATCAAAAGTGAAGCTTGCCATTCTCTCTGCATGTCTGACAAAGAAATCCCTCTAAACTAGTCATGAGCTGAGCACTGTAATGAAGCTAAGAAGACAACTTTATCCCACGAAGCTGCAGTAAAAGACGCTTGCATTCCTCTGTCCGCACCAAATGACAGCATATTTAGCAGAATTAGTGAAACATATCATTAATGTTTATGTTAGTGTCAGAATTAGAGAAACACCTAACACAATAGGAGAGAGTTGTTCACCCCAAAAAATGCATTAGGAGAGAGTTTTGTGAGATCTGTTAACCTCTAACAAATCATTAGTGTTAATCCTGTTAAGCATTGCTGTCAAATGGAAAGACTTTCCCTTGGAGGGGACCTTAGATTTCCAAATGGAGATAACAAGCCATTTAGAACATAAATTGTCTGAAGTTAGTTGGCCTGGGCCACATCCTTAAAAGACTCCTTTTCACCTCTGTTTTTGGTCTTTATGGTCTGCTATGTTCATCCTCTGTCTGCATAGAATCCTCTTTAAACTGTTGTAGGCAGGTAACGATACATGAAAATATGGGAGGGTAAACCCTTGCATTGTAATATGGATTTCACATTGTAAATTTACATGTGGCTTGACTTGAGCAATTTAGTATCAGAACCATGCACTTTTTATGGGATGGTAGATCGTCATTGGCAACTTCAATATTGGTAATGTAAAAAATTTTTAATAGAAATCTAAATCATCAATGGCAGGAGAAATCCCCAGCAAGCCAGAGTGGCCCATCAATTTATGATCGTCCTGGTTCAATGGTGAGATCCATTGTCTTTTCTATTTACGCTCTCCTCCCTTGTCATTTGATCATGTGGTCATAGCACTGGTATTAAACCTTAAAATCTTCAGATAAGAGAGGAGTCTTCATCATACTCATCACCTATGCAACAATTCGAATCATTTGAAAACCCCCTAGCTGGGCATGGATTTCAAAGTTTTGGGTCTCAAGATGAAGAACAGGTTTCATCTGGAAATCCACAATTTGGAACAGCGCTTTATGACTTCACAGCGGGAGGAGATGATGAGGTGAGTTTATTTAAATTCGTATTTTTTTTATGCTTTTATTTCTACAGGGGCTCACATGTACCATGCACTTTCACCGAATTTGACTGTTTTCCCCAGTGTGTCCAACTCGTTAGTGTCTTTTATTTAGAGGTTGAATTCGTAATAAAAGATGCAAGCCTGGTAATAACGGACTTCATTGTGTTTCTTTTGTAGTTGAATTTAATGGCCGGAGAAGAAGTTGAGATTGAGTATGAAGTGGATGGCTGGTTTTATGTAAGTCTCTAGATATTTCTTTGTATGTTGTCTACAGTAGTGATTTAGTCTTTGAGAATCTAGCTGGACTTAACTATTCTATATTTCTATTTGATGTTGCTGATGTTTTTGACTGTATGGAGGAAAACCAGTTTTGCTTGGTAAGTCCATGCTTGATATATTGCCTATCTCTTGCTGCAGGTTAAAAAGAAACGCCCTGGCAGGGATGGCAAGATGGCTGGGCTGGTTCCTGTTCTTTATGTTAATCAATCTTGAATAAAGTGATATGTATAATGTATGTAAGAAGAACCTCTATTTTGTATCTTCTCTTGGTTACAGCTATTTTCGTGGCTAACTGGTGGGATTTGAGGAAATCTTTTCAGCAATTTAACATCATGATGCAGTGGTCATTTTATTTCATATGCCAGCATTGCTCTCATTCTGGGTGTTCCTAGTCTAAAATTCTTATCAATATCTTGGACCTGAATTCCTTAATTTGTCAAGCTGTATGCAATCGAAGTATTATTTCGAAGTCAGTTACTTGATTGAGTCATAGTTATTCCAGTTTCTCAAAGATTGCTGTTGAGGTGTTACCTACTCTACGTACTTGTATGTTTTGATATATCTATGGAAAATTTCAACTCTGCCACGTCAGCATACAGGATTTTCATATTTAAATGTCATTTTTGTTCTCTTAAATACATTTATTTTGATAAATTAATAATCTTTCGCGAGTTTTTTCATAACAATATTCCAATTTATATGGAAATGGTATTCATGCTTTTTCTGATGCTTCTTGACAAATGTTGCACCGGGTACGAAATTCCCAGATTACAAAATGTGAGTGAGGTAATTTTCCAATAAAAAATAGTTTACGGGTACGGCTGGGTACGGCAGTATAAATATGAGTATATATAATTAAAACATATATTCTTCTTTTAAAACATATATCAAAGATTGCTGTTGAGGTGTTACCTACTCTACGTACTTGTATGTTTTGATATATGTATGGAAAATTTCAGTTCTGCCACGTCAGCATACAGGATTTTCATATTTAATTACCATTTTAGTTCTTGAATCCATTTATTTTGATAAATTGATAGTTTTCTGAAAAATTTTTCCTGACAATATATCAATTTATATGGAAATTATATTTACTTTTACTGATGCTGATTGACCAATGTTGTATTGATACGAATTTCGCATTTAAGACGGTACCAAATGTAAGTATACCAATATTTTAATAAATAAGGTGCGGGTATGGCTGGATGTGACAATGTGAAAATATATAAATAAATCATATTTTCTTGTTTTATAATATACTTTCAGCTTTTTCTTCTAAAATATAGATGCCAAGATGTAGGGATTTAGGCTAAAGGCCCACAAGAAGAATTAGACCGATATGGACACCCACCTATTCCCTCTGGCCCAATGTGTTCACGATTGAAGGCCATGCCAATGACAAATTCCTTGATGCGTTCATCAGGATGCCCAAGTTCCTCTACCTTTCGTATTCTCACGCTGGTTTCTCTATCTTCTCTTCCAAGGCCTTCAGTGATGAATGCCTGAGTTGCATAGGTGAGAGAAGCTCACCCAAAACAGTAAAGTTAGGATCATTTTTTGGCTGAAGATGCCGGAAGCCACCACTGTCTATCGAAATCCACTGATTAGAGGTCGGGGAATGGAGGAAAGCTTTAAAGACAAAGAAGGTTGCGCCACTGAAGAGGCAATCTTCGAAGACCCACCGAAAGTCAGAGATGTCTCAAAACTCTTACCCAAAAAAAGAAAAGAAAAAAAATGGAACACACTGGAGACGAGGTCACCTTATAGAATGCGTCTCCGTCTCCGATGTGTTCCTGGTACCGAGACGCCGGCCATTTAACGTTTTGGGGCAATCTTATACTTGACTAACATTTTGTTTTCTTTTTTTTTGTCGGGGGGGGGGGGGGGGGGTGGTACAAGGGGGTCTTAAAGCCCCAACAGAAAGAAAAAGTTACATTAAGATATCTCTAGCAAAAGCCACCTGCATTAAATCTGCCATTAACAGCACTTCTAGTCCTGCAGTATAGTCATCAAATATATGGATTCCAGGATCAGCTGTAACACCTTTAGCAGCTAACCAATCTAGCACATATATTTTGCGCCCTATACACATGCTTGACATTGATCCCTTGAAAGCCATGCAAAAGAGTAACTATCGCCTGTGTGTTCGGGAGTTTAGGAACCTCACTATATTTAATTGGAGAGATAAGGGTCTGAGAGTCCACTTCCACCTCAATTCTAGTAAAGCCTCTATCTGCAGCTAACTGAGGGCCCAAGGAAGAGCGCCCAAGTCTCAGCTTAACAGACTGGAACCATCCCACATGATTTGTAAAATCCAGTCACCCATAATCCTTTGTCATTTCTAACAAGACCCCCCCCCCCCCCCCCCTCTCTTCAACCACCACTTTTTCCATCTGTCCTTTTGGCTGCATCCGTGTTTAATTTGAACCAGCCAGTTTGTCAAGGCGAATATTGATAAGTTCACGTTTTGAACTTATAACTTTGTTTACGTTTTGAAAAAGATTGAAATATTTTATTTTTACTTTGTCTTTTTTTAAGTGTAAAAAAGTTGTAAGTTCAAAGACGTGGACTTACTAATACTCTCTGGTGGCTGCCAATGAAGAAATTTTACCTCCTTCCGATGGATGTTTTGCGTAGCAGTTATCCGAGTTGCAGCTTCTATCTGTCGCACATACCAATTAAGAATGTGAATCCTCTTCTTTGTGTAGACATCCAATTTTATCCGAACTTTAAAAAATTGAGATAATTTTTTTTAAAAAAATAATAATTATTATAATAATAAAAGAATAAAACAAAATAAAACAAAAAAAATTAAAAAGATTAATAAGGTAAAAAAAAAAAGAAGAAAAAAAGAAGAATACTAAAAAAGGGGATCACCAACAATGTGACTCTGAATCAAACAAATTACTCTACAAAATTTTACATAACTTCTAAATTTTGATGCTCCTTCGTCAGTGAAAGGAGAGGTTTCAAATTGGATAAGTAGAGAAGAAGCCAACGAGGGAGTCAGAACTCATTCACCCACTCCCGGCTCTTTCTCACTAGAAGGAAGCTTATGAAAGTCACGGGAAGGATCCTAAGCCAACTCATTCACCCACTCCCGGCCTTTTCTCACGGGAGGGAATGAGATGAAAGTCACGGAGAGGTATCTTGACTCAGGAGATTTATCGATGCTTGGACACTTCCTTTTGGAAGGAAAAGGAAGGTATCAGAGGTGAATATAGAGGGAGAGAACGCTGAAAAAAAGGAGGAGATTCAAAAAGGAACCCAAGAGAGCTTTGAAGAGTTAGAGAGGACGGATTCAGAGAGAGCAAGCACGAGTATAGAGAGAATCCCAAGAGAAAAAAGGAAACACAGAGAACCGTGAGGTGAGATTCAGAAAGAACCCGTGAGAGCTTTGGAGAGAACCCGAGGAGGAGCTGAGACAGAGAGTGACGAACGGGAGAAGAAGCTCTCTGTCCTTGAGTCCTGTTAAAGGGTACACAACGGGGAGTTGGTGACCTTTGTATGTGAGTTTTGAGAGGTCTGTAAAGCCTAGCTGAGAGCTTCCCGTCAGGTATGTCTATCACCTGATCTGTGATAAGTTCTTGAAGTCTTCATTCATGCATGTCTCTGTTATGACCCATTATTATTCTTCTGATTAACGCCATTATATTGCCATAATATTGAATAGATTTGACTGGTTGAAGTTTAGCCTTTGGGCTGTAGGGATGCATGGCTCCAGAAGTGGAGCTATGCACTCTGCAACTTTTTGAACTTTTTGAAACTGCACCTACGGGCGTATTTCTGAATGAAGAAGGGTGCACCGCACCCTTCATGGGGTGTGGTGCACCCAATCACCACCTTTTAAAAATAATTCAAAAATAAAAAAATATTTTAAAAAAATAAAAGAAAATATGTAGTTGAAACAAGCATTTTTTAAGAAAATTTTTTATACTAGTTGCAAAAATTTTCGATAAAGAATGTAACGTTTAACTGTATTATTTCTGTCTTTTTATTTTGTTTCAAAAAAATATAGAAAAAAATTGATTTTAAAAAAAATTATTTTTGTCATGTAATTTAATCCAGCAAACTTGATGCTATTTTTCAAAAAATGTTGGAAGTCAAATAGAGAAAGTATCATAAATTTATCAGTATCACGATTAAAATATATTATAAATAAAAAAAATAAAAATAAAAAAAAGGAAAAAAAGGGAAACATGCCGTGAAACAATTTCAACATTCACGGCATGGGCTTCGGCCCATGCCGTGAATAGTCCTTTTTCATATAATATAAAATAAAAAAATATTAAAAATTAAAATTAAAAAATTAAAAAAATTAAAAATACTAAAATAAGATAAAATTTTGTAGTCATAATTTCACCAAAAGATGATATAAAGGGTTTTAAAGAGATTATTCACATTTCTAACTGTCTTTAAACTTCAAGTCTCTGATTAACCCCAACGATGGTTGTCGGTACAGTTGACGAAAGTGACTGTAACCGGCTATCCTGAGGGAATTACGTTATGAATTATATTGAAGAAATTGATATAGTTTACATAACGTGATTAGCATCCTCATTGAAGTCCATCACCCTTCTTTGAAAGTTTAGCCTGGTTCTCAAAATCCTATTCTTTCAAGAACCATAATGCAGGCGGTTGACGAAAGTAGCCGCTGTTGACCTTTTTTCAAAATAATACGTCATGGATTAAGTTAAAAAAATTGACAAAATCCTTATGACGTGACTAAACCTCATTCCTCCTAGAAATCCCACCAAAATAAAAGAACAAAAAAAATATGAATAAATATGTTTTAGGCAAAAATCAAAGCATAAGTTTGAAATTAGAAGCAACAAAATCCAATGTGGTACTGAAAGGGTGCTGTAGAGGTGCTAATACCTTCCTTACATGTAACCAACCCCCGAACCTGATTTTTATGACGTAGACCATAATCTCAGTGTCCGATTTCACCATTTAAAATTAGATCGATGGCGACTCTAAAAGTTTTCATAACTTTCTCCAAAAAAACCCATCCCCCAAAATCATTTGCCATTCAAACCTGATCTTTCTGGGTCGCCGCAACCCCGCGTCGCGATGTACGACACTTTGGCCAAACAAAGTTAATGTCATGGATAGCAATATTTCTCCATTTCCAGAGAAACCAGCAAGAAACAGCCCATATAATTCTCCACATCCTCTCCTGATGCTTCCCCATTTCCTTGGAAATATTCTTTTTAACCCATTCAACTAGAGACCAACTATAAAAATTTCCCGAGAGACTAGGGTCGACTAACTATCCCTATATTTGTATGTGCTTGTTGACAGTCTCTGAGAATGTGCATAGTGGTCTCTGCTATTTGAGTACACCAAAGACAATTGGGATCTCCATTATTCCATTTGCTAGTATAACTTTTTGTCAGAAGTCTATCATGTTTCACCTGCAAAATAAAAGTACATACACGAAGAGTGGTTAGTATTTTCCATATTTTTTTCCAGGTTAGATCATAATTGTCCCAATTTGATTCTTATAAAGCATTATAAGTGCTACAAACAGAAAAACTACCATCTAGGCTTGGCAGCCATTTCAACTTACCATTTCCAACATCCTTTCTAGGAGGGAAAACATTTTTACAACAACAACAAACAGAACTTTTTTCCACTAGCTGGGGTCGGCTACATGGATCAAACGATGTCGTAAACTTCTATCTGAAACCAAATTTTTGGATATACTATTTAATCAAAGGTATCTTTTAATCACCTCTCCAAGTATTCTTTTTGGTCTTCCTCGACATCTCTTCATAGGACTAAACACCATTTGATCAACCGTTCTCACTAGTATCTCTCACGGTCTTCTTTGTACATGTCCAAACTATCATAACCAGATTTCTGTCATTTTCTCCTCAATAGGCGCCACCCCAGCTCTCTCCCAAATACAATCATTTCGAATTTTGTCTTTTCTTGTATGTCCATTCATCCATCTTAACATTCTCATTTCTGCCACTCCCATTTTTTGCTCTTGTTGGCCTTTCAGAGCCCAGCACTCACTACCATAGAGTATAGTTGGTCTAATGACAGTTTGATAAAACTTTCCTTTAAACTTGGTAGATATTTTGCAATCACAAATAACCCCTAATGTGTTTCTCCATTTCATCCATCTAACTTGGATCCTATGTGTGACATTCTCATCAATCTCTTTATTACTTTGTAAAATTAACCCAAGATACTAAAACTTGGACACCTGTGGTATACTCTGCTCCTTAACTTTTATCTCTAAATCGTTGTTTTTTTGCCTCTTGCTAAATTTACACTTCATATACTTTGTTTTATTCTGACTTAAATGAAAATCTTTTGATTCCAAGGCTTCTCTCCATATTTTCAATTTACAATTAATCTCCTCTCTTGTTTTCCCTACTAAGACTATGTCATCAGCAAACAACATACATTTCGAGACTACATCTTGGATGTGTTCAAGAAGTACATCCATCACTAAAGTGAAAAGGTATAGACTTAAGGATGACCCTTGATGTAGACCGATCCTTATAAAAAAATCTTCTGTTACCCCTCTTTGAGTTCGCACATTTATTGTAACTCCATTATACATATCCTTTATGGCAAGAATATAAGCAATATGAACACCCTTCTTTTTCAATGCCTTCCATAGGATTTCTCTTGGCACTCTATTATAAGCTTTTTCTAAATCAATGAAGATCATATGTAAATCTTTTCCTCTACTTCAGTACTGTTCCATCAAACTTCGTAAAAGATAAATAGCTTCTGTGGTAAATCTTCCTAGCATAAAACCAAATTGGTTCTCTGATATATGAGTCTCTTTTCTTAATCTCTGTTCAATCACTTTTTCCCAAAGTTTTATAGTATGGCTCATGAGTTTAATCCCCCGGTAGTTCTCACAATTCTAAATATTTTATTCTTGTAAATGGGTATCAACGTACTCTTCCTCCATTCATCTGGCATTCTCTTGGATCTCAATATCTCATTCAATAACTTAGTAAGCCAAGAAATACCTTTCTCTCCCAAACGCCTCCAAACCTCAATAGGTATGTTATCAGGACCCAAAGCTTCACCATTACCCATCTTCTTAAGTGCCTCCTTCGTCTTAACTTCTCGAATTCTATGATAAAAAGTAAAGTTTTGATCCTCCTCTCAAGTAGTTAAACTTTCCATGCCTATACTTGTTGTCTACCCCTCATTGAAAAGCTTATCAAAATAAATTCTCCACCTTTCTCTGATATCTTTCTCTGTTACCAAGACTTTTTTCTCTTCATCCTTAATGCATTTTACTTGATCCAAATCTCTTGTTTTCCTTTCCCTTCCCTTAGCAAGCTTGTATATTTGCTGTTCTCCATTCTTTGTTCCCAAAGCTTGGTAAAATCCATTCAACGCTTTAGATCTTGTCTCACTAACTGTTTTCTTTGTCTCATTTCTAGCTAACCAATACTTCTCCCAATTTTTCTCCTTGTTATCAAGATGTAAAGCTTTGAAACACTTCCTCTTATATTTAATCTTTGCTTGAACATTCTCATTCCACCACCAAGATTCTTTACCTTTAGGGCCAAATTCTTTTGATTCTCCTAAAACTGTTTTAGATACCTTTCGAATCTCATTTGCCATCTCTTCCCACATAAAATTAGTATAATCTTGTCTCTCCCAAACTCTCTCTTCCATTAGTTTTCTCTGAAAAATTAACTACTTTTCACTCTTTAGTTGCCACCACCTGATTATTAGGTTTATAACTCTTTTGCTTTGCTATTTCTGACTCTTTACCTACATGTCAAGTACTAAAATCTTATATTGTGTGGTCAAACTCTTCCTTGGTATAACTTTACAATCCTTATAAATCCTTTTATTTGTATTCCATACTAAAAAGAAATCTATTTGTGAACTTGAGGCCCCACTCCTGTATGTGATTAGGTGCTCCTCCTGCTTCTTAAAATGAGTATTCGTAATCTTAAAGTCATAAGCCATTGCGAAGTCCAGAATTGATTTTTCTTCTTTATTTAGTTCTCCTATACCAAAACCCCCATGAAATCCTGCATATTGCCCTACATCCTTTCCAATATAACCATTAAGATCTCCACCTAAGACAATCTTTTCATGTTGGGTAGTTTCTTAAACTAAACCCTCCAAATCTTCCCAAAACTTAACCTTTTCTTGTTCTTCCAACCCCACTTGTGATGCATAAGCACTTATGATGCTAAAAATCTCCTGTTCCACTATCATTTTAAGGGATAAAATCCTATCCCCTATCCTTTTAACATCTACCACATTATTCTTCCAAGTCTTATCCATAATAATACCAACTTCATTCTTTGCTCTAGCCTTCCCTATATTCCAAAGCTTGAATCCTGAAGTATCCAATTCCTTAGCCTTTTCTCCAACCCATTTGGTTTCCTGAAGACACATGATGTTAATTCTCCTTCTAATCATAGTATCCACTACCTCCATAGACTTCCCAGTCAAAGTTCCAATATTTCCAATGCCAAAACGTATCTTGTTCCCCTGGACTAACTTCTTTACCTACATCCGTCCAGCAAAATGTGAGGACCCTTGCTTATTTAATACTATATTCAGGTGCCAATGCGGCAGCTCTAGCTCATTTGATACTGTACTCGAGCCATACAGCGCGTTACGTCTAGGTAACGACCTAGCATTAGCACTATAGCTTCGTTTATCCATGTCATATAGATTCGACGTAGTTTTATGTTAGCTATCAACTACTTAACACAACCCTCCTCCTTTATTCGAGATTGGGACTGGCTATGTAAAACATAGGCGGAGTTAGGGAAAAACATTTTTAATCGTAGAAATTACTTTATCATCTAACAAAGAGCAGAGGCTATCCTAGTCCCAGTCCTATTCATTTATCACAAAGTCTTTCACTTTCATATCAAGCCAATCTTCAAATATAGGAACCTTGGTTTTTTGAATTAAAGTATTATGGCCTGGAAGCCATTTGTCATACCAGATGTTTATAATGCTTCCATCATGAACTTTCCACTAGGTGTTCTTTTCTAACACCAGCCATACCTAAACAAGGGATCTCCATAATTTAGAATCATTTAGGCAACATTGTAATTTACTTGGCCAAGAGTCACGATGGCCATATTTACCACGAAGAACTTGCATCCATAAGGCTTCTTCCTCTGTATGAATCCTCAATCCCAACTTTAGTAAACAAGTATCATTCATTTGCTGTAAATGTCTAAAACCCAGACCCCCCCTATCTTTTGATTGACAAAGAGTTACCCATGAAATTGGATGAGCAGTTCTCCTGTTAATCTCATGACCCCAAACAAAGTCCCCTTTATACTTGTCAATTTCTATGCAAACTCCTTTCTGGAAATGATCCACATGCATTTGGTAAAGGGGGATTGTGGCCAGTACTAAATTGGCAAAGGTGATTCTACCCGCAAGGGGTAAGCAGCGACCTTTCCATCCAGCAAGTTTCCCTTCAATTTTATCTAGAACATGAGCATATCTCTGTCTACCTTTTTCTTTAGGCATCAACTAAATTCCTAAATATCGACCAATCTTATCAGTAATTTGAAACCCAGCCACCTCAGCAATTGATTTAGCTTTTGCATAAGGGACATTTTTTGAAAAAAAAAAAAAAGGATTCTAGATTTTGACTTATTTATGCTTTGCCCAGATGCTTCATAAAAAATCTGCAAAAGTTTTGTGATATCACATGTATTTGTTGGATAGAGGCCTCAGCAAACAGTAAAAGATCATGGACAAATAGAAGATGAGATATTTTAGGCCCATGCCTCCCCAACTTTATAGCTTTCCAATTTTTTCCATTCATGGCATCCTGTACAAGATGAGTAAGCTTCTTCATACAAAAAACAAACAAGTACAGTAAAATTGGGTCACCCTGCCTGATACCCTATCTTGGTTTAAACGTCTTTGTTTTGCTACCTTTCCACAGAATATTCATTATGGGAGTGGTCACAAAAATATTAATAATATTTGTCAAAAAAGAAGGAATGCCCATCTCATGCAAAGTATTGCTCAAAAGGCCCCAATCAACTTTGTCATAGTCTTTTTCTAAGTTAATTTTTGTTGCCATCAATCCCTGCTAGTCTTCTTCTTCGTTATTAAATGAATGATCTCCCTTGCAACAATTATGTTATCATGAATAATTCTTCCAAGGATAAAATGGCTTGCTTAGGAGACACCATGTAGTGAAGAATTCTCTTAAGCCTATTAGATATCACCTTAGTAATGCATTTATATAGCACATTGCATAGAGAAATAGGTTGAAACTGATTAGGAAATTCAGCCTTTTCTGTTTTAGAAATGAGAGCAATAAGAATCTGATTAATTCTAGCAACATCTTCTTTACCTGCAAACACCTGTTTAACATAATGGACAATGGTGGGCCCAACACAATCCCAATTTCTCTGCCCATTCTTGCTAAAACTTGTAAGGGACCCATGCCAAATATAGTTTCATGAATTTCCTTTGTGGATACTGGAGCTACAAGATATTGAAAGTCCTCCCTAATGATGGGATAAGAGGTGGCAGTTTGAAGTCTTCTGTGGCAAATGTTCTGAGCTATAAACAAATTCTTGAAATGGTTAACAATAGTGTCTTGAACCATGTTGTCATCATCAATCCATTTGCCTTCTGCATTTCTGATCATCAAAACTCTACTAGCTTTTCTTCTGGCTATAGTTCTTGTATGATAAAATCTGATGTTACTGTCTCCATCTCTGATCCATTCTACCCGAGATTTCTAAAGCCACAATATTTCTTCCCAATTTAAAATTTGATTAAGATCATTTTGCATATTTTGCTCTAACCTATCCAAAAAAGGGTTCCATTGTCTCTCCATCGCCAATTGGGCACCTCTAATCCTAGCTAAAATTTTTCTTTTTCTATTTTTGATGTGGCCAAAGACTTATCTATTCCACTCTTTCACTTTTGTTTCCAGCTTCCGAATATTGTCAATAATATGTTCATTGCTATTCCAGGTTAAATTCAAGAAATTCAAAAATGATGAATGAGATAACCAAGTAGCTCCAAAACGAAAAGGTCTTGTCTCTAGCTTCACTGTCTGCAAATGAAAATCCAATTTCAAAGGATGATGATTAGAATAGATTTTAGGAAGGACTTTTATACCTGCTTCATTAAGATGGGTAGGCCACTGATGATTCAAAGGCCTCTGCTAAGCCTTTCAAACACTCTTTCATATGGCTACCTCAAAGGTCCCCTCCAAGTAAATTTATTACCCTCCTAACCCACAACCATAAAGACACAGTGTTCTATCCAACAAAGGAATGCATGGCTTCTAGTGTAATTATAGGGAGCTCCTCCCCTTTTTTTCTTCTAGACCCTTGATATTATTGAAGTCACCTAATAAAAGCCATGTTTCCTCAACAACATCATGTAAGGCTTCCAAATCTACATGCATCTTTTTCCCTTCTTCTACTGTGGGGCTAGCATATATTATGGTTAAAAGCCAATCCCTTCCATTTCACCATTTCATTTTAAAGTGAATAAATTGAGGAGTGGGTTAAAATCTGAATCTGTGTAGCCGAATCCTTCAACCCCACCCAAATTCCCCTTGAGTAGCCTTGTCCCTCCACCATGTAAGAATAATTAAATCCCAATTTGTCAAAAATATCTTTCCCTCTAGCAGCTTCAATTTTTGAATCTGCCAAAGTTAATAAAGCCAGCTTATGCCCTCTAATCAAAAACGAGATAGACTTAAGGAAATTCAAGTTTCCTGCTACTCTGACATTTCAAAAAATCATGGGCTCCATGCAGAAAAATAAAATAAGCGAAATGACTCCTAATCAGCTTCACAGAGCTGGGGCAATCTCCATTTCTTCAGCCTCTGACAATTGGGTCTCAGGTACAAGCTCAATTTGGTAATTCAAGTATTCATCCATTCTTGTTATAGTCTCTTTATTAGGTGGCTCACTGGGCTGTATTGGTCCGTCTGGCCTCATCTCCAAATTGTATTAAGAAATATGTGCTAGTTGGTCTCTTTCACTAGAGCTCGTGGCGATGGCCTCGTTAAAAATTTGTATCCAACAATTGTTGCCTTGGCCCATTTTGCTAGCATCTCTAACGTGACTCATGCCGCTAATCTCTCTTGCATGGTTCTTGTCACGAATCTCTCCTTCAGGATCTTGGCTTTTTATTCGGTTACTTGTCTCGGGAAGTGCATCTTTAGGCTGACCACCATTTTGCCTAGAATTTTCTGCGCCAAGTATATTTGTCTTAGCCTGTTTCTCATTTTTATTTCTCCTCATTATATGCCCCCTGTTTTTCTCAAAGGATGGATCTAGAGTTTCGCTTTTTCTCCTGATTTTTCTTACTGCCATAATTTGGAGCATTTAATGCTCTGGTGTTGTATGTCTCATCGCCATTTTCTTGCTGAGCTTTAGTTGTGCTTTGTAGTTCCAGGTGTCCTTCACTCTCGTCTTGCATCATCTCCAAGGACTTGAATCGTGATCCGGATGTCAAATCATTGTCTTGAATTGATCTCTTCTGCAGCTAATTATCCGAAGCAGTTGGCACTATAACTCCTCTTCCCTTTTGGGTTCTGCTGTCTATGAACCACCATCCATTCTCCAAACTCCTGCACCAATTTAGGTTGGATTGCTTCACTAGTTGCCAGTTCTCCATTGTTCTCAACATGTGTCTTCATTATAGGTTGGGGCTGGGTTTTCTTTTCTGTGCAAAACTCTACATTATGCCCATAGACTCCACAGGAAACAAATGAGGTAAATACCTTCATATTCAAGTCTTATTCTGTTTTTCCTACCTTCTACTCCAACAATGACGAATTAAGACAGAAGTGGCTTGGTATGATTTGCTGCTACACAGACACGGGCATATTTCCCTCTAGTTAAGTCCTCAGTATTAGAATCGACTTTGATTGTCCGTCCAATCTGATTTCCAATCTTGGTAAGGACTTAGTTGTCATAGTATTCAAGAGGAAGATGAGGGAGCCTTACCCAGACTGGTATCGAACTTAATTTTTCCCTTAATGAATCAAAATCCTACTCCCATTCCTGAGCAATTATATAATGATCATAAAGCATCCAAGGGCCTTCTGTAAAAGCTATAAACTAATCCCACTCATTGCTAAAATTGACCATGAAATAGTCATTACCAATATCAATGAGTTCAATAATGCCAACATTAGCCCATAATTGTTTCAGACGACGCTCCAATACTGCAAACCCTATTTTACGTCCCAAGAGATGCACTATCAAGGATTTTTTGGAGGGTCTACTGATTTTGCCATGGAACTTCTTAGACAATCTCAATACTGGGCAGAGCACTCCTGTAACCACTTCCTCATCTGGTAAAAGTATACCATGACCTTCCTCAATCTCGTGCTTCTCCAAGCTTGAATCACTCTCCTCGTCACTTTCTTCCTTTGCTGATGTTTCCTCTTGTAGAGAATGATGAATCTCCCTTTGTTGAAAATTTCCCCATTAGAACATTCTTGTAGGAATTAATCATTTTTTGTTGCCCTTCACCTTCTTCCCTTCTACAGGGCCAAACTCTTCATGATCATAAACCACTGGCATAGAACTGCTTCCTTCAAATCCTCTTATCCATTTCCCTTTCTTTGAACTTCTTCTTAGTAAATCTTTTTCTTCCTCTGATTGTTCATGATGGCTATTCGCATGTGTTGGATCATTCATGGTTGCTTTGTGATTGTTAGCTCTATTTTGTTTCCTATTTGTTGTGGAATGCATTGTCTCTCTTGAATGACCCGCACTACTGTCAGGAAATTTTTGTCAGAATACTCACAATACACAGCAAATAGTTATTTTGTTGGGATCTTTTAACATAATTATTGATATGTAAAGTTCTTATAACCAATTTTTTTTAGCTTTTGATGTTTATGTTTGAAGTATATGTAAAAATGATCTTAAATTATTCAAAATAAAAATATTTATTAAAATTCTTGAACAATAGAGTTAAATTAGTGTAAAACGTTGATTTTAAACAAGATTAAAATTTAGTATAATTTTAAAAAATGGTAAAATGATAGTGTATCTTACTCTAAAATATAACTTAATGATATGTAATAAAACTTTCAATTTAAATACATGGACATACAATGAAAATTATTGTTGTTGACCTTGTATTTTTTCCTCTATTGACATCTTTTTTTTCTTCTTTCATTTTATATCGTTGCTTTAAATTTCACTCACCAATATCTATGAAAAGTAAAAAAGAAATTATAAAAGTGTTATATAAATCGCAAACATGCTTGAAGTAAAAAAATAGAAAAACAAATTTTAACCAAAAATCAACCTCTAACCTAAGGAGAGTTAGATCACTTCTTATAATCTCATAAATATTTATAACACAACCAATATTTGTTGAGCATTACATTTCAATTTTTCAACCATAATTGATTATAGGTCAAGAATTCATTGAGAGTTTCAAACATTAAATATCTCGTTTGAACCCATGTGAAAAGAAAAATTATGTGAATAATTCACAGTAGGCTTGAAATTACAAAATATAATAATAATAATAATAATAATAATAATAATGAAGATAAGTATTTATAAATCTATTTTGAAAACTGATGAGAAGAAGAATTATGAAGAGGGGGATGAAATGTGATAATCCAATGTGTTTGGCATAATGAAGGAAACAAATTAAAGTGTATAGTTTTGAAGGTTTTTGTTACGGGAAAGAAACCTCCCAAGGTGGACACCAAAAGTTTAAAATGTTATATATATAATATGTAATTTATATAATTGTTTGGATTCTTTTTGAGATTTACCTATTTAAAATATCAAAAAGTTTAGATGGGATACAAAACGTCATATGTCAAACTCTCAAAGATTTGACACACTGTTTCTCAATTAAAACTTTCCCTTTATATATTAGATTATATTAGATAATTGCCACAACTATTTACTTGTACATATATATTTGAAAATAAAATAGAGTTAAAATTGGACAATTACAAAGAATACAAACACGTAAGTAACTCGAAAATGAAGATAAAGTCAGAATTGTGTGTTGTGCTTCGAAACATGTGGATATGATCGCATTATTCTTAAGGCGATAATTACTTTCGCTAATTTATTGCTTAGTTTATGGCATTGCACCTAAGAAATTATGAGAGTCTCAACTCTAGAAGCCCTTGTAAAGAAGGGCAAGAAATCATAAAGAAGGGAGTGGATTGATTCGAATTTTCAATGTCATTGTTTAATGTTTTTTTGTACATGTGATTTTGTACCAACTTATATAATGTTCAAACTATTCTTTCATTAAAACAGCAATAATACCCATCGGATAGCTTGAGTTGAAAACATGATTATTCCTCCTTAAATTAGGTTGTGATGCTTGTATGGGAATTGGGAAGATTTGTCACGGACCACAGTAACTTTTTCAAGTCCACAAACAAAAGAGTAAATACAAATATAGCAGCCACAAGAAATAAAAGAAAGAAACGTATATATTTGTGTATAGTGGATTACTAATGATATTCTCATAAAAAGTTTTCACTTAAAATTAACAAAATCCATCTGTCACCATTTGATAAAGTGGGAGTCCATACATAATTATGTGGAAGCACTCCATCAAATAGCGATAAATTTATTTTGTAAATTTATGTGAATCTTTATGTGAGAGTTGAAAATACTAGCTTTAGCTAGCAATTCTAAAAGAGTTTATATTATATATGTTGATCTGAATGACTTTCAAGCTTTATGAGGATAAAGGCGAACAGGGAGACCCTTTGCTGGTATCGGCAAGGGATTAACGACAATCTTCTCATCTGGAAGCAATTTCTCCCACTTAAACCTCCTCACTAAGTTGTGCATGAAAACCAGAATTTCCAGACGGGCGTATTCTTTGCCGGGGCACATCCTTGGTCCTCCACCGAATGGCACAAAAGTGTAGGGAGCAGGCCCATTTCCTTCGAATCTAGTTGGGTCGAATTTCTCTGGATTGGGGAAATAGTCTCGATTCTTGTGGGTCGAATTTGCACTCCAATACAACTATACGTGACAAAGAATTAACTCAGTCCAAAATATAAAACTAATGAAACCTAATCTAATTTCTAATTATAACGACTTAGAACAGAGTATGTGATGAGTTTGTCCCAAGTCTATAATTCTTTTTAATTTTGTTTATATGACAGACAGTATGTGAATAGATCATTGCAGATTATTCCCATTTTACCTTCCAGCCCTTTGGAATTGAAAAACCATTGAAGATGAAGTCATTGATGGCTTCCCTGAAAGCTCCTTGGAGTGGAGGAGAGAGTCTCATTACTTCACAAGCTACGTTCCAAGAGTATTTCATTTTCTGGATGTCATCCCAATTTAACAACTCTCCCGGCGCTTTGGAATTCGCAATTTCCATTTGCTCTAAACAAGTGACAAGAAACACAAATATATGTGGCATAAGTATTCCAAAGAAAGAAACACAAACAGACTTCATTGATTCTACTTTCAAATTTCCTACCGGCCGAGTAGAAAGAAAAGAATATAATTTATACCCATTAAATTCCAAGAATAATAGGACAACAAAGAAAGTCAAAACGTTTTTCTAGTTTTATTTCACTGGGTCAGCAAACTCAGGACATTATAGATTCCGTTATTAGATAAGCAAATTAAAAATTTAGAATATCAGCTCCCTTTTATGTCCCTACACCATCTATTATTTACCAAAAAGTAATACTGATTAGTACTTTGCACAATTTTGACATGCTTAATTATGTACATGTTTATATGGCTTCTTTTGAATTTAATGGGATTAAACCTTATTGCTTTAATATACCCAAAAAAAAAAAAACTTATTGCTTTAGAGACTAAACTCCCGATAATAAGACAATTTTGAGGTCAGCTTCTGAAGAAGATATGAAAACCAAAGTAAGTGAAATGAGACACATTTAATTTACTTGTGAAAGGACATTATTTGTGCCTCGTGGAAAGATCTGATCGAAGACTTTGACTTTAAAGAGTCGGCTTCAAATGCACATAACTTGTCTATGCGGGGCGGCACCCGTGTAAAGTACGGCTGTTGCAGTTTTTATTTAAAAAAAAAGAAGAGAGCATGTAGGCAGAAAATTAAGGAAATAAAGCTGGTAAAGTAAGAACATAAAGTTTATCCTGTAATTGATAAAACTATAGAACAAGTTTCACTTATTTTTGAGAGGTTTCTTAGATTTATAAATAACTTTGCATAATCTTAAATTTTTGGTAAGATAAAAATTAATTAGATCTATAAATATATGTTTTGTTCTTCTGTTTGGCCTTAATTTTTTTCTCTTCCTAAACTGATTTGATTCTAACTAATAAATGATATGATCTGAATTAATCGCTGTGAGTGTGTGTGAGAGGAGGAATTAGTGAAACGAAGGGAGACTGACCCTTATAGACTCCTTCATAGATATGAGGGAGTTCTGCAAGGTATTTGACAATGAAAGTGCAAGCAGCACTGGCAGTGTCATGGCCTCCAATCAACAAGCCAAGAATCTTGTCTGCAATATCCAACTCGTTCATGAACTGTCCGTTCTCATCGCAAGTCAACAACATGTGAGACAATATGTCTTGGGTCGGGGAGGCCTTCCCTTCAGCCAAATCCACCTTCCTCTGCCTGATGATGGCCAACAGCTCCTTTCTAATGAACTCGGCGGCCTTGATGGCACGGTTGAAGGGCGTTCCCGGCAAGTCAATGGGGATTGATATAATTCCAGACGCCAACAAACGGAAAGGGTCCGCAAATTTCGCCACGTGGTTTGGGTCATCAACGCTAAGGAACAAGCGGCAGGCTAACCAGAAAGTGTACCTGTGAACGAACGTACGTGCTGATCAATACATCATCAACAAAGTGATCCTTATATAATCGATGTGATATATATATTCGTATACATATATATACCTCTGGGCCAAGGGAAACACGGTTACTTCCTTCTTGTTGTCCCAACCCGAAGCAAAGTGTCTTTGGGCAATAGCGTCCATGATACCAATATAGCGTTGAAGAGCTTCGGGCTTGAGGAACTGAGGGAGCAACTTCCTCATCTTCTTTGCCTCTTCCTTAGAGTTAGTCTGAAGTGAAGTTGGGAAGACCTTGTTGACAGAGTCAGGCCACCACGCGGTCACAAGCTTGTTCTCGTTGGAGAACAAAAACTTGTTGCATGCAGCTCCACAGAACACCGCTGCAGGCTCCCCAAGAATTGATGTCTTGAACACTTCCGACGAGTACTTCATCATTCGGTCGAAGATGAACTTCTCCGGATGTCCTTTCCATCCTGTCGACAAGAACTCTAGGCTCTCTCCGATCACCGGATATCCGATCTTCCCCGGTGGCAGATTGGGGGCCGTGAACGGAGACCTGTGCCTGTAGAACAGCAAGAACAGGCACACGGACACAATTGAAACAAACACAAGCAGAAAGGAGAGATAGAAATGCTCCATCACCACACCGGTGCAGATATTTCTTAGTTTCTAATATTTCTTTTGTGTTTCGGTAACACAGCGGGCAATGGGCGTGCCAAGGTTGGTGCCGGCAATTTATAGGCATGATGTTAGGAAATGCCTGTAGGTGTGGGTGCGCCACACCTATGACAAACAGAGAGACACGACGAATGGAATTAATTTGGGAGTGGCAATATCAATTACCAAGAGTCAAACCAATCCACCTCGTCATCTTTGCTGCACGACGCTAGCTGGATCAAGATCTCATAGAGACTAAGATCAGAAAGTATAGTAAGAGAAATAAAACATAAAACTAAGAAGAAAACAAATTAATAATGGGAGAAAAAAACTCAAGTTAAATTTGAAGGTCTTGCTATTTAGTAATTTGTATATAATTAATTTTAAAAAAATTTGATTCCCGTATATTATGCAATTAAGGCCCACTTTGCATATTCTAATATCTTTATCTTTTTTACCTGCCGAAGAGCAAAAGAACTTCCAAAACATTGTATGCTTCCCACGTTTGCCACGCGAAACAAAAAAGTATTTGAATATTTTGTTAAAAAAGAATATATATACATACATACATATATATATATATATATCTATATATATATATGTTAACTTTCATATCTTGGTATAAAATAGGGATGTGTAAAGAGGAATTCTCCTCTCACTATCTCCCAAGGTGTGCTGTAAGATATATGAATTCAACATAAACTAACTCAAATTCAACCTATCACCCGTACACTTATTTATTAGTTAGTAATAAATTATTTTTTATGATAATTCAATTAACTTGAAATTAATTCATACATATTTTAGGTTAAATTTAAATAAAAATTCCAAATATAATTTATCCAACTCAACAGATATTTTTTTCTCAACCTAACACAACTTCAATATGTACACACCCCTTATATAAAGCTTAGTATGCTTCATATTTTTAAGTGAAATAAAAATTACATTTTTTCTTAAGCTAAAAATGTTGAATATTGAAATAATTTTATAAAAAAGTTAGATTTTAGTATTAATTTATTTTTTCTAATATCAAATTTTTTTTTATAAACTCAATGTATTCTCCAATTAATAATCAGAAATTAAATTTTTTCGAAGTATAAAAATTACCAAATCAAACATTATATCTTCTGATAAAATTTTTTTTATATACATTATTTGAATCAAATTTAAGATAAACATATTTAAAGAACTCAACTACCTGTTAATTATGCCAAAACTTATTAATTTCTAATATCAAATTTACTTAAATATAAAACTGTCAATAGGAGTTCTAGAGCCCGTTGAGAAAACACATTATGTCTAGCCTAAAGAGTGTTTTAAATTGAGTTTATTTAACCCATATGCAGATTAACTTGTCCCATTCAATTAAAAAATACAGAAAGTAAAAACTTATTTATTAAATTTTAATTTTTATATAGTTTTTTGTGAATAGTTAAATGTGTAGATTTTATAATTTAAATGGTAAAATTTAATAAATATAATAATCAATTTTTTATATAAAAATTTTGTAAAATTTTATTTATGAAAATAATAATATCATTAAAAATAACTAATGGCAAGCTGTTGTAAGTTGGCTTGTTTTGACAACTCTAACAAATCATATGCAAAATAGAGTATAAGTGTAAATGAGGCTTTATCTATAATATATCATATTTTAAAATACAAATTTAATTAGATTTTTATGTTATAGAACAAGTAATCATAGATGTTAATGGAAATATAAGGTCCAAAAACATACCTAATTTCTGATAATTATGTGCTATTATTATGATCTAACATGATCTGTCATAATTACATTTGTTGACTTTAAATAAGACGTGAATATAATGGTTTTTTTTTTATAACTTACCCTCTACTAGCCACTTAACTTTGAATTTGACTATTTAATGTTTACATTAATTGAATACTTAATATTTTTTGGAATTTTTCTAGTTAGGCGGATCAATTTGCCTAACTCGTAATAATATTTTTTGGATTTTTTTCTAGTTAGGCGGATACTCGTAAGCACAAGAGAATGACGATTAGGTTGAGTGTTTGAACAACACTCCTTAAATGCATTATGCATGCTTGACATCCCCCACGTCTTCCCCCTCCTCTCTCATCATATCTTTTGTTATGCATTGTGCATGCTCCATATTATCACGCTCATCATATACTTACACTCACACTCGAATAAACCTCATCATTTATCTCTTGATGTTAGCATAAAAGGTTCAAAACAAATCTTAGCCATATGCTTAGAGTTAAATTAAATATACATATCCTATGCATGTCTCGTGTATAGCATTAAGTGAACAAAAAATGTTATTGTTATATCGTTCTATTCACATTTCATCCATATTTTATGATGTGCATAAAAGAAGTAGATGAAAAGAGAGTAAGAAGAGAGTGAATTTTTTTTTTTAAAGTTGAAGCCACATTATAAACATAGATGAAATGTAAGTAGAATAACACCGTTCTAAGTTAAGTGAACTAGAGAGTTTAAAAAAAGTACATGAGTCACTACTTCTTTTATGTGTACGATCCATCCACATACACCTAGCTTTACTCTATGCTTATTAGTCATATCTGTTGAAGCTTAAATAGCAAGCAAATGATGCAAACTATCACCGAAGCTATACAACATGAAGGCAATCTTTTAACAATGGCTAATTTTATGATACTTGCACTATTAATTAGGGTGATGTGTTCAAAATAAAAAAAAATGGATAAATTTTATAAACAATCTTATATATTGATATAATTTCATAAATAACTGGCTATCCAGTAAAAATAAACTCATTACTTGTTAAAATAATTTATATGCCATAATGATTTCTAATAAGTTTAAAAATCTTTAAACTTTACAAAATATAATAGAAACCTCCTTTAATAATTATTCTAATGAACCAATTCTGAAAGCGTAGAAACAGGAAGAAGTTATAATTTTAATTTGCTGAGACTTGTCTTTTTATTATGAAATAAATTAACTTTCCCATTAATATTGAAAGTATAAAAACATCAGAAAAATCAATATTACTAAAGTTAAAAGTTTTAATTTTATGAAATTATCAATTTGACATTATTAAAAGTTAAAAGTTTTCAAATTTGAAATTAGGGATATTTTAATTTACTAAAGTTAATATCTAATAAAACATGTTTTTCATTCATGTATTCTTATCTTATATGATTTCATCTACTTTAATTTAAATTATTATAAAAAGACGAAGTTTCATTTTCTGAATTTAAAAATAAAAATATACTTCATCAAAATCAAATTATTGTCTTTGTACTATTTTAATTAAAATAGAATTTCACAACAAAAATTATTGTTTCAACTGTGAAATTATTTTTAAGAGAATAAATTATTTATACTTTTTAATTAAATGAAAATTTATAAAAATATATTGGTTATGTTTTAAAATTATCTTTTATATATATATATATATATATATATATATATATATATATATATATATATATATATATATATATATATATACACACAGACACACACGTTAAATAGTTATATGCACTCAAATAGTTAAACAATATGCCAATAATAAAGGACTGATGTATATGCTGATCAAATCGAAGAGGGAAGAGATCATTGTTGCCAATTAATATACAAGTAGTTAAAAGGAAACTATTAGTACATTATTAGTCTACTGACCATTTCTTTGACATATTAAACATTAATTAATGAATTGATATTAGAGCCTAATCTGCTTATTACCCCGGATCCTCTCAAAATTTTATATGTTCAATGTATCCTTAAATTATATAATAAAATTTTAAGAAGAAAAGTGAACTTAAACCTAATAATATATGTATGAAACTTTCAGTCAATATATGCCAAGATTTCAAACTTTCCCGTCCAAGTACTACATCGATATCAAGGAAGAGGTTGATAGATACACCAGCGAATCAAATCACAAGAGTAATTGTAACCAAGAAAAAAAGATTACAAGAATAATGACATATGCAGCAAAAAAATTTTATTTCTTCGTCACACTCTCACCACTTTATTGTCCATATCTATACGTGTGATGTGCATATAATACATCAATATGCAAATACCATTTTCCAATCACAAGCACGTGGGCTACTACCAAACTCAACTTTTGAATATTGATTATAACTCCAGAATATAAGTCAACAAGCAGTGGGAACGTATATGAGGAATACTGCTGTTGGTGTTTGGTACTTTGGCCATGTTAGGCTGTTCCTGATAACGGTGGTGACGGTAACAAAGTAGGTGGGAATGGTAGTGCGTCGCGATAAAATTAAAATGGTTGGAATTGTCCAAAGCGCACAAAATTCAGATCACTGTCTTATCCTGCATTTGCATTGCGGTTGGGTGGCTCCCAAGCAATGCCGCTCTTTCTCTTAAATTATCCACGTCACTGTCGATTTGTTTCAGCTGACAGCCATAATATTCCGTCAAGTAAATTAAAATAACAATACACGTAAGTATATTATTCAGATTCGTAGAAGGGGCCAAACATTAATAAAGAGATTTATTTATACAGAACAATTAAAAAAATGTCTTCTCGAATCTCATCTGTTCACTGGAGATGAAAAACAATATTTTATAAATTACGTTCCAACCAATAATTAACTAAACATAATTATATATGTGGAATACAAATGCCTTACTACTTCCTAATTATTACTGATAAATAATAAGTTTTTTAAGATGTTCATTAATCTGAGATGAAAGGTCTGTATTTCATAGACTTTGTTGAAACCACTATTTAACTAAACTTCATATTTCCAAAAAAAAAAAAAAAATTCCGTGTACTTAAACTAATTGGTTTACATGCATTCTCGCCTCCTCGTTTAATTTTGTCTTTCAATTTTCTTTAATATGAATGCTCCCCTCTAATCAAGTTGTACATTTTATGACAACTACGTTTTTGTTTTCTTTTGCCATGCAAATTGAAGAATATATTGCCGATGATCCTTCTGTATACATACACAGGTAGTATTAATTGTTTCAAATATAAAAAAAATTTTAAAATTTAATTCGCTCTCTCTCGTGACGTCCCTCTAGAGAACGCTAAGTTCTTCCTACAAAACTTTCGTACTCTGAGGAGAATTTGGGATTCAAGTTGTGAAGCTTGAAATCCCCAAGATGGAAACATATCATCCTTCAAATAATTGCAAGGCGAGAGGTATTGTGAAGCTGAAGGAAAAAATCAAGATGAATAAGTTTTTTGGTTTTTAATTATTTTAAAGTATTTAATATCAATAAATTGTAATTTTATCTATTTAAGTTTTATTTTCTACTTATAACTTTTTTTGTGGTAGTGGCATGCATCAATAGTTATTACAATAATAAATGCTAACAAAATGCTTAAAGACTTTTACATATATATAAATGTTACCTACCGAAAGTAATTTTTTAATTAGAGTTTTACTGATAGATAAATTTGCGTTGATGATTTATAAGCAATGTATTTGTCCGTTAAAAATTGAAAATTTTCTCGTAGTAAAAAAAATGAATGTAAATATTCTTAGGTTAGCGGTCCATCTTTTAACTTTTTGTAAATTTTATAACCAATGTATTTGTACATTTTTGGAACTTGTTGTCATAATGTATAACGGGAGCTCCAATTATTTGGAAACCTAATTAAGGAGCAGCAACTAACTAGTAACTTGCAGATAAGGAGCAGTTATTTTAGCCTGGTGAATTCTAATTGTAAACATATTTAAAGTTTAATAAAATTTTGAAATATAAATTTTTAGTAAAAGTACTCAATATATGTTAAACTATTAACAGTGGGCCAGCATGCAGTATCTTAGAACTTCACACGCAGTTCATGCGGAATCAAATCAATTTGTGTCACTCCAACTGGTGTATTTAAATATTTTAAAAAAAAAATTAGACTTTGACCATTAGCTAACTTAGTTGCAAAGTCTCGATTTGAATATATATATATATATATATATATATATATATATATATATATATGTATAAGCGTGCTGGCGTGAACAGATCACTAATTTAATTTTTGAAACAAGATATGCAACACGCTAATTAAACTTCCGCGACACATTGAAAATAAACAACTACAATATATATATATATATATATATATATATATATATATATTTGAATAATTATAGCATGGGAAGTGGCCCCGTTGATTAGAGTCAATTGTAAATGAATTAAAACTCTCTTGGTTCATAATTATATATATTCACTCAATCCCTCAAGGCCAGTTACCATATTACAAATGTTTAGAGCCCAGATCGAATATTGTCCATTTATACCAACCTGCCCTTCTAAAATTGATATGTGAAAATCCAACACAACTAAAAGAAAGACATCTCCAAAATGTCTCACTCTGCACCTGAAAATTAAGACTTGAGTATATTTCTAGTTTCCCTCCAAGTTATTCCATAGACAGAATAAATTAAAAACCACCAATCAGGACAAACTGGGTTGATTAACTATTTATTTATATATTCTGATACTTGTACAGTAGAGTACTTGACCATTTCGTTTGTGATATATGCAATGTTGTCAAATCAAGACAAAAATTTTTTGAAAACTTAAGTTGTTAGGTAAAAATTAATGAATAATTTTATATCTCTTATGTGATCAGACAATATTGTTTTCTATATCTGCACTGTCATGTGATTCACTCAAGGCGATTTGCACAATCAATTACACAAGTTGCGTGGGATCGGATGAGGATTATTGTAACCAAACACGTTGACCTTCTAGTTGATGCTTTCACCTATATCGCAAAATACAATTAAGCATGCAGCTCATGGAAATATATTTTTTACATTTCTTAGTCTTATAAACTATATATATATATATATATATATATATATATATATATATATATATCAGCAAATCATTCCCTATTTCCCGTGGACTACGATTTAATTATATTGAAAGCCTAAAGTATCAGCTGGACCGGAGAAAGGAGATACATCGTGCATATATGCACATATAATTAAGAAGCTTAGGAGAGATATAAATTTTCACAAATTAATATTAGTTGCTAATTAAGGCGATGGAAAAAAAAAATGTATATGTGCTTTGTGTTGGCTTGTATAAAAAGCACATGTAGATCTACTAGTACTAGAATAAGAAGATTACTGTGAGAGAACTTTATAAAATATACTAGCATTCGCATCTTAGGTTGGTGAAGGTCAATTAATGCTGTGCAGAAAGAATATTTATTTGTTTTGGATGGCTTTCCCGGGCGATTAATTCAAGACAAGTGGCAAGTGCCTTAATTAGTTGTCCTCAATTTCAGAGTGGATTATTAGTATTCATTGGCTTCAGTCAACTCTATAAATCAACGTCTTCACTCGCATTATTTATTAATTGTTTAATATTACAAGTTGAAATTTAATTTGTAAAGGTTGCGTGAAAGAGCAATTTGGAAGCTAATAAGGAGCCCTTTGCTTGGTAAAACAAACAAACTCTTAAAAAACTATATATCTGCATCAGGTTGATGCAGAACAAGTTACCTCCGACTCCAAGGAAGAGAAGCCAATAGGGTCATCATTTTCATCACACAGTTAAGAAACAAACTAATCCTTTTAAATAATGATGCCTATATATGTCATTGTCGCAAGTAATTAGCAATAGAATGCAAAAGATCATACTAGATAAGAATATATATATATATATAATATTAAGTAATTGAGGTGTACGTTATCATAAAAAATAGTCAATTGAGAAGTTAGGTGTACCATTAAACATTAATTCATGATCGAGTCCCCGTTTTTTATTACGTATGCGCTGTTGCCCTCCTAAACGTATTCGCGTGGTCCTCGCGAGTACGACTTTATGAGATTTTGTGGCACTCATTCACACACGTATATATAATAAATGAATAACATCTGAAACAAAAATTTTATAGAAAAAAAAATGAGAGAGAATATAAAAATTTATATAATATTTATACTATTTTAATTTATATGAATATCAACATCTTATACATATATTACTATTTTAATGTTTGGCTAATTGAGCTTAAATTAATTTATTCATCTATTTATTTATTTACTTTTATATGGATGCTCTTTTAAGAACCATGACACACTTACACTCTTAGGTGTGCGCATGTTTTACCATAACACAGATCTATAGATAAAACACAGATCTATAGATAAAACACACTGTTTTATCTATTGATCCATCTCATTGTAAGAATATGGTATACGTAAAGATGTATATATATACGTAAAGATGTATATATATATATACATATATTTTCATTTTTTTAATAATACTGTTACACACCTGCCATTATTATTTCATAATCAATATTATCTTTTATCAAAAGATAAAAAATATCAAACTAAACACCTGTAATAACCCAATTATATATATATATATATATATATATATATATAAAAGGATGGTAATAAAATCAAAACAAGCAAGTATTTACTGTATAGCCGATGACCATTTCAATTAGTGGCGTCTTCATTAGATTTTAAAAATTTGATTAGAGGGTGTTCTTCTCTTTTCATATTTCTAATACATTATGCTAAATTTGATTTTATTCCAGGGATTTGTGGATCTGAAAGCTAAATTTGATTTTAGAATTGTGATCTAATCGAAATGGTTAGTCTCGTCAACTTCAACAATCAACATGGTGATGGCCCTATCGATATCCGATCAGCTACTCTGCAGTCCGGAAATTATAGTTGACAGCGTGCAGTAATAAATTTTTAAAGGACATAAAAGTGTTAAAATTTATATAATATGTGTAAAAATCTTTATGGATAAACATTATTATATTTCTACGCTGTAACATATGCAAGAAAAATGTTAGAATGCGTTTGTTTTGATTGTTTTTTGTTTTTATTTTAGTAAAAATAAAAAATATTAGTAAAAGTATGTTTATTTATTAAAAGTGAAAATGATTTTATTGAAAATATTTTTAAAAAAAGTAAAATTTAAAAACAATAAAAGTAGTTTATATTATTTTATGTGTAAAATTTTAAAAATAAAAAATTTAAATTAAAAATATAGTAATAACTTTAAAATTATTATATAACTCTAAACCTTAAATCTTCAATTTTTAAATCTTAAAATCTTAAATTTTAAATTTTTAAACTCTAAAACCCTCCCCATAACCCTAAATTTTAAAATCTAAAATATTAACCCCTAAACTCAAATTTTAGATCCTAAAACTCTAAATCATAACCCTAAAACTATAAATCTTATAACACTAGAATTCTAAAAGCCTCAACCCTAAACCTTTAACCCCAAACCCTAAATCTAATACTCAACTCAAAAATTCTAAATTCCAAAATTTCAAATCCTAAAATCCTTAACCCAAAATCTTCAAAATTTAAACTCTATACCTCAAAACTCAAAACCTTAAATCTCAAACCTCAAAACCCTCATTTCTAAATCTCAAAATTTCAACCTTTAAATCATAAATTGTAAATTTTAAATCTTAAACCTAAATCCTAAACTTTCAACCTTAACTTTAAACTCTAAAATCTACACCTTAAATCTTAAAAATAAATATATTTTTAATATTTTTATTTTTTAAAAATAAAATTTAACTGATACAAATTAAATATATTTTAATTTTTAAAAAAATATGTTCAATAAAAATAAATTTAAATAAAAATAAAAAATATTTTTACAAACTAAACTCAACTTTACATTCATGTGGTGTGCACGTGAATTTTAAAAGACATGAGAAAGTAAATAATTGAATTTAAGAAATAAAAAAAGAAAAATATGATATAACATATATATCTTATAAAAGGTGTGTATATGAAAAATGTCAAAGTCAGTTGTTGCAGCGCTCTCTGGGCATCAGTTCATTTTTTGTTTCCTTCCCAAGCTACAAGAGAAAAAGAATCAAATTAACGTGGATAAGATTTTAAAAACTTATATAGTAGTTTTTTAAGCGTACAATTGGAGTCCAGGACTGTTTATTGTAGTAGGCAATGACATCGTGCTGCCATTGCTGAAGCAAACACTAAGTGCAACCAGTTACCTTTGGTTAGAAGGTAGTGATAACTGATACCTTATCTTAAAATGCAAAGTCGCGATCGGCGTGAAGTAAAGACGCACCGATTGGGGAGAATTCAATATAGTCTGTCACTTTTTTACTAATGACGTAACTAGTAATTTTCGGAAGCACACAGATCAACATATCATATAATCTGATATATCATTTTTGGCAAACTTTATATCTTCCTCTTTCTTTCTTTTGTTCATTTTATATCAAAGGAACAAGAGTGTTTATTTGTAGTAAGCACCGTATGTGACAGATATGTATGTGTGTGTATATATATATATGTATGATCATTTGACTTTTAACGTTCTTCAAACACAACACTCATTTTATGCACCAAAAGAAACAATTCATTGATGCGTAATAGAGATAAGGTCCGGGGTCGCGGCAGGCAGCACCGCAACAGCGTCCACCGATCCCTACTTTTCATGCTTTCCATCATATAAAAACATTAGTGTCACGTTTCGTCACCATTTCAGTTTTTTGCTTTGGTTCGGGGAATGGACAGCGCACTTCCACCATTGATTATCGCCATAGAGGTGCCGTTATGACGATGACCCCGCCGCTTTTTCTACAAATAAAAATGAGGTTATTTAATAATAAAATATTAATTTAGTAGATATATATTGACTATTTTAATTGTCAGTCGAAATTTCATCTAAAAGATGATTTTTGTTAAGAGAAAAAATAATTAATATTTTAATTTTGAATAATTATTACTTAATTATCATTAAATTGACACAACAAATATACTATCTAGTTAAGGAAAACATTCTTTATACATTATTTTTCCTTTCATTATGGTATTCAAATTAAATTATAAATATTTTGAATTTTATAAATAAAATTTATATAAATTTAATTAAAATTTGAATGAATTTAAGTGTGATCTAATATCATTAGATTAGTAATATATAAATGATTCAAAAATTACTAGTCAAATACCATATTTTGTTATAAATATTTCATTTATAATTATTAGACTGTTCTAGAATTCTTTAAAAATATTAATGGACATTGTAGATTTATGAAATAATAATAATAAGTTAGGATATAAGATTTCAAAAGTCCACATATTTGTTTAAACTTGTTCAAATTACTTATAGTCGGATTTATAGCACGATACTAGATTTACAAAGTTTTATAGTGAGAAAAATAATTGAGGTAACAAGAACAATTATTATTTATTATTGTTATCATTATTATTTTATTATCACCATTTTAGAGTGTTATTAATTTTTCTTTTGTAATTCAATATCTTGTTTAATGATTCAATTATAGCTTTTATATATATATATATATATATATATATATATATATACATGTATGTATATTTATATCAGATGAGAGATATATGACAGGCAACCGCCAACTTTCATCAAACGCAATGTACATGCATGCGATTCACACAGCCCATGATACGAGCACTTCTATTATTAAACTCGTTAGGTCGCCTGGTTGAACTCATTTGCATTATTAAAAAAGAGATATCATTCTCAACTTAAAAAAAAGAAAAGAGATCATTGAACAATGCCAATGAAATACAATATTACGCGGCCCACGATTGACCACTTCATCCGTAAGTTTTGTCATTATTAAAAAATATTGATCTGACACTGTATAGTTTATACATTATTTAATAATTAAAACATTAGTATTTTAAAAAATAAGAATATTTTTGAAAGAAGTCGTTTTGACAATTGGAAAAATGGGTTGTAGCCATATATTGATAGTATTACAATGCTTGGGAAAACCAGATAAGAAAATATTATTAGAACTTAAGGATATATTTAAGAAATAAATAATGACAACGGAAATTTATAAAATCACACTAAAATATAATTATGAGTATAGATAATTTAGCATAAGACAAAGGTAAAAGAATCCGTTAGTGCAACAATAATGGATTTACTTTTTCTTTTTACGCCAAAAGGTTAGCCTCAATCATCTTATCAATTTGCCATGAATATACAGTTTTTGAGAAACATCTTATCAGACACTTGACAAGGACCGGCAGTATTTTAAGATCATTTATTTTACTATGCATAATAAAATTTAAATAAAAAAAATATAGGAGACATAAATTTTTAATATAAAAATTTTTTAATATTAAAAAAATTACAAGATAAATTTAAAAAAAATATTCTAATATAATAAAGATAATTATAAATATTCTCATAACACATTATACTTTCTTTCAAGTGATGTTAAATTATAATAACACTAGTAAGATTCTCTAAATATGATACTCAATATATTTTTTTTAATGTATAGCCATATATACACTTTATTGAGAATTACTCAAAGTCTCTTTTATCTTACATTCTCAAAGAAATAACTCTTATTTCTCTCAAAACTTATCTCTTGCTCATGACTCTTTCCTTACTCTCTTGCCCTCTTGCTATTGGCTTGTTAAATAAAACTCTCTATTTATAGATAAATTCTAAGCTGCAAGATAAAGAGAGAAGCAAAAAATTTTGGCCTCCTACAACCTTCAACTTTTACCGTCCAACCACTAACCAATTTTGTATTTAAGTAATGGTTGAAAAGGTTTAGCTACCCATTTCCTTCTATTTTTTTTATAAATCCCATGGAGTAGACTTCACAATTATCCCCCTTTAGCCCATAAGGAAAGAAAATAAACTCAGAGTCAATCAAATAGAGTTTACGCCGACCAATCCAGCACAAAGTTAAAACTTCTCTCAAGTTATGACTTTTGTCATCATATCAACAAAATTGTTATTAGTATGAATCTTTTCAAGCTTGAACTGTTGTTCTTCTACAATTAATCACAGCCAATGATATCTTACATCAATATGCTTCAAACGTGAGTGGTACATCACATTTTTGCTCAATTTTATAGCACTTTAACTATTACAGTAAATCATAGACCTTTACTACTTCATTCCTAATTGTTGAAGAAATCTAGTCATTCAAAGCATTTCTTTTTCTACTTTAGTCATGGTAATATATTCTGCCTTAGTTGTAGATAGGGCAATATACTTTTACAATTTAGGTTGCCACAACACAGTTTTTCCTGCAAAAGTAAACAAGAATTTTGAAAAAAAAAATTATTATCTAAGTCACCTGTAATATCTGTATCTATATAACCCTTCAAAATTGGTTTTGACGCTCCAAAACACAAGCACATTTTTGAACTTCCTCTAAAATATCTTAAGATTCATTTTACAACTTCCCAATGACCTCTACCTAGGTTGGAAAGGAACCTACTAACTACTCTTATTGCATGAACAATATCTAGACGAATACAGACTATGGCGTACATCAAACTCTTGACTACAGAGAAGTAAAGAATCTTAGCTATGTCTTCTTCTTCTTTTTGACTAGTGGGATAATTCTTTCTACTAAGTTTAAAGTGATTAGCCAATGGTGTACTAACTGACTTAGCACTTTGCATACTGAATATTTCTGAGACCCACTCTACATACTTTTCTTGTGACAACCATAGCTTTTTAGCTTTTTGTCATGCAAAATCTTCATTCACAAAATTTGCCTTGCTAGTCTAAGATCTTTCATGCCAAATGCATTTAACAACTCTTTTTTCAAATTACCAATCAACTTTGTGTCCTGTCCCACAATCAACATGTCATCTGCATATAACAAGAGTTTTTTATTAGGAAATGTTTTAAAATATACACAATAATCTGTATCAATTTTGGTATGACCATGACTTATAATAGAAAAGTCAAATTTCTTATACCATTGCTTTAGAGCCTACTTTAATCCATATAGATTATTCTTTAATCTACAGACATGTGTTCCTTTCTTTTCTCTTTAAACCCTTTTGATTGAACCATGTAAATCTTCTTCTTTCAAATCACTATGGAGAAACGTAGTTTTTACATATAATTGCTCAAGCTTCAGATTCAAGTTAGTTGTTAAAGTTATTATGACTTTAATTGAGCTAATCTTCATAACTAAAGAGAAAATCTCGTTAAAATTGATCATTCACTTTTGTCCAAAATCTTTCATGACTAAGTGAGCTTTATACTTCACTAACTTGTTACAATCTTTCTTAAACTTGAACATCCACTTATTCTTTAAGGCTTTTCTTCCTTTTGGGAGTTTCGGAAGCTCGTAAGTGTCATTTTTCTGCAAGAAATTCATCTCATCTTGCATAACTATCACCCATTGAGTTTTATCCTTATGAGTTTGTACTTCTTCAAAATTCTTTGGCTCCCCTTCATCAATAAGGAGGATATACTCAAAATTAGGGTACTTAGTTGACGAATGACGCTCTTTCTCTATTCTTCTAAGCAAAAGTGAAGGGGGTTGCTCCCCTTACTCAACAATTTCATCATCTTCAACATTATCTATTGGGATATTATCTGTCCTTGGCTAGTCATTAATCTGTTTTCTACCTTAAGTACCATTGTTGGCTAGATCAGGCAAATTCATCATAAGAACTAGATCTATATCAATTAAGCTGTCACTGCCATCAGACACTTTCTTTTCAACTCTCTCTATATCATCGATGGTTTGATCTTCAATAAATGCTACATTATGACTTCAAATTAACTTTTTCTCAATTAGGTCATACAATTTATAACCAAATTCATTAAGACCATAACTGACAAAGATGTACTACCGTGTCTTAGCATCAAGCTTAAATCTCTTATCCTTCAGAATGTAAACAAATGCCTTACATCTAAAAACTCATAAATGATCATAAAAGACTTCTTTATCATACCAAACTCTATTATGGATATCACCATTCTGAGCAATTGCTAGAGATAAATTAATAACATGTACTACTATGAATAAAGCCTTCACCCAAAAATATTTTAGCAATTTTGCTTCTGAAAGCAAATATCTGACTTTCTATAATAAGGTCCAATTCATCCTTTCAGTTAGACTATTTAATGTAGAGTTTTTGGAGACATTTTTTTATGTTTAATACCCATCTATCTATAGTACTCATCAAAAGGACCACAATACTCAGCATTATTGTTAGTGCAAATACATTTCAACTTTTTTTTAATTTTTCTCTCAATAGATATATGAAACTGTTTGAAAACATTATAGACTTGATCTTTGGTCTTTAAAATATAAGTCCAATGTTTCCTTGAATAATCATCAATGAACATCATAAAATAAAGTCCATTACCAAAAGACTTGACCCTTGAGGGATCGCAAACATTAGAGTACACTAATTCTAACAAATCCGATTGCCTTGAAGAAAATTGACTTTTGAAGGTAACTTTGTTCTGCTTTCCAGCCATGTAATGTGTACATTTCTTCAAGCTTGCGTTCTTTATAGCCAAGAGCAAGTTCTTCTTGGTCAAGCAATTAAATCCCTTCTCACTGATGTGGCTAAGTCTCTTGTGCCATATCTCGGTTGTCTTCTCATCATCTATTGCATTAATGGAGTCACCTGAAATTTCAACTTATGTCAAATACAAGCTTGGACTCTTCTCTCCTTGAGCCACAACCAATGAACCTTTAGTAAGCTTCTACTGCCTGTTACCAAAGGTTTTGCAATGGCCTACATCATTAAGCTTTCTTACAGAGATCAAATTAAAGCCAATATCATGTACATGCCTAATATCTTTGAGAATCAACCATGCTCCTTTATAGTCTCCAAGTGGATATCCCATATGCTAGCAATATTTGAAAATCTATTATTACCTATCTTTAACACTCCAAAATTATTGGGTGTATAAGATGAGAAGAGTTTCTTGTTTAATGTAACATGTAAATAGGCTCCACTATTAACGACACAACTTGTCTCTTGATAAGTAAAATGAATTACCTCATCGTCATAGACAATGACAAGTTTAGCAGTGACAACCATATCATGATTTTTCTTTTTTTCTTTAATGTTGTCATTTTTCTTGTCTTTATCATATTTGAAGTACTACCTTTTAAAGTGTCTTATCTTACCATAATAGTGATACTATATTTTTGGATTTGCACTTAGACTTGCTCTGAGTTTTGTCTCTACCTTTTGCATCTCTATTTTTGTTTCTCCCCTATCATCGGTGATAAGAACATTAGACTGCAAAGATGAAGTTTGAGATCTTCTCTTCATCTTTTCATTCAAAATAACATTTTTAATAAGTTCCATTGTCACTACGTCATTAGGAACGAAGTTGCAAAGTAACATTCTAAATGTCTCCCAAGAGTTTGGTAGAATACTGAGTAGCCAAAGAGCTTGAATCTTAACATCAAACTTTACACTCATGGAAGACAACTGCTGTAGGACTCCTTAAAATTTATTTAAGTGATTAAAAATAGAGCAATTTTCCTTATAATATAATTTTATCATCTTCTTAATCAAAAAGAATTTGTTGTTGCTAGTCTTCCGAACATACAGAGATTCAAGTTTCTCTTATAACGTCTTGGCATTCATCTCATCATTAATATGATTGAGCACATTATCATCTACCTATTACCGAATAAAACCACATACTTAGACATGTTCAAATGCTCACTGATAATTGGTCTTTGATTTGAGTTTTTCTGAAGTAAATACTGGTAAATACTAACTTTTTACAAAAAAGATATCTTTTATTTTTTTCTTTATATATGATAATTGATGCTATTCAGATTAATTATTCTGCTTATATTAACCTTTATCAAATATGAATTAAGTAATTAGTGAAATAAATAAATTAGATAATAAAATTAATTAATTATTAAAAAAATAAATTTGATGATTTAATCAAATCAAAGATGATATAACTAATTATTATAAGTTATAAAATAAATTTTAATAATATAACCTGATTCTTATATCACTTATTAAAAAAAATGATCAAAGATTTAACAATAAATAAAAATATTTCAAGAACACTTTTTTTAGCATATGCATTAATTTGAAATTTACTTTTCGCTATGCATTCATTTCATTATTCATGAATCCACGCTCAATAAAGAGACATGGGAATGGATTTGACTGCCACTTTTTTGGTACGGGTGAAAGCAAGCCTTAAGCCAGACTTGATAACCTCCATAATTACGTACTTGGTTGGTCTTCAACATCTTATCAATTAATATATTGAATAAAAAAATAATAAAATTATGTATATAAGATGCATAATTTTAATATTTTTATATATTTTTTAAAATATTATATAATATTTTAAAAATTTATAACTTCAGTACTATTCTCTATATAAAAATCATAGAACTGATACTACGCTTGATCTTAGCCGATAGAACTCATTAAATATAATCTTTTGTGGAACATCGGCCTTATCAATTATCAATATACTTTGGATATAAATGAAAGCAGCCAGCTGCATGGAGCATATGCATTATAATTTACTTAGGCAACATTTTGGTGTGCCCTCACGATCATGAATCCATGATCAATAAAGAGATTTTGGAAAGGAAAATTTTGACTTCGACTATTTTGGCCTAAAGCATTAATTACACAAATTAATTATGGTATAATGGAAGCAGCCAAAGTGGAGCATGTGCATTAACTTGCTTTTTGGTGTACAAAATTCATGATCATGAATCCATGATGTATCAAGAATGAGATTTTCACGGAGGGATATAATTTGAGTGTTGACTTTTATGGTCTAAGGGATTACACTAATTAATTATTATTATTATTATTATTATTGTTATTATAATATATGTTATAAATAAAAGCATCCAGACTGGAGAACCTGCATATATAATATATATCATTTACTTATTATGTTAATTACGTTTTGTTGTTCCGTGATCAGTAAATAAAGACATTTGGGGAAGGGATTTGAGTGCCACTTTTTTTTGTCTAAAGGATTACAAAAATTAATTAACTTAGAAAATTGAAGGCATTTTAATTAAGATAAAAAATCTTAGTAAACAATTACTCTATTATTAATCAGTGAAGATATGGGAAGGGATTTGACGAGTTCTCATGTATTTATATTTTTAAAATTATATATTAGATTATGTATAGTAAAAAAAATAAATTTTATTAATAATTTTATAATTTTATATAAATTTAAAAATAAATATTATATATTTTATAAAATAACATAAAAAATATATATTATTCTCAATATAAATATTTTATTTCTTGATTTGACAATCACTTTTTTAGTACAAATGAAAGCAGCCAGCAGCCACACTTGAGAACCTCCATAATTACATACTTGGTTGGTCTTAAACATCTTATCAATTAAAATATTAAATAATAAAATAATAAAATAATATATGTGAGATATATAATTTTAATATTTTTTATATATTTTTAAAATATTATATAATATTTTTAAAATTTATAACTTCAATACTACTCTCTTTTAAAGAATAATAGAACTCATTAAATATATTCTTTTGTGAAACATCGGTCTTATCAACTATCAATATAATTTAGATATAAATGAAAGCAGCCAGCGCATGGACCATATGCATTATAATTTACTTAGGCAACATTTTGGTGTGCCCTCATGATCATGAATCCATGATCAATAAAGAGATTTTGCTAAGAAAATTTTTGACTAGGACTTTTTTGGTCTAAAGCATTAATCACACAAAGTAATAATGGTATAATGGAAGTAGCCAAAGTGGAGCATGTGCATTAACTTGCTTTTTGGTGTACAAAATTTGTGATCATGAATCCATGATGTATCAATAATGAGATTTTCAGGGAGGGATATAATTTGAGTGTTGTCTTGTATGGTCTAAGGATTACACTAATTTTTTATTATTATTATTATTATTATTATTATTATTATATATGTTACACATAAAAGCAGCCAGGCTGGAGAACCTGCATATATAATATATATCATTTACTTATTATGTTAATTATGTTGTAGTGTTCCGTGATCAGTTTTCGGGAAGGGATTTGAGCGCGACTTTTTTTGTCTAAAGGATTACAAAAATTAATTAACTTAGAAAATTTAAGGCAATTTAATTAAGATAAAAAATCTTAACCAACAATTATTCTATTATTAATCAGTAGGTGGCCAGACTGCACTATCTTTTATATGATTACATCATTGAAATTAAGTTAAAAAAACTTCCGTGTATCTTTCTCTTTTGTTTTTTTAAATACATTGTACATTGTGAGGAAGGGGATATTCAAACTTGAGGGTGAAGGATTGAAATTATGGCCCGACACCACTTGAGCCAACGCTCAAGTGGCTCCGTGTATCTTTCTCAACCTACAACGATTACGACGTGACGACATCTTCTCAGTCTACGTACATTTAAGCTAGACTAAGTAGCTTAGACTTGGTCCGATTCCATGAATAAGTCCAAGTTAATTACATATGCAGTCAAATTAATCTAGCTATATCAGTATGAGACTTGATATGATACATTGGAGTTATTTAAAAGTTTTTTATTAAAAGTGAATTTAATCATTAAATTTTGAGTATATATCATGTTGAATTTCATGCAATTTAAAAAATTATATCTGCTTTTACCCAAAAAAAAAAAGTTATATCTGTGATTAAATCGTTCGTATGTATTTTATAAAGTTCAAAAATTATATATTACATTTATTTTAGATATGTATATATATAGGCCCAGTAATAGCTAGTAAATGATTTTAAATCAATGTAAAAATTTAAGACCATGATGTGCATAGTGTATAAATTTGAATTCAACAGCGAATTTCATAAAATGTTCATAATACAAGTAATTATTTATCAGTATAAGATTAAATTTTATTTTCAAATAGATCTCAACATAATATATATAATGTAAGACTTGTTATTTACATCATTAATTTTACAATTAGTTATAGAATTTATGTCAAAGTTCATAAACTTTAAGCAGATACATTTTATGTTCAAGAGGTTAATAATATTTGAGAATTATTTTAAAATTATATTTATTTTAAAATAGGATCATAGAATAGAATTAAAATAAAATTTTAGAAGCATGATATCTGTGATATATATTCTTACTTTAAAATTTTATAAAATTGTTATCCTATGAAAGTTATATATTGATAGTTCGAGATTATATTTAAATTATAATGGTGTCAACTAACCACTAATCACACACACATGTATATAGTCATGACATAATAAGTTAATAACATTGTACAAGAATTTTAGTAAATATAATAGGAGTTATTGGATTTTTTATTCTTTTTGGCCCTCGTTGACTTGAAATCATAATTGCACTTAGATAAAATGGGAGATAAAAAGCTCAACTTAATCTTTTCTTACTCAGTAAAGAATAAAGAGGTTAAGATAAATACATACCAGACTAGCAGATCTTCCGTGGAAATCAGTATACAGTTTTGTTTGTTTTCTTAAATGATGAAGCTATGTATTTTAGGTGCATAATTTTAATACGGTCTCTCATATGCTTTTAAATTGTTACATAAATATTACATAATATTTTAAAAATTTATAACTTTTATACACATGAGAAGCATGAAAATAATGGTACTCCAATTTATTTAATGCATCATCAAATAAAGATATCAAGCAAAAGTAGAAATATAATAAAGAAATGGATAAGGTTTGCTAAAAGGTAAAAAAAAAAAAATGATAACGATCGATTTAACAAACTACGTACGACTGTACGTGAGCTTGAAGTACTCCAAGTCTCAGCTAAGTGAGAATCAATTATTCATCCTCACTGCCCTCCTTTATTTTCCACCTTTAACAAGTTACACTTCTTAAAATTGCGGATAGTGAATTCCGCAGTTCCTTCTCAAACCCGTTTGAATCCTTAATGTTTGGAATTCAACTAAATTGAAATTTAGTTATTTGGGATTGAATACATTTAAAAGTTATAGTTAAAACCAACAAAGTGATGGTGTAGTAGTGGTCAACTGTGCTTTAAGCTGAAGCTTAGGTTAAATATTTGAGTTCAAATCTTGAAAATCACTTTTGTTTAAAAAGGTGAAATTGAATAACTCTAAGTTACTGCAAGAATTAATCTCTTCCAATAATAATGGAGATATTTTGTGTCACACTCACTAAAAAAAGTTATAGTTAAAGTTAAAATCTAACAGGTTTTGATAACAACTGAGAGATGAGAGTTTATTTGTTAAAACTTGAGTTATAAAACTTAGGGAAAATACACTCTTAAGAGCTAGTCATTGAGAACAAATCCCAAAACGTTATAAGGTTACTTAAGCATTTTGTGTTACTCGATGTGGACTCAATTTGTAACATACCACCACATTTAACAATTTCGAGGTCCACGGGAGTTAGCTCTGGATGTGCTAAACCTTAATTGGTTTTAGTTTTTTGGTGTTAGAACTTCGTGACTTTGCACTAATAATTCAGTCTCAAGTGAACAGTGCAATGCTGACATCACTACCTGCGTCACACGATTTCAACTAAGAGGCCTAATGACTGGTTGTGATACCAGTGGTTATAAGACTTAACTCATTCTTAAAAGCTAACCGTTGAGTGATAATATATAAGCCAAAATCTTACAAGGCAGATTTACAATTTAATGTGACTTAATGGCCTGTAACAAAACCACTTTAAACCATCTTTCTATTATAATTTGCAGCCAGACTCGTATCTATCCTTCAATGAAAATGAATTCTCTACTACTAGTTTAAAATGCAATCCAAATAGGGGAAAAAAAAGGCTGCAATGTTTCACATTAGAATATTTAATTGAGAAAAATGTATATATTCCTTTAACTTTAAATTATTTATAAATATATTTTTTCAGTTATAAAAATTAATAAATATATCTTTTTAATTATTAGAATAATATAAATACATATTTTCATTTATCTACTTATAAATATTAATAAGCATGTAATTTATACATGATTACTAATTATATATGATATAATTCTATTAGTTATTTGGAAAACCTTAAATAAACTTACACAAAAATTAAAGAAAAATTGTAAAAAGTAGAAGAATCCTTAAAAACTTAATTATTTTAAACGCACAAGTGCACCTTTAATTATTTTAATATTTTTTTCATAATTTTTTGAAGTTTTTAATTAGTGAGTATAATTTCTTTACACTTCTTCTATTTTAATTTTATTTTATCTCCTTCAATGTTTAATATATGATACACAAATATGAAATTTTATGAAAAAGACAATTGAATTATTTTATAAATTTTGCTTTTGGCTGTTGTTTCATTATTTAATTAGGTAAATGAGTAACCTCTGTTAATTTGGTGTGGACTATAATATAAAAGGTAACCCTAGACATGTTGATATATCTAGATTTTGGTTTAAAATAATGATATTTTGTAACTTATTGTTTGATCTTTTATCTATTTTATATAAATAATTCATTTTATTTTATTCAAACTACCAACTCACTTATAGATACGACTTTATTTGTTGTTTAGCTTTAATTGTTGTTATTATTAAATTTATTTAAATAACTAATAAAAAATATTATATGTATTATTAATTATATAAAAAATTATGTAACTATTAATATTTAATAATAAATAAATAAAATAGTATTTATATTATTTTAATAATTAAATGATGTACTTATTAACTTTTATATAATTGAAGAGAAATATGTGCAAATAATTTAAAATTAAAGGAAGATATATTTATTCTATTTAATTAATATATAGTACATGCCTAAACTTGAAATTTTTACAATTACCTAGTTTTAATTTTCTTATTATTGAAAAAGGATATTACATTACAGTTAACAATGAAAATGAATTCTATCAGTTTGAAATGCAGCCTAACAAAATTTAATTCAATTCAAAAATTTTGAAAAAATGAAAAAGAAATTATAATAAAAAACAAGAGGAATTCTTTACTATAAGTAATGTATGTATAAAATAAATGATTTGTGCAGGTTAATTGGTCTTTGTGTTTGTACTCTAATTTAAAAAATCTATGAACCTCACAACAAGTGTATCGCGTGGGCTTTGTGTATTCTTGATGGTTGATAAGACATTTATTTTACACTGAAAAATTAAATAAATAAAGAAGGGAATGAAAGGCGTAGATGTATGTTATGACTCAATAAAGTACCTCCTAATTAAGCCAATAGAGAAAAGTTAGCACCATTAATTTTTATTTACAAAATTTCATAAAATTGATAGTAGAGTATTAAATTTGTTGGATTATTTATTTTTATTTTAAAATTTAATAAATTTAATGATTTAAAATTTTTTAAATGAAATTTTTATAAATTTTAATTTATAGAAATAAAAAAAATGAAGCCTATAACCTTCTATAACTTACTAAAGATAGTAATAACAAACAACAACGAAAAGTTATAAGTACATACTTATATACAATTTAATTTGAAATACATGAGTTGCATGTAAAATTTAAAGTTTAGCTATGGAGTAGTATAAATTTTCTATTTCATGTAGATAAAATAATTGATCTTTTATTAAATACTAAACACAAAATAAATATTGAAACTCTATAAAAAAAATATTTATTTCTAATAGGAAATAAAAATTAAATTTTTAACGAGTAAAGTTATATAATATTGTAGGTAAGTATATAGAAATTAATTTTTAATAAAATACGTGTTAACTTTTAATTAATATAATTTGAATTTGTAATAAAATAGCATTTAAACAAATAAGACTTTTCAAAAGCCATTATGGATCACATTAAACACCTATAAAAGAAAAAGAATGTTACAAATTTTGTAAAATCTTGTAAAAATAAATTTTGATTTCTAATTAGAAATGAAAAAAAAATTAATAATAAATAAGACAACGGTTTATGAAAAGTGGATTTTAATCAATTTCTGAAAACAATTATAAAAACGAAGCTTGATTTCGAAGTAGACATGAAAATAAATAGAGTTTAAGTTTTAACAAAAATATTTATTAAATTTTAAGAAATCTGAATTTGTAAATGAAATAATATTTTAGCATATAAATTTTTAAAAAATGGTTATAGGTTTTATGTAGATAAAATAATCCATATCATATTAAATATTTACTAAAATGTAAATATTACAAATTTTATTAAAAAAATTATAAACATAGATTTAATTTCTAATTAGACATAAAAAAATAATTTAAGGAAGTAGAGTTTACTTTTTGATAAAAAAAAAATATTTGTTACATTTTAAGATAATTTGAATTTAGATTTATAATAAAAATAATTTTTGGATAAATAAATTTTTCTATAATGGAATTATAGGCATGTGAATGTTTCTAACTTCTATTTTTATATTTGGTAATAGACATATCAAATATATACTTCGCAGCAAAGTCCCAATTACTGTACAAACACGAAAACAAAGTAGACGCAAAGAGTAACTAAAACCGAAAAATAAAGTGTTTGATCCTCCTATTTGACTGTATGGTGCAACCACATTATTTTCTCTTGCAGCTTGTAATGTGCACAACACTGGTTCATAAACATGTACTAATTTAACTGTGTGCTGTAAATATGAAGCGTTATGTGTAGTATGCTCATAAAGGCAATTAAAATTTTGTCAGAAGATTTAGGTGAAATCACAAAAAAGCCATTTCTTTATAAGAGGATGTACACCTATATACACTTAGAATTTTTTTTATAATTTTAGGTATTCTACAAATAGGAATTAAAGTAAACGTTTAAAGTTTTTATCCATACAATTAATAAATAAAGATTGACGCATCACGCATCGATTGTTTTCATTACATCATCAGTTTCCTTGCTTCAGTCTTGAATCTTGAGCATATCTAGCCTCGCGCGGCACGATGATATATAATAATAGTAATATATATATCGACTTCTATCAATCTGTCTTACCACGAGTTTGGTAATGTTACGACTTTTGAACCCCATATAGATACGGTGAGAAACATTAGTTCAGAAAATTATTGTTTTCCCACTTTCAAAATAATTAATTAATATATGTATATATAATTTTGATGATAGGCACTTGATGATATATGAAAACGAAGGAGAGAGCGACAGATTTGATAAAATTAGTTAATATTATAAAAAAAATTAAGAAGGAATGGATATGTAAAATTAATTACGATTACGATTACGATTACGGTGATATTGAATGAAGACTAACTGAGATAAGAATCTGTGGATCCTATTCTGGCTTTTTGTGGGTTTCGTAAATGGTCGACTTTGATTGGGAAGAAATTGCTTGAAAATGTCAACATTTTAGTACGCTTTCAATTTCAATTAATTAATAACGATGGTACGAATCAAAAATCCCTCCGGTTCTCCATACTCCACACAACTTAAACAGGCACCAGCGTGTTAAATCTATGACACTCGAAACTTCCTCTATCTCCCTCAACACAGTTGTCCTAAGTAAAAGGCCGCCAAGCTGCTATTCCAACAATCTCTTCAATTTCTCTCTCTCTATCTCTTTATATTTGCCCTTTCATTTCTCCTCTCTCTCTTTATGTTTACCCTTTCATTTCTCCTCACTACCCTCGTGTTCATATATCTCCCACTGCCTACCATTCGGACCCCGCACTTATAAGTATCAAACACCTAGCTCACTGCAAGGACGCAACGTAACCACCACCCACCACCCACCACCGCATACAGATTGAGTACCCTCTCCGGCAACGCCACACGCACATAAGCAAGTTTCTTCTCTTGATTCAATCACTCTGCAGGTACTTTCCTTTCTAATCCATCGGATCCATCATATATAACCTGCCACACTTAATTTTATTTTCACAGCTGAAAATTTTCATTTTCTTCTTTGATCTTATCAAACATATGGGCATCACTAAGGTACCGAATTCTTTACTCATGATACCTGTACCATGAGTTAGATGGCACAATAAGAAGCGTTCATTTTAAAGATTGAACAATACTTATTCAGTTGTGTAATTACCTGGCCGAATCAACCTTCATAAATTTTAACACAACTTTTTCTTTCATGTCTTCTTTTTCCCTCCATGGAAAGATTTCTACTTTTTCCTCTTTTCTCCATATCTGTAATAGCCACGCAGCCAGCCATTCCTTTCTTCAAGCAATACAACGTTTTCATCTCACAACTTCAAAATTGTGACTGAATGCAATTTTTTCTTTTGGGAGAATGATGACACCGAAATCCTAAAATCTTGGTTTGGATTTCACATTTTCATACTATATACATAGTCACCGGTTTGTTTTAGGCATGAATTTGTATTTTTTTGGGTCAAGAAAACCAGTTTTAGGTGAAGATGGGAGCTTCACCCAAGCTCCTAGGGGGAACGCTGCAGTTCGCAGTGTAAGGTTGAAGACAACCTTAATTCTTTTATTTTTAAATTTGAAGACGCTGTGAAAGACAGTAGATTAGGGAATAGAAAACTAGGGTCGATATATAGGGCTACACACTCCTGATCAGCATAAATACACAGACAGAAAAAGTCACGCTATAAAAGTCTCAAGAGTCTGAACCCTTCATAATGCGACCCCTGTTTCTGATATTGTTTCCTTCATTTATCTTCACAGCAGTAGAACAGTTACTGAAGAGTATTATTTTGTTTTTATCTGCAATACTGTGGAAGTCACCAGTTGAATGAGTTAAACAAGTTATCAAAGCCAGCTGCTATATATATATATATATATATATATATATATATATATATATATATATTTGGTACAAGCTGTTATGTTTTCATTGGCTACCAATTCAAGGTATTGATACCAAATGAATTTCTTTTTTTTTATTCTGTTCCAAAGTGGAAATTTTTGGTACAATAGAACGACCCCATACATATATATGTAATTAATTATTATATATAGAGATAGGTAGATAGAAAGATTGGTAGGTTTTTATTTGGTTTAATATATTATCAAGTTCAGTTATATATCTTTATTTCCTGCCTAGTCCTTCAGTATATATAACAGCTCTTAATTGCGTGGTTGTTTGCATGCTTTAATGTCAAAACAACCACACAAGAACAATTGTAATGTTCAATTTTTTTTATTTTCTCTTACCTTGTTCAAGTTATACTCACAAGTATACATGATTATTGTTATAGTGATTCTTGGATTAACGTATTCATATGATAAGGTAAAATATTTTCTTAGTTGGTGTTATTATTTTTATGATTTTATTTTTATTTTAATTATTATAGAATTTATTAATTATATATAAAACCTAATTAATTTAAAAGCTCTAGATTTAAGTTTTTTTATAAAAATAAAATATGTAAAAACATCTTTATTCTTCTTAAATTGCCGTGCATACATATACAGCATACAGTAGACGCTAAAATATTTATTTATATTGAAGCTAGCCCACCGAAACAGAGGAGGCAAAAGAGACAAGACAAGGGTCGATGTGGAAGTTGAAGATAGCAGAAGGAGGACCGGGTCTGATTTCGCTGAACAAGTTCATCGGACGCCAACACTGGGAGTTTGACCCAAATGCGGGAACTCCAGAAGAACGCGCCGAGATTGAAAGAGTTCGGCAGGAGTTCAAGAAAAATCGATTTCGTGTTAAACAGAGCGCCGACCTTTTAATGAGAATGCAGGTTCGGTCAAACATTACATGAATATACCATACCGTTTTTCCTCTTAATTTGCAATTTGTATTTTGCCTTTTCTCAATTTAATGCTGAACAGACATTCATCTCACATTATATAATTGAGTTATATATAATCACAAAGTCCGTTTATATATATATATATATATATATATATATATATATATATATATATATATTTTTAATACCTTTTAATCAAAATATCTTTTAATTAAATATTCAAAATATTCTAATTTTTTTTAAATTATTTTCTTTTCTTTGAAAACGAAATTTTAATAAATTAATTTTTAGAATAAATTATACTTATTTTTTTAAAATATTTAAATATGATATTTTATTATATTTTTATTCAAATTTATATTTTATCTCAAAAACTTAATTTTAATAATATAATATATTTAAATATTAATAAAATATTTATAAAAATATTTAATAAAAATTTTACTCTAATCTTACTTAATAGTTATATTTTAATTTAATTAATTATTTTAAATAATTAAAATAATAACAAAATATTATAATTAAATAATTATATTTATTGTAAGTTGTGAGTTTAATAATGTATATAATTATAAGAAAAAATTTATTACAAACTTTATTTTATGTTCAATATATGATTGTAAAAATATTTAATATATATTTTATTCTATTTTAATGTGAGGCCTTATTTTTAAAAACTAAAACTGTATTTAATAACAAGAAAAATTTTGTCAACGTTAGTATTAAATTATACAACAACTTTACTAGGGGTCAAGTGTAAAAATAATTTTTTTTAATTTTAATATTATAATTATTCTAATTCAATAAAATTTAAAATATAATTTAACTTTAAATTTATGTAGATTATTATTAATATATGATTAATTGAATATTTTGTTGACATTAAGGTATATAGATAAGTTTAGTCATGAAATGATATGCAATTTTGGAACAAAAACAAGGTGGAGTGTCTTTCCGAACACATATAATTTCTTCTAAATTTAATTAAAAATTCAATTAGTTTATTTTACCAATAATTTTTTATAGTCATATTATTTTATAATTAATAGTTTTAAATATCACATATAATACATGTGTCTAAATCTAATATCAATTAAAATATTATTTATTATCTTTATATTAATTGTTTATTAATTACATTTATGTTTGATACATTTTTTTAATATTTAATATATTTGTATAAAATTTTATTTATTTTTATTATTTAATATACATGTGCGCAATCGCGAGTAAATAAATAATTTCTTATATAAATCTATAGACAATCTAATAATTTTAATAACGCTAAAGTACTAAATGCTTCAGTCACCACTAATTTTTTTTTTTTTGTATTATTATTGATGTGCCACTGGCACATATATACGTGGCTCAGTGCAGCACCATTATTCAAAATGTTGTATATTTATTTCAATAATTATATTTGTAATTATTTTTTAATTTTGTATAAAAAATAATTTAAATAAATATATTTTATTGAGTTAATTTTTATATTTATATTTATTTTAAATAAAATTATATGTAAATTTAAATAATTTTAAAAAGTGAAACTCATCTAAATATACAAATATAATATATAATGATTTCTTTTTTAAAGAAATTAAAATAAAATATTTAGCAGAGACTGAGGAATAGTATGATTTTAAACGAGTTGAAAATGAAAATATTATTTATATGGACTATGGAGGGGAGCACGCTTTTTTATGATAAAAAGAAAATAAATTGAGAATATAAAAATAAATGATTAATATATACGTATATATTATTTAAAAAAAAAGATTTTTAGATGAAATCTTGATGCGCATTCTGCCGTGCTCTCTTATTTCTAGTAATCACTTTTTTTTTGTGGTGTACATCATGTGCTTACAGTTGAGCGTGAGACGGAAGAATTATGAAATTTGGATTACATTATTACTAGATTGAAAACTCAGCAATATTAAAATTAAATTGAAAATTGTGCTTTAAGTTGAACCTTTTTGGAATCGATTTTTTGGGTCCTTTTTTGACTACTGGAGTGACTCGCTCGCAGCTTACGAAGGAGAACCCGTGTGGCCCAATTCCAGCAGCAGTGAAAGTGGAAGACACGGAGGAAGTAACGGCAGAAGCACTGATTACAACTAGTAGACGGGCCATTAGTTTTTATTCTTCCCTACAGGCCCACGATGGTCACTGGCCTGCTGAATGCTCCGGCCCTTTGTTCTTCATTCAACCTCTGGTCAGCACATATCCTCATCTTCTTTTCTAGCCCACCCCGAGTTTCTGTTAGTACGTGTGATTACATCTGTTGCCCACACACATTAGATGTCGTGTGCCGCTAGTTATGTAGCAAATTGCTATACGTGCAGGTAATGGCGCTCTATGTCACAGGATCCCTTAATGCTGTTTTAGGACCAGAACACCAGAAGGAAATCATCCGGTATTTGTATAATCACCAGGTATAATATTTTCCGTAGTAAAGAATGGGACTATTCTGGTGTCCGAAATCAGAAAGGAGAACAATAACTAGGATTAATCAATGTAAATAACCAATATTTATGCATGGAACAGAATGAAGATGGAGGTTGGGGATTCCATATAGAGGGTCACAGCACAATGTTTGGGTCAGCTTTGAGCTACATTGCCTTAAGGATACTTGGACAAGGGCTCGAAGATGGTGAAGACAGAGCAATGGCCAGAGGGAGAAAATGGATCCTTGACCATGGCGGTTTAGTGGCTATTCCATCATGGGGAAAATTCTGGGTCACGGTAATATTAATTATTACAACTATACTTCTTGTTATTTCTTTGTGAGATTACTAATGGGTGAGTTTAGCATATTGTCCTTCATTGTTTTTTCCTTTTTTTCGGCTATTGCGAGTTAACTTTGTTGATGTTCAAGCCCGTCTCAAATCCATATGCATTAAATAGTAATGTACTTGTTCTGGTATAGGTACTTGGAGTTTATGAGTGGTCAGGTTGCAACCCTCTTCCACCAGAGTTCTGGCTTCTACCCAAAGTCACACCTATTCATCCAGGTTTGCCTCGAAAGTTTATTTGTTATACAACTTTTGCTTAGTACCGACTCTCGTTCTCCATCAAGACCATTGCTAAATTGATACGCAGGCAAAATGTTGTGCTATTGTCGCTTGGTTTACATGCCCATGTCATATTTATATGGAAAGAGGTTTGTAGGTCCTATCACTGCCTTAACCAGATCACTAAGGGAAGAAATGTACAATGAGCCTTATGATCAAATCGACTGGAATAAAGCCCGGGCCACGGTTGCAAAGGTTAGATGAATGTGAATTTGCGACCCACTCAAGTATTGTTTGCATATTTTGCTATAAGTAATTCATAATGGCCATAAATTAGTTATAGTAGTGAGTGTAATTTGCATTTTTGTGTTGCGAAAATTGAATACACACATGACAATAAGCAGAAGTTCTTTAGGATTGTCTTTTTAATTGTGCAATTAAATTACATACAACAAAAATTTGAGTAAAAAAATAAATATAAGAAGCACCAATATTTAATGTAAACAACCCTTTAGTATAACAAAAAAATTATAATACAAATTTTGAAAAATATTTATTATGATAAAGATAATTATAATATTTTTATCATATACTATACTCTCATAAGTGATACAAAATTATAATGGCATATAATAAATTTCTTTTAAAAATAATACTCAATATATTCCTAATATATATACATCCACATTCGATGAAAAATTACTTAAACTTTTTTTATCTCATTCTAAAAATGGCTCTGCTCTCTCTGGGTTTATCTCTTGATTGCCTTTCTCTCGGCTCTTGCTTGCATTTCTTTGCCCAAGGAAAGCACCTCTATTTATAAAAGTTATTCAGCATGTGAAAGCATTCACAAATTCCATCTTCATTAATTTCTTTCCCATTTCTTGTCTCACGCATGTCAAGCGTTTATGGCTTAGGAGCCAATTTTTTTTTCACCCGGCATAAGACATAGTCTGCCCGCAATTTTGCCCGAGACTTTAACTGTTCAATCTGCCTATGGCACCATAATTGACTCATTTCTACAAGATATAAAATCATGTGAAAGGTTCATTTATGATGAAGTAAATAAATGAAGTAAAATTTACTCCACCGTCCTATGCATCATAAGCTGCAACCATTTTGTCTCCTTTTTTTTTTTTAATATTCTTATGGGGTGGACCCCGATATTTCAGGAGGATCTCTACTATCCACATCCTTTGATCCAAGATATGTTATGGGGATTTCTTCATCACATGGCAGAACCTCTTCTTACTCGCTGGCCTTTTTCCATGCTGAGAGAGAAGGCGCTTGAAGTGGCAATTAATCATGTACGTTATGAGGACGAGAACAGTAGATACCATTGCATTGGAAGTGTTGAAAAGGTAAACAACAAGCTTAACGCTTCATCAGCACTTGTATATTTAGAGGTCAGAATATGTACCAACAATTTGTCATTGATGGCAGGTGTTATGTTTGATTGCCCGCTGGGTTGAAGACCCAAACTCAGAGGCATACAAACTTCATTTGGCCAGAATCCCCGACTACTTTTGGCTTGCTGAAGATGGCTTGAAAATGCAGGTTAGTTTTATTACTACCTTATCAACATTTTGGAGCCTTCTCAAACGAAGAGAATGATACAAAATAGCACAATTAGTGCATTAATATTAATGTAATCAAAGCCTTGAGAAAAGATTGTTAATTCATGTGATGCAGAGTTTAGGCTGTCAAATGTGGGATGCAGCATTTGCTATACAAGCAATCCTTTCTTGTAATCTGAGCGAAGAGTATGGACCTACACTTCGGAAAGCACACGACTTCGTGAAGGCTTCACAGGTTGCAACTTGTCACTACTTGATTTTCCTTGATAGATCTCTTACTAAAGCATAACTTGTTGATGCCGTTTTTTTTTTCTCAACCTGTTTAATTTTTAGGTCCTGGAGAACCCTTCTGGTGATTTCAAAGCAATGTACCGCCACATATGCAAAGGAGCATGGGCATTCTCAATGCATGATCACGGTTGGCAAGTCTCTGACTGCACCGGAGAGGGACTAAAGGTTCAACAAATTCTGTCGCTATATATATATACGTATCAATAATGGTTTTCAGCAAAACTTGAACTTGACATTGGATAACCACATCTCTTAATTTTTAGGCTGCACTCTTGTTCTCCCAAATGCCATATGATCTTGTTGGGGAAAAAATGGAGACACAGCGCTTCTACGATGCTGTCAATGTCATCCTCTCTCTACAGGTATGGTTCTTATTAGAATGTCCATATTATTTCTCTTATTGGGTTGTAACTAGATGCAGCTCTTACATCCGATTCATCTACAGAGTAACAATGGCGGTTTCCCTGCATGGGAGCCTCAAAGAGCCTACCGTTGGTTAGAGGTAAGAACATTAATGAACTATCTTTCTCAAACAAAAGGTTACAATCATTGCCTTAATTGAATAAAAGCTCATGTCTGCTGCAGAAATTCAATCCAACAGAATTCTTTGAAGATACTCTTATTGAGACGGAGTATGATTATTCTCGTAAATATATATATTGCTGTCAATATTCTGTAGACCAATATTGCCCCTCACATGTGTTATTGTGAAATAGGTATGTAGAGTGCACGGGATCAGCGATACAGGGCTTGGCTCTCTTTAGGAAGCTATACCCAAAGCACAGACGAAAGGAAATAGATAATTGCATTTCTAAAGCAATATCTTACATTGAAAACACACAAAATCCTGATGGCTCATGGTATTGTACCTTATACATTGCACTGTCTGCACTTATGACAATTATATGTACAATTTTAGATTCTGGCTTCTACCATTCAAGTTGTTACTTATGGTTCTGTCTAAGGCATACTAGCAAGGTGACTTACTATTAACTGTAGACATGTTAATTGCATGGTTAACATATTAATTAGGCTGGCAGGAGAATGCTCAAGAATAGTTTACATTTACTCTTAACAGTTACTATTACCAGTGATAAATAAATTTTCTTTCACAGACTGTTCTCCTGGTTCATCTTTGCTATATTTGGTTCAACTGTTTAAAATAAAGAATGACTTGTTACAGGTATGGTTGCTGGGGAATTTGCTATACCTATGGAACCTGGTTTGCTGTAGCGGGACTAACAGCGTGTGGGAAGAACTATCACAACAGTCCTGCCTTGCGCAAAGCTTGTGAATTCTTGTTGTCAAAGCAGCTGCCTAATGGGGGATGGGGGGAAAGTTACTTGTCAAGCCAAAATAAGGTATATAAATTTGAGTAGCATGCAATGCACTACTAAAGAACATACATAAAAGAATAATCTCATTGGTATACTCTCGTTGTTATTGTTAAACAGGTATATACAAATCTGGAAGGCAACTGTGCACATTTAGTCCAGACTTCATGGGCTTTGTTATCCCTCATCGATGCAGGGCAGGTTAGTAAACAAAACAAGAATCTTGCAATATTTTGTTTAACTGCTAGTGTATGACAATTCTCCACAAGTTAAGCATGCATTTAACCAGATATGGATCATTGGCAAATCCTTGCAATAGCCAATAGTGGATGTAAAAATTAAATGATTTCCAATAGTATAACGTTTTTTCCTCATAGATGCTGAGTATGTTATTTGCTAATTATGAATACTTTTGTTCTGAAAAAACAGGCTGAGGTAGATGCGACGCCCATACATCGGGGAATAAGGTTATTAATCAATTCACAAATGGAAGACGGAGACTTCCCACAACAGGTAATTAACTCATTTGATATGGTAACAAAATGAAGAAAAATAAAAAGGAAGGTAGCCAAGTAAGTTTTAATATTAATATTATGTTTCTTTCATCTTATTCATTATCAACATCTAATTACAGGACATCACGGGAGTATTTATGAGGAACTGTACCCTGAACTACACATCATATCGAAATATCTTCCCCATATGGGCTCTTGGAGAATACCGCAGACGAGTACTGTACGCATAAAAACCAAATGCCACAACCTCAAGTGACTGGTTGCATATATAATTAATTGTACATGTTTCCACGTGTCATGCAGTTTGGGAATAATAATCTATCTCCCTGCAACTAGGGAACTATAATACAACAAGTACAATCTTCCGTCCAGCATCTTTATGCATGAATTCAAGTATCTTTATTTATACGAATATATATGTAATTTCAATACAATTAGGGAAAATGTAATAATTCTAATATAACTTCGCCCTCCATTAGGATCATTTCGTAATGTACGATTTCACAGTCCACGTTTAGTAGTAAGCTTATATACATATATGTAAAAACGCGTACCGTCCTATTGGCATGTTAAAGGGTAGGTTTAGGTCGCTGTTAATTAGGATGGGTAAGCTAGTTTGTATTTTTTATAAATTAAAAAATTTTAATCTACAAGACGATATACAGGTTAATTTATTAAATTAAAAAAAGTTATTTAAAATCTATCAAAGATAATTATAAATATAAATTTTAATTTTAAAATAATAAAATTATCATATTTTAAATAACAACTATAAATATAAATTTTAAATATTTTATAAATAACATAACTATAAATTATATAAGTTTTAATCAATAAATCAAACATGTATAATAATTGTTAAAATAAAATTTACTTAATTATCTAATTTTAAGTATAGTGGTTATCTAAATAATATATAACAATTAGCACCTTAATTATTTAAAACTCTTCCAACTATATTATTTTAGCATAAATCTTATGATAAAAGTAAAAGTTATTAAATATAGCAAAGGATATAAACAATTGCACACGACAAAAAATAATAATAATTAAGTCTCATTGATATTAATAAAATATTAATTAATTTCTAAAGTAATAGTTAAAAAGAATAATAGAGTATATATCAAAAAGAAAAAAGAAAATTAGTTATAGATTATAAAATTTAAATTTTATAATTCTAGGGTTGCAAGTTGAAAACCTATGTCCCTCACCCACGAATAAGAGTAAGGCAAGTCAATTTACTTACGTTTAAATTGATTATATATATATATATATCTAAACTTATCTTATACCTTATATTAAGAAATTAGACTTGTTTTATTGATTCTATTTTTTATCAAACATTTTAATTTTTACCATTCAAAAATCCATAATTTTATAAACACAAGACTATTACTCCTGGTGACAAATCCTCCGTAACTTTAATTCAATTTATGTTGTATAACAAGTTTAGAATGAGAAATACTATAATGGTTAAATATGTTAATATTTTATACACTAGGGATAAAAAGTGAATTTTCTTTAAGAATTCATTTAGCAATTAAATTTTCTTAAGTTATTTTCTAATTTATTAAAATTGTACTATAAATTGCAATATAAAGTTAAAATTTTAACTCTAAGATATATAAGAAATATGAATATGAAACTAAACTAGAATATTCAATTTCAATTTTAGAGTTCAATTCCAAACTAGTAATGCAATTAACGAGCAATGGCAAAGTTGTAAATAGTGTGCAGCTATTAGGTATATGTTTGAATTGCAATGCCGAAAGCCGACCAAACCAAGAACACTAGGAGCGCTTGGTTAGGCGCTTTCGGCGCCCATCGCTCGATGCCATTGAGCTTTGAACGAATGAGTCATATGTGAATCTCTCTGTCTAACCCTTACTTTCTTTCTCTATCAACATTCTCCATCTTTGCAGAATCCTTTCAGCGGTTACTTGTCGGTTTCGACTGGGAGTTGGTTATCTCTCCGGCGAATCAGATCGAATTCCGGAGAAACATCCCCGACGAACCAGCTGAAGTCATAAGACTACGTTTGCGTTGAATGTGATGTACAACGACATACTGAGATAGAAGGATGTGAGACAGAGGGAACATGAAATGTACGCGGTGTTCGATTTAGATCGAGATTCATGGGGATTTGCTTCAGCATTGAAGAACAACAAAAGCACCAGTCTGGTACAAAGGCTACAGGTACCAATGATTAATTAATCTTTCTGTCCAATAACTGGCTTTTCTTTAATTTGACTCGGTCCTATAATATTCTTTTCCTTTGTTCAGTTATATTCTATTCTATCTCTTCACATTTCAAGTTATACATATTATCGTTTGGCAGTACAACAGGGCCTTCAATTCCATTTCTACCTTTGCTGCACGTACGTGTTATTTCACTGCAACAAAGTTTAACTAACATAAACTTTTGAATTGAGAAGGTGACTTCAAAGAAATAGTAAACCCTAGGCCAGGTATTGCTGAATAGGTTAGTATGAAGCTGTTATGAAACTTAGAATCAATAAGGATTGAACAATGGTTATTTATTCTTTTAGAAAACCTAGATAATATAGGAATAATTACCATTTTCAATGCTACGCTTTTTTACTAATAAATTGAACTAAATGACATCCTTGCTAAGATTTTTTTCCCTAATTTAGTTGGCACTGACTATCTGCGGTTGTATTAAACAAGTAATATGGTAGTTTGGTCATTGATTGAGAATTGACTGTCACAACTTTTAGTCACAGTATGCTAATTAACAAATATTCTCGTTTGTTTTTTTGGCCCCTTTGGTTCTTGCCAGACAATTTGTTTACAATTACAGTGTAATATGGACAATAAACTGCAATTAAAATTGTTTAATAATAATGATTAATTCTATAAAATTTTAAAAATATGACGATTTATTATATCATAATAATTAAGTTCTTAAGAATGTAAAAATTGTTTCACATTAGCAGAACGAATAACCAAAGAAAATTAAAAATATTTTTTACACAGCCTGCCAGTTTAGATTTTGTTGTTCCATCTCCCACTAAATCCTTTTATTAATAAATGATCAAACAAATGATAATAGCAGGGAGAAAAAATTGATGTTTACTTTGAATGGTAAATCCTCCATCATTCCTCAGGGTGGGTATTTGACGTCAAATAAAATTGTACTCCATTGTTCCTCTATAGGGGTATCTGGAGCCAAATAAAATAACATTGAAGATCACATTAAGAGTTAAAAGCAAAATTTTCATTACATTTTTCTTCACATCATAAGATCATCTTATTGTTGAATCTTTTGATTTTAGCCAAATACATGAGTAATTAAATTGTCTTTTACAAAACTTCTTATGACTAATAAACAGAAAAAAGAAAAAAGAAACTTTAGATTTTGGACAGTCAGTGTCAAAAGTAGTTAATTCTTGTAGGTGTACTAGATTATACGAAAGAGATGTAATTGCATATTATCAGTGCTGATGTATCCTGTCTTGGTGCAATTGCAGTAGGAAATGAATCTGTGGCATCAACAACTAAGCACGATAGAAGCATGACCAGCACTCCGTTGGCTCCCATGAATATTACCGATCTTCGCTTAAGTGCTGGCTATAGCGATGTTGATATATTCTCTTATGAGGAGTTAAGGCTGGCTACTAAGCACTTTCGTCCAGACTTAATTCTGGGAGAAGGTGGTTTTGGAGTTGTATATAAAGGAATGATAGATGCAAATGTGAGGCCAGGTTACAAGACCACTGAAGTTGCTATTAAGGAGCTTAATCGAGAAGGATTTCAAGGTGATAGGGAATGGCTGGTAACTTAACTTATTCTCTCAACTTTTTTTGTCAGTCAGTTTTGACTGAGTCCCCTAGTCTCCATCCTACACTAAAATGAGGTTTTACATGAATGTTGAAATATGAAAGAAAGAGAATTGTTGGTCCAAATTGAATCTTAATACAACATGATTCTACAAAGAACTGATGGCAAGATATGGTTTTGATCACTCAACATGTCATTCAGTTTAAAACAAATATGATTCAATTGATAGATATGATTTTGGTTCTATTAGGAACTTAGCTAGAAGAAGTAAGCAGCCCAAGCCCACAATTGTAGTCACTAGTCAGCCCAAATACCAGGGAGATTATAAGAGGGTAGATATTTTTGTTAGAGGGATCAGATTGGGTAGAAAGATGGGGACAACAAGTACAAGGTAGTGTTGTATACAGGAAGAGGGTAGTGGGAGAGAGTGCATTCTGTTAGCTATTACTCTTTTTAGCTTGTGCTTAGGCCAGAGAATTCCTTTGTGCAAGGGACGTTGTCCTGGGAAGCCGAGGGTCTGCCTGTACTTAACTCTCTTATTCCTATTTCTCGTTTCTGTTTGTACTGCCATTGAAGGATATTTTCTTCTAATCTGGTTGTATATAAGATTTCCTTGAGCTGTGTTACCTCTTCTCTATCAAATTGCTCTGACTTGCTAGATACCAAAGACTGAGGAGGGATGGAATTGCAAATGGAGTCATTGGAGAAAAATGTGGAGTTGATGAGGGCGAATATGGAGGAACATGAGAAAAGCATGAAAGATGGAAGAGATGAGAGTGATCTTTGTGGCTATCATGGGTAAACAGAGGAGTGATTGGGAGCAAGAGCCTTAATTGCAAGCCTTAGTGGTACCAACAGGGGTTGAGGGAGGCCAAGAACTTCAGACAAACGTGCAAAAGGGGTTGAACGACTCAAGAGGTGGAGGAGTTGACTCTGATGAAGGAATTGATGTTAATGACAAAGAAGGGTAAGCCATGTCATTTTGAAAGAATCAACCCAATTGGATAGATTATCAAATTAGAGGAGTACTTTGACATACAGGGCACCATGCAAGAGATGAAAGGGCAGGTTGCTTTCATAAGCATGGGGGGATCGATCGACCATTGGTTCCAATGCTTGAAATCATAGTTGTGAATTGCGCGCAATTGCAATCACAATTGCGCATTGCGCACCACAATGGGGTTTTGTGCACTGTTGAGCACAATGCTGCGCAATGGATGTTCACCCCTATTTTAGCCCCCGATTCCCATCCAATGCCCCCACAGCTTGTCTTCACTTCTTTCTCAGTCTTCTTCGCCCCTTCTCCACTCAAGTCTTGGTGGTGCCATGGTGGATGGTGGTTGCTGGAAGCTTCTCTGCGCTTCTGGTTTTGTTTCCATTCTGGTTACCAGCATTAGCACCTTCAATCAGTTCTGTTTTGGACCTTCTAGTTAGTTGCAAGTGTTTCTGGCTCCAACGATGCTTCTGTTCTGGTTAGCTCCTTTGAGCAGACTTTCTGTACTTTTGGTTCTATATGTTCTTTTGTTCTGTATTGTTCTGTTCTGTTCTGCACTTCTGGGTCTGTTCTGTTTTGTACTTCTGTTCTGTGTGCTATCTGCTTTGTGCACTTCTGCTATGTTCTGAGTTTTTTTGCTCAGTCTGTACTTGGTAGCTATGTACTTCTGTTCTGTGTACTATTGGTTCTGTTTCCTGCATCTTTTTATGTGAATTCTTGTTAGTTTGATCCATGTTCTGTGTGCTATCTTGTACATAGCTACGTACTTTTGAATTCTTGTTAATAATATTTTTCTAAGGTTATTTTTTATATATTGTCATTTGGGTTTATATTACTTATAAAAAAAAATGTATTTTTATATGTGTTATATAATTGCACAGTTGTTCAAATTGCCATGCACAATTCGCAACGCATTGCCGCAGTGACCCCTATCGCAATAAGTGTACAATTTGCAATTAACAACTTTGCTTGAAACATAGATGGCCAGACCTTAGTTGGGAGCAAGTTGTCAATGGAACTAGGGGCCGATTGCTCACAAGTAGGAGTGATTCAACCTCAATAGATACAGGATGGTATCTTGGCATTATTGGGAAAATTGCTGGAGACATTGGAGATAAGAGTTGTCCTCTTCGTGACACAGGAGGACTTTCCAACCTTCCCCAAACTGCATCCGTTGTAGAAGAACTTCTTAGTCACACCAACCAGCAACTCAAGGTTATCACTAGGCGTGTGCAGACACCCCGAACGTAACCTTGGATCCACATGCCTATATTTTGGCTGGTAATGAGTTATGTTATTTCTATCAAACCTGATTTGAACCCGTACCAACTGAAAAAAAACACATATAAAACCTGCCAACCTGACCGAACCGAACTTGACCTACACACATTTTCGATCAGGTTGGGGTAAAAAATTTCAAACCCATTTTCCCCAGCATGATGGACTTTTTTCTTTAACCCAACCCATGCAAACTGCTAGCTGTCGGCCTAAGCTAGCAATGCTAGGCCATTTTATTTGGGCCTGTCACCTCTTGTTGGCCTAAGGCCTTCGAGTCCACCTCAACCCTAGAATAGAAGAACATAAGAAATGGGGTGTAGAGGGTCAAAGTATTCTCTCATGCGATGGAACAACAGGATTGAGTATACGCAAGAAGTCATTGCTTGCGCCAATGATCAGTTGTAGAAATCTAATTAACGATGCAAATCCCCAACAAGAAGTCTTTGACCAGGGAGAGGTAACTTCTCACATCCATTGCGGGGGAACAGAAAACGACCTTGGGAAATTGGAGACCCGTGGTGCTTCAATTATTTAGAGAGGGTGATGAGAATGGGAGATGTCCTTGTAGAATTTTTCCCAACTGCACTTGGAATGTGGGAGCACGTTCTCAATAGAGCGTAGTTGTACTCATTGATGCGGGCCTTCTCAGGTCTTGATACTTGTTAGGGCCATGGTCCTTGCCGAGGCCCCCAAATTATTGATTGGGATTTTTCTTGTAGATATAGCAGGACCAGAATAATCAGATTGCTTGCTGCCGTGTGCAAGTTTCTGATTGATAATGGCTACACATCACCTGAGTGGCCATCCCTTATCCAAGTAATAATCGGAAACATTGAGAAGGGTTATAGTGAGCATTCCATCTCATATCAGCTTCTTAGCTCTATCATAGAAGCTGGAGACGAGGGAGTAGTAGTTTAAATCTGGCATTTTGTTTTGGCATTAGTGACTATGATGGCACAGACTAGGGCAAGCTCTAAACCTAAAGAATTAGAATCAAATGAATCTCATTAAAAATGGTTGATGGTCAAGTTGAAACCAATAGGGCTTCAACTGTTCTCTTGCAGCAGGTTTGGCTTACACCTCCTTGTATGCTGGATTGACAACACCAGTATTTTTCACCTTCATCTTGTACAGAAGATGTGTCAACATTGCTTTGGCTTATTATGCTATCTGTTGAAGTCTTGTGATCCAAGAACTTCTTGTATCCGAGTTGCTGTTAGTTGGGCATGTATGGGAAGAATCAGAGGATCTTACAATTTTTTACTGCATCAAGGAAGTTGTAATTTTCCCATGTGTAGTTGCAGATGCTTTATGGAAAGGGGGAGCTATTAGATTTTCCCATGTTGGGTGCAAGGAAAGATCTTACCTGAATTCTAGCCTTAAGGACAAGGGTGAAGTTATTGAGGGGAGTTTTTTTAGGAACTCAGCTAGAAGAAGTAAGCAGCCCAAGCCTCCTATTGTAGTCACTAGTTAGCCGAAATACACGTGAGATTATGAGAGGGCAAATGATTGTTAGAGGAATTAGATTGGGTAAAAGGACGGGGATTGCATGGACAGGGTAGTGTTGTATAAAAGAAGTGGTCTAGCGGGAGAGAGGGCATTTCGTTAGCCATTACTGTGTTAAGCTTGTGCTTGGGCCAGAGAATTCCTTTGTGCAAGGGACGTTGTCTTGGGAAGAAAAAGGGTCTCCTTGTGCTTAGTTCTCTTTTTCCTATTTTTTGTTTCTGTTTGTATAGCCATTGAAGGATATTTCCTTCTATTATGTTTTTATATAAGATTCCCTTGAGTTGCGATTGTTTTGGTATCTCTGCTTTATCAGGTTTTGTTGAATTTTAGAAGAGTATGAAAGAGTAGAGTTGAATACTCTGTGTATTACGTATATAAGAAGAAATTACAAGGGGCTTTGTAGCCAAATAACTAACTTGAACTTAGATCTTCAATATTAGACGGATGTAGAGCCTTTGTCATAATATTTGCAATCTGAAGTTGAGTAGGTGTGTAGAGATAACAATACATTAAGTGCAATTGCTTGTAGGATCAAGCTAGAATTTCAAAAACAACAATACAGACGGATGTAGAGATAACAAATACGAATTCTAACAATAACATTTCAACCACATAACCTCACATACATCAAGTGCAATTGCCCTGAATTTTTCTTCGGCACTGCTTCTAGCAACAACAGCTTGTTTTTAACTCTCCAAGTCACCAAATTTGCCCATACTAATGAACAATGCCCACTTGTTGACCTTCTGTTAATTGATGATCCAGCCCAATTTGCATCATTATAATGATGCCTCTGTTATTTTATTTTTTGAACATTATGACTTCTCCTGGGGTAATTTTAAGATATCTAATGATTCTATAATCAACCTCAAGATGTTCTTCCCTTGGATTGTTCATAAATTGACTCACAACACTAACAGAAGAACCAATATCTAGTCAAATATGTGAGGATAAATTAACTTCCCTACAAGGCACTGAAATCTCTCTTTATCTACTGGTGGACTCTCTTCATGAGCTCCTAATTTTTTGGATGATTCCATAGGAGTTTTAGCGGGTTTGCATCCTAGTATTCCAGTTTGAGCACGTTGAGAATATATTTATGCTGAGCGTCAAACATTCCTTCCTTTGAGCATGCTATCTCCATTCCTAGGAAATAATTTAGAAATCCTGGTCTTTTTACCACAAATTCTTTTGCTAGGAATCCCTTTAGCTCAAGCATCTCTTCCTCATAGTCTCCTATCAAGATAATATCATCAACATAGAAAATTAGAAGAGATCTTTTACCTTCAACAGATTTTTTGAGAAATATAATATGGTTTGCCTGACACTAAACATATTCATACTTCATAACTTTTGCAAATCGGTCAAACCATGCCCTGGGTGATTGTTTTAATCTGTAGAGAGACTTTTTGAGCTTACACACCTTTGTTGGGTTGACTGAATCTTCAAGACCATATGGCATTTCCATGTAAACCTCTCACGCAAGTTGCCCATTGAGAAATGCATTTTTTACATCAAGTTGGAATAAGCCTGTCATTGTTTACAGCAATGGAGAATGAAGTTCCAATTGTATCCAGTTTAGCTACAAGAGCAAAAGTCTCCAGTTAATCCATCCCGAAAGATTGTGTAAAGCCTTTAGCAACCAACCTTGCCTTATACTGATCTATGCTTCCATCTGCTCTATGTTTAATGGTGAAAATCCATTTGCATCCCCCTGTCCATTTATCCTTAGGTAGAGTAGTCACTTCGCAAGTCCCATTCTCTTTAAGTGTTTTAAGCTCTTCTTCCATTTGAGGCCTTCATTTTGGGTGTTTTAGGGCTTCATGGATAGTATCTGGTATTTCTGTGGAAAGTAGTTTACTAGTGAAGGACCTGAAAGCTGGTGTCAAATTGTCATACAAAACATAATTAGATATGGGATTATGGGTACAGGACCGAACACCTTTTCTAAGGGCAATTGGCTAGTCAAGATCATTAGGTAACTCAACAGATTCAGAAATTTTACTTGGATCAGGTTCAAATTGTGGTTCTGAACTGGATGTGTACTGGATTCTGACTCATCCTGAGTGTTGGCAGTACCTGGTTCACATTTAGAACTATGGTTGGGATTCAGAATGGGGATCAAGTTGAGCTGGTTTAGTATTTTGAGTAGCAGCACTTTCGGGTTCAGAATTTTCAGGAGCAGCACATTTAGGTTCAGGTTCTGTAATGGGTTCAAATACAACTTGATTTGGATTAGAAGACAATTCAGTATGTGGGGCAGAATGTTTCATGGTCTTGGGTATAGATTCAGATTTTGTCCTAGAGTTTGAAATATCCCAAAATTGATATTCCACATCACTCTCCCCTTGAATATTAGATTTTGGGTAATAGGGTTGTGTTTCTAGAAAAGTAACATCCATAGAGACAAAGAATCGATGTTATTTGGGAGAGTAGCACCTATATCCTTTTTTAGTGGAGGAATACACAAGAGAAATGCTCTCTTTTTTTTTTTTTTTTTAATTTTGGATTTGATTTACTTTGATGAGATGGATGGATATGTACAAATGTTGAATACCCAAAAATATTTGTTGGAATGGTAGAGATCAAGTGTGAATTGGGAAGTGATTCTAGGAGAACTTGGCATGGATTTTTGTAGCCAACAACCCAAGATCGCATCCTATTTATAAGGGTATGTAAAGCCGTAGAGGTTAGGACAACTTGCCCCCAAAAAGACTTAGGTACATTAGAGGTGAACAAGAGGGACCTAGCTACTTCTAATAAATGTCTGTTTTTTCTTTCAGATACTCCTTTTTGTTGGGTTGTCTCACTACATGAACTTTGATGGATAATTCCTTGGTTTTGAAGGTAAGCTCCAAGGTGTGATGCAAAGAATTCCTGGGCATTATTAGTTCTGAATATTTGGATATTACTGTTGAACTGGGTTTGAACCATGGTATTGAAATTTTGAAAGATTTTCCCACCTTTGATTTTTCTTTCAAGAGAAATAACCATGTTACCTGCGTATGATCATCAATAAATAGGACAAACCATTTGGAACCCATGACATTTTTTATTCTTGAAGGTCTCCATGCATCACTATAGGTTAATGCAAAAGGATGAACTAACTTATAGGGAATATTATGATGTGAGTTATGAATATACTTAGATAGATGACAAACCTCACACTGAAAAATTTTGGATATTTACTCATAAACAAAGAGGGAAAAAGTTTGGACAAATATAAGAAATTAGGATGTCCTAAGTGGTAGTGCTGCATCATGATTGCATCATCATTATTTTGAGTTGGAAACAAGGAGGACATTAGACTTTGAGTTACAAACTTGGGGGGTCGATGCTGTTCTTCACATCACAGGAGGTAGGAGGTAGAGTCCATTACTCTCCCTAGCATTGCCAATCATCTTCCCTGAATCCAAGGCCTGAAACATACAAGTTTGAGGGGTAAATTGAGTGATACAATACATATATTTGGCGAGTTTGCTAATGGATAATAGATTACAGTCTAAATGTGGGACATAAAGGACAGAATTTAATTTAATATTTTTGGAGAGAGATTGAACCAATTCCTTATGTCCCACATACAGGTGAGAATGTTAAAGTACTGTGTAACAGTTAACTCAGCTTGCCTTAAGTCATGAATGTTACTTTTTATCTCAAACACTTTGGAAGTATTTCCTTGCTTGAGAATGTCTCCTTAATTGTGTCATAAAACATAAAATTTTCCCCCATTTCAATTGTCATGAAATTTATGAGCCATGACATCACCATGTTGTTTTATGCATTCCAGGCTTTGTATTTGGGATCCTCCTTCTTCAGTGCTTCAGCAACTCCAGTGATGTAGTCATCTTTTCCCTTGCCATGTGTATACTTCATCATTGGGCCCATTGTATTTAATTAAGGCCAGTGAATTTGTAGATGGTTATGGGAGGGATAGAGAGATTGAAATTACCATGGCTTTGAGAACCAGTGGTTTCTGAGGTAGGTTTATTGCTAGTTGAGGAGGGTTGGAGATTGGAATTCATGGTGGCTGGACTGGGTTTTTTCAGAGAGTAGTCTCTGATACCATCTAGAATTTTAGAAGAGTAGAAAAGAGTAGAGTTGATTACTCTGTGTATCACATATATCAAAAGAAATTACAATGGGCTTTATAGCCAAACAACTAACTGACTATATCTTATCTACAAGCTATAATCCTAATCTTATCAAAAACAGTGACAAACCTTATCTACAATGTGAAAATAAAACTGAAATAGATAGTAGGATGACTAGAAATAACAGATTCGAATCCTAACATGATCCTAAGGCATCTCAACAGGTTCTCATATTTGTGAGAAAGCCCTATGAACTTCCAAGAGCTTACCTTTCCTTCTGCTATTAGTTCTGTAGAATACCCATAGTTCACAAAGAAGTTTTTAAATGCAGTAATCAAGGGCAAAAGAAGAGCATGACAAAGCAAGGAGTTGATTTTGAACAACTTGAAAAGAGAAAGTAATGGAGCATTGGTATCAAGGACTTGATATTTGATTCATTTTCTTGATTAAATCACTGAATAGATGGTTGAAGGGACAAGAAAGATTCAATCAGTGTTATTAATAGCGCTTCACCATGGCTTGTTATGCTATGCGACAGCCATAGCGTAGCACAGTTTGCATTGCAATGAATAGTGTGCGCAAAGATGTGGTACAGTGCAAAAATAGCATATGCTATTTGTGCTATAGGGACTCAACAATTAAACACATTACTTCGTGAGGACATGACCCATTTAGCCTAATTTCTCCACACCAAGCCATCCTCCACCTATGCATCACACCTTTTTGCCTCACTTTCGCTGTCCTGCAGTCTCTCACACTTCTCTTTTCTCTGCAACTCGTGCTTCATTTCTCTGCTGTTGGAGGTTCTCTTCTATTCTGTTAGAGTGGACTGAATGGTTCTGTTCTATTGGCTTTAGCTGAAGGTTCTCTTCTGTTCTGTTTGCTTCTCTCTATTGAGGGACTCTACCTCTATTGAAGGTAAAGTTTACCCCTAAATTGTTGTTTCAAATACGCTTATTGTGCTATTTAAGGTTTATTGCTCACTGCTATTTCTTCATCATCTTTTTGGTAAACTGCTCTGTTCTTTCTGTTTTTTTATGTACATTTCAGGTGCTTGTTATTTCTCCTTCCACAACGTTAGTATAGGCTTGTCTACCAAATGTAAAAGTAGTGCCTGATACTTGGAACATTGAATCTTGATTGCAAATGAAGTTGTCATATTTTTTGAGGCTATTTTTTATATATTGTTGTTACTTAGGTTTATATTACATATATAAAAAAATATATATTTATATCTGTAATATAATTGCATTATTATTTAAATAGCAATACACAATTTGTTATATCACAATGACTCCAAGTGCAATAAGTGTTCTATTCGTTGTGAACAACTACGGATTTAATACGAGTTGTAGTAAGAAAAATCAAGTTAGTTTGTATTGTGGCCAATAACTAATATATATATATATATATATATATATATATATTTCAGTTGCATTTTGTTAGAGGTATAAATTAACAATCATTCTTGGGCCTCCACCCAATAGTTTAAACTTTTGGGATAACTAATTGCTTGACATGGTATTAAAGTTTATAGCCAGGTGGTCAAGAATTCAAATCTCATCACCTTATAATTAGAAATTGTTCATACTTCAAGTCCAAAAAGAAGCTTTAGTGTGAGGGATGTGTTAGAGATATAAAATAATAATCTCTCTTAGGCCTTCACCTAACAGCAATGACTGATTTCTTGACACATTTGATTTGAGTACTGTACTTATATTTTGCAGGCTGAAGTTAACTATTTAGGTCAATTCAGTCACCCAAATCTTGTGAAGCTTATTGGATATTGCTGTGAGGATGAACACCGGTTATTGGTCTATGAATACATGGCAAGTGGGAGCTTGGAAAAACATCTTTTCCGCAGTAAGCTTCTGATGTAATTACAGATTTTTTTTTTTTTTTTTCTAAACAAAGCCAGATTATATATGGATATTGAATGTTCACATAATTGACCGATTACTTCTTAGTGGATGTGTACCAGGTGTGTTGTGTTTAATCCTGCTATTGGTTCAGATCTATATTGTCACCTAAGATTTCTCTGTTGGTCCATATGTGCTTCAAAACAGTGTAGGCCACCTTCTAGTCGTCCATGCCTCCATTATGAGGGTGGCTGTCTTTTAGTATGTAGTTTTCTTGGGGGCAATGACTCCCCAAACTTTCATGTACCTGTTCTATGTTTCAATTTTCAGACCCTTGCGTGAATCTCCATCAGTACTTGGGCACTAGATCTAAAGTTTTTGCTGTCTGCCAGTTTATACTCATTAAAGAGTTTAATAGTAAGGAAACTTATCAGTATGCCTTGGTGGAATTAACTGCTCAACTTTTCTTGCAATGTTTGAATATTTTTGTCTTGTAGGGATACTGCCTGTCATTGTCAGGGGATTTTATATAGAAGTATGGCCCCTAATATGTGTGAATTATATTCCCAAACTACATGTTGACAAATTGTTCTGTTGTTAAATGTCACGAGATTTAACCCGCTGTTTTATTGTTTAATTATCAATTCATGTAATCATTTTATTACTGTGTAAGTCCTAAATAAAGCTCCCATGCCAGTCTCACCATTCAATGGCTTTAGGGCATTGCCTATAATGTTGTGACCTAATTATTTCCTGATTTATTGATGGTAGGAGTGGGTTCAACGCTGACTTGGTCGAAAAGAATGAAGATTGCATTGCATGCTGCAAAAGGGCTTGCTTTTCTGCATGGTGCAGAAAGGCCCATTATATATCGTGACTTCAAGACATCAAATATCTTGCTAGATGTGGTCCGTTATCTTCTGGCTGTTTGTGTCTTATCAGAAGTGCTTTTCTTGGCCAAATTTTCTAAAAATCTGAGCTTGTAAAAAAATTTCCTAAATGCTTATCATGATTTTTCTATCCTCTATCAGACTTGACATATCAGATGTCGAGTGATTTAAACAATTGGTTATATAAAGTGATTCTCTTGCCATGCTGATGGCGCTAAACCAACTAGAGAAGTTTCCCCAGTAATTATGTAGAGATTAGCTAGCTTTCCGAAATTGATGTGTGTTTCTCCTTTGTCTAGTTTTTGCGTTTTCATGTTTCTTTTTGGAGAATTTCTCATCATCTGCCGCTGAATTTCTCTACTACCTTCTCTTGAATAATATTATAAGCCGTATTAAAATAGTGCCCAAGAAAATTTTAGAAACTGAGCAAGATAAAAGTACAGGCATTCTTTCCCCCCTCTCTTATTAGAGAATGTTGTCCTGCATTTTATTAATAACCAATTAATTGTCTTGGTTTTTAATCAATTTAGCATTATGATATAAACCTGCAGGATTTTAATGCAAAGCTTTCGGACTTTGGTCTTGCTAAGGATGGGCCTATGGGGGACCAAACCCATGTTTCAACACGAGTGATGGGCACATATGGGTATGCTGCTCCTGAGTATGTGATGACTGGTGAGTCATTTGCCGTAATTTATGCTGAATTATATTTCAATTTAACCTACATTTTCTAAGGATGCTAAAACCTCAATATCTCCTGGTTGAAAGTGTGAACCTACATTTTCTAGAGATGCTAGAACCTCAATATCTCCTGGTTGGAAGTGTGAAGTGTATTTGCTCTTTTTATGATACGCATGCATTGCATTGAATGAAAATGGAAAAGCATTAAGTGGGAATCCTTTGAAACTTTTCGATCTTGGAATTTAAGGAAGCATAAACAAGTATCTGATATGTTACAAGTTAATCTCTATGCTTGGAGTTTTGTGATATAAGTGTGATAATGTAACTTTTTCTTGACATTCTAAGCTTCTAAGCTGTTTCTTTTTCTTTTCATAGAATCTCTTCTGCTTTTGAATTTCCTTTTCTTTCCTCTCATATCAGTAATGTTTTATTTTATTTATAAAAAAAGAATAAGTGGTAAGTGAAAAAAAAAAAAAAAAAATCTCCCCTTAGTTTTCCAGAAGCAACACAACCCTTTAGTTATCTGTTTTCCAATTGAATAAAAATTGTTATTATTTCTATCCAATGATTACATAGTTAAAGAATATAGAAAAGGAGTTTTTTTTTCCGTTCTTGTTGGCAGCTTATTGTTTAAAGCGATACAAGCTAATAAATTCATGAGTATCTTTGCATAGCTCATTTGCTGGACTAATTTGTGAGCTAAGCTGTATTGTCAATTTGAACAGGGCATTTAACAGCTCGAAGTGATGTGTATGGTTTTGGGGTTGTGTTACTTGAGATGCTTATTGGAAGGAGAGCATTAGACAAGAGTAGGCCCAGCCGAGAACACAACCTGGTTGAGTGGGCACGCCCCCTATTGACTCATAATAAAAAACTACTGAAAATTTTAGATCCTAGAATGGAAGGGCAATATTCGACCAGAATTGCGATAAAGGTGGCCCATTTGGCATACCAATGCCTTAGCCAAAACCCGAAAGGCAGGCCTCTTATGAGTCAGGTTGTCGATATCCTCGAAAATTTTCAGCCGAAGGGGGAAAATGCGGAAGAACAAATGCTTCAAAGTGGTGGTAGTAGTATCACCATTTACGAGGTTCCAACAGTAGACAGTCCAACCGAGGGAAAACCAAGTCAAAAGTGATGAGATTTATCAGAGAAAGCCCGAAGAGCAAAAAGCGTGAGTGAGCCGTCAAATGATTGAGTTATGTAATCCTCACAACATTGTGTGCCAAGAGAATCCAACTACTGAAAGTTATACCAGTGCTGATGGAAGTTGAAACTTGTATAAAGTGTGAACAGATTGGTCCAGTTGTTGAAAATTTTTAAGAGGCGATTACATAGCATATGCATTTGTTCTTTGTTACGTTCCCCTTTTTCCTAATTTTGAATCAATGGGGGATATTTTATGTTCTGATTATCTGCTTCTCCATTGACAATGTTATTAGATAAAATCTATGTACTGCATCGACAACCCCAAGAGTGGAAAATTAACGAGTATATATCTAACACGAAACGGGATTATGATTCTCTTAGATGGGTTGCCTTTCCCCTTGCATTGATTCATCTAGTGAAGCGTGGGAAAATCCGATGTCAATTTAACTGTAAGTTCGTAGCCAAAAAGGGAAAAAATAATTATAATAATTTGCACTACTTTATAAAGTCAAGATTTTTTAGTAAATATGTTTGCTGTTAACATTATAACTAAATAAAAGTTAAAAATACTCAACTACCGAAATAATCATTTAATTCTTTACTTTTAAGGAATAGCTCAATCTTTCTCACTAGCATTAGCAACTATATATAGTAGGAGTGAGTATCAATTGACTCGGTTTAGGTTCAGGGATATTCTGCTCAACTTGAGACAGAGGAAGGGCCGATTTTGGCCGAGCAATGCTGTGAAATTGAGACTTTTGGTTTGAGATAGGGTGGGTCAGTTCATCTTCCTCTTCTGTCATGGATACTTCCTTCAATCTAGAATGGGAGGCAACATCCTACTAGAACCAGGTTTAACAATAGAATAGGGATTCAATGAAAATAAAAAGGTAGAGAGAAGAACATGAAGAAAAAAGAAAAAACAAATCTTTAGATTGAGAGATCTAGCCATTAGCACTTCAAAAAGGAATCAAGAGAGCAATGAGGACCAATGGTGCAACACAACCAAGATGAGATGAAGACTCAAAGATGAAGATGAAACACGAGCAAATGCTATAAGAAAGAGAAAAGTTGTAGAGAGTTCAGTTTGAAATATTTGAAAATCAAAAGTCAAGACTCGAATATTTCTTTTTAAAATTGAAGAGCAAGGATTGAAGTTGAGAGAAGAGAATCTTAGATCTAGAAGAGAAAAGGTCAAGATGACTTTAGAGGTCAAAAGAGGAGAGACATCATTCTCTTAAAGTAAAAGGAAATGAGATTGTTTCTTGTTAATGAAGTATAAAAAAATAAATATTTGAATTAGGTTTACACAAATTGTCACAAGTTCAAATTCTAAAATCTAAACTTATCTATATAAACCCAAATGAAGCCAAGTATAATGGCTATTAAAATATTAATCCAACCTAACTTAAACTAAATAGCATTTTTCTAATAAGGCCCATTTGAAGTGGGTAAATTTTAACTCACTCCTAATTCACAATCTATTTATTTATTTTGTATTTTTAGAATTTAATATATTTTGTATAATTCTTTTTTTCAGTTAAATATAAATATACGAAAACTACATATTTTAACAAAACAAAAAGCTATTTATTCAAAATATATTAAAAAAAATTTAGAACACTCTAGTCAAGGATGCAATCTAGTGATAAATCTCTATAAAAAAAATAGACATATAGTAGGCTAAATCTATATTTAAGTAACAGTATTTTTTCTGTTATTTACTATGTAGGATTTGAAAAACATTTCATTTTTGTATCATTGTTTATCAGGCACAACGGATGTTTGCCTGCGCTTTCCTTTTTGTTGAGGCCATAAAGTTTCTAATGGTTATATGCCCCTTGGATAGAGGTTAAAATTTATGAAAAAAGTGACTTAATTATCCAATAAAGTAGAACTCCAGAAGATATATTATCATTTCATTGTGGCATCAAATAAAAAATAACAGTTGCCTCAATACTTGAAGAACAAGCAATACAATTCATGAGTACAGGCCGAAAGCCATAATGTATACGTGCCTGAGAACTTGAATGTCGCTAAAAGTAGCGATATGCTGTAACTGCACACATGAAAAACTCCAATAAGGTACCTGACAAGGCCCTGGAGTCAACTTTTCAACTGTTATGTATTAAGAGCATTTTCCTACAAAAAAGCAGATTCCGTTGTTATCATCAAGGATGGGATAATTAATTTAGTATACGAAGAAATGGATATAAAGAAAAGCAACTCATCTATTTTTTAAATTAAACTCGCTAAAATTCATTTAAAACATTTTTTAAACAATACTGAATATTACATATTAAACTATAAGATTTGCATCTAATGTCTCAAACTCTAGTTTGTACCATTTAATATACGTGACCCTTTAGTATACTTTATGAGATTTTTCTTTTCGTCTGCCATCTTTCCATAAAAATCCAGTCGAGTCTTTCTACGCCGATACCAGTTGGGTTCAAGAATTCAAGTCTCGCTCATATTGGCTTACAAACATATAGAATTTTCCTTACCGAAAAGATGCTCAGACAACTTTGTAACTAAGCAACTTTACTAAATCAAATTATTAAGCCATTGAGAGTTTAATATACCTGCGAAAAGATTACATGCCTTACAGGCAAAGAACAACAGACAGGCCAAGGGCATCCCAATCACGATAGGACTAAATTTTATTTCTACTTTCCTGTTAAGGCTTAAAAAAATTACTCTAGTACAACAAAAATTTTTTAGAAAGATAGTGCAGCACATATCCAATCCTTGCCATCTAGCTGTAAATGGTAGATATATAGACTGATACATACATGCATAAAAACATGTATCAGAGACGCCTAGCTTGTAAATGAGATAACAAAAAGATTAGCAGACTAGCAGTTATGGGATTTAGGAACTTGGTTAGGGGGAATTAGAATTTTGAACCTGTAAATCAACTTAATTATGCTCAAGTACCTGTAACCTTGGTTTGGTTATTGGATGAAAAAGTAGTTATTTTGTCACTAATTAATTGAATTTTCTGGTTATTCCACTAGGCCCTTCATGAATAGTTCCAAGAAAAATTATGAAAGGATGAAAAAATTCTGAGAGTTTGGATGGTTAGAAAGGGGCTCTCTTTCATTACTCTTATACACACCCGTTTTACCAATGTTCCCCTTTATTACTTGTCTTTAAGATCCCTGCTGGGATCTCAAATCAAACAGAGAAAACTGAGACTTTCTCTGGTTAGGAGTGTCCCGAGTGGGCGGTATTAAGAGGGATCATCCAGTTCATTATGAGGTCTGCATGTCTGTTGCAAGCCTAAAAGGGAGGGAGGATTGGATCTTTCTAAATACATTGCCCCAGCTTGCAAATGCTTATAGTGATTTCCTCAGAAATTATACGCTCTTTGGCATCAAGTACTAATTCGGAGCAAGTATGGGATTCAACAGAACAGGTGGGATGCAAGGGCAGCAATCAATGCAGCTCATTCAAGACCTTGGAAATTTATATCACGGGTATATTCTTTCCTGCCTTTGGTTTCTTTCAAGTTTAGGGATGGTCCATAGTGTCAGGGATCGGATTTTGGCAGGATTTGTGGGTTGGAGACTATATGTCCTATCTAATAGGAAGCTTTGAAATCGGAATATCTTCTTGATGTACTTGATTCTACCCGTCCATTTTCATTGGTGGATACTAGGAATGGGACCTTAGACCTCTATGGAGTCAGCACAGTACTCATGAATATCATATTTACAGTTCCTTATTCCTACTCCTAGCAGGGATAACTTTCTTCCAGCCAACCCCGTTCGAACTCTAGGACCCTATAATGTGAAGTCTTTCATTTGGGTACTTAATAGGAATGACGAAAATGATTTGTGGCAGGCTCGCAGAACTCACAAAACTCTCTCCAGTTTCCACAGGCACTAACGTTTATTTTGTGTTTTCTTGATTCTGAGACTAGCGGCCAATTGCTTTGACACTCTATTACAGCTAGATATTTGTTGTGCAGACTTTACAATATTCTTAATGGTTGCAGGATTTGTCCAGATTTTGAAGCACTTCCGCTTCTGTCACTTTAGATGTTTTAGGAGGAGTAAAGCGGACAAGAAGCAAAGCTCTTTGCTCTTTGGTGGTGTGCTCGGTATTCCTTTTTTTATTTGGTGGTTGACACAGAAATGCCAGGATTTTCGAGGATAGTGTTTTGCTGCTGCCTCTTAGGGTGCAAAATCCAGGTTACTTTAGAGGGATTTCTATGTCAGACATGCAGGGAGACTGGCGAGCTTTGCTTATTGATATTATTTTCTTGGTTGTTCTACTTTTCTGCTTTTGATTTCTAGGTCCTATGTCAAGACGCAAAGAGACTGCAGCTACTTTTCTAATTCGTTATACTTTTTTGCATTTTCCTTCCCCTATTATCAAAATAAAATAAGGGTCCTTCAGAATAAATAATGTATTTTTTCATGTCCTAATTTCTGATTCTCCTGGACATTTTCTTCAACATAAGCCAGCACGTACAACCAGTACCATACCAAACACATATCAGCAATGGCTAAAAATAATAATACAACCGACATAAAATACAAACCTAACTGAGAAATGGATCGACAAGATTCAATTAGTGAAACTTTATGGAACGTTATGCATAATTCTATTGTTAATAAAAAATTAAACTTTTAGAAGAAAAATAATCTTTTATCGAACCCATTTTGAAGGTTTAGCAAACTTCTTTTTGACACATGAATTATTACTCAATTGCTACGTTTCAACCCAAGGATTAAACATGTGACATAAATATAATAACATTGAATATCTTGATATCCATTGAAAAAGTTGCCACAGACAATACAAGGAAGACACCGTCGTTCGAATATACATCACCATCACCAATCAACAGAGAACCTAACTTCCGCAATCAATTAATTCAATAGTACTACAAGTGAATTATAGACCAAATTAACCTCAAAATCCGTTCACAGATATTGAAGGAAACATCTACTTCTGTAACCATCATTTTTATCAACCAATGATATTCAAATGCCAAACGAATAATGCTAGAAACAAGTAATGAACGCTTCTTCAATTAAATACACAACTAATATTAGCTTATAGTAATCTTACCCCATATATGATGCAATTTCATTGCTAATTGGGTTGCAGGCTGTTTTTCTGCAGGACTGAAGAATTTCAGGTTCACAGCCTCCTGAACTGCACATAAAAGTTGTTCCCTGGTTTTTAATGAGATAGCAATGCAATTTGGTCCATGGATAGTGATCAAGTCAACAACCTGATATAAGGAAGACCAGCTAAACGGATCAGATATATTCCACACGGATATTTATGTTATTATATAAAGACTCGCATCATAATCATAAGATAGAAGTGCCTGATTTATGATCTTTAGTATTGGTAAATGAGAATTTCTTAACACATGGGTAGAGAAATTATGTGGAGGATTGTTTGTTTGCTTGTATTATTTCAAAATAGAGCATAGGTTTAAGAGTGAGCAAGAGGCGAGCAGTTACTTATTTACAATTCTTGACCATTTTGCTTGTGTAAAAGATGCAGCTTTATACCCAAGAATCAGATTGAGAAAATTGCGACATTGACAAAAGCCCAATGTCATCTTTTCCTTTTCCTTTTCCCTTTCCCTTTTCACTCAAAGCAAAATGCTGATTCATGTCTGAAAATTATGACTTTATAGACAGAGCAACAAGAGTTCAGTGAGACAAAAGGGGCATTTCAATATCATGTCCAGATCACAATGAAAGCGGGAAGAAAGTTTTTGGCAAGGAAGATAACCTTCACCCCATTTTTATCTTTCTTTAGGCCTATCAATCATGTTTTGCAGGAATGAAATGTGCTTCAGTCTGACATTAAGCTTTTCGAAAATCAATATTTGTATTACTAAAGCACATCACACCTTTTTAGTCCACATCCTGCTTCTGAACACAACCTACATAGCATGTAACATGAAAGGATTTAAACAGCCTGGGATCTTTATCTGTTCTGCCTAGGTTGCATAACGCCATATTTTTTTCGTAAGGCATCAAAACAAAACTGACCATCAGAATTCAGAACATCATAGGAATGTTAACAAACTATCCTAAAAAATGTTAACAAACTTAAAAGATCAACTGAAATGATAACATTCCATATCAGTATTGTTAATAACCAACTATCCTAAAAAATGGTTTTATATCTCTAATAAGTACCACTACCAACTCAAAAAATAGTTTGCAATATATACGTTGTTAAGTGCAAAATAACTACTTTAGAAATTTAGAACTTATTCAGATTAACTTTAAGGATATTCCATTGGTGCAAAAGACCCCTAAAGTTTGGCACAATTTTATGATGACATAACAAGGAAGAAAGTGAAAGGTAATCGCTATGCTACAATTGGTAAGAGTAAGTGGACTTGCCTGCTGTAACCATGGGATTATGGTATTCAAAAATCTTCCTTCAAGGACATAAGATGCTAAAATACTGAGAAGATCATCAACAGTCTTAGGTGTTAAACTTTCCAGAACTGGACCAGTTTTATTCAGAAGCTCCAGCAGAACAAGTTCATCGCCAGAACACACAGCTTCCATATATGCGGAGTCTAGGTCCCCTTCACATAAAAGACCTTTCACCCGTTTCCAGTAGCCAGTTTTACTTTCTGGACAACCATTTCTAGAATTGCATTTAGAAAATAAGGAAAAGACACCATCATTCTTTCTCATTTGACCAAAACCCTTGCTCTGTGCGTCCTCCCCTGAGCTGTTACAAATATCCTTCTCTGCAAAATTTCTAGCTTTCTTTACCTTAGAATTTGTCCACAAATCTGAATTCTCTCCAGCAGGATTCCTTATTTGGCTCCTTGAAAATGTTTTTTCCTCCCAACTTTCCCGATCTTTAACAGCCAAACGGGCTGGCTGCCTATTGTTTACAGAAGACCTTGGTGTGCACATCGAAAACATGGGAGAAGTAACAATTTGGCCCTGCCTCACAAATTTGGAGTTGTCTGAATAAGAATATCTTCCTACTTGTACAGGATCTTGAGTTATTCTATCGAGTACATGCTCTAGACCTGCCACACGTGCTTGGATTGTAGATAATGTATTCATAATGCCAGTTGTAAACACCTGAGAAAGATTTGCTATGATACTAAGTAAAAGGTATACGATACGCCATGTGATGCATGACAAAAATTTTAAGTTCCACATCACAACATCTCTGAGTGTGAGAGTTAGTCATAAACAACAGAATTCATATAAGCCTTATTCATGATAAAGTATCACACGTGTACACTTTGATGAGTTACCTCCACCATGCTGGTTTTGTTATTAGTAGGTGACATGATCATAGGAAGTAAGACTCCAATAACTGGCACTTCAATTAGTCATGCTTTTTGTTAGTAGTTAAGTTAGAGCATGGTTACTTTGCTGAGTTAGTTTCCTAAGTTGTAATTGAGTTAGTTTCCTAGTCATACATAAATACTTGGAGTACAAGTAGCTGAGTCCTATTGTGATACCAATTGTTTTACTATAATAAAGGTGCAGGGTGCCGAAGCCTAATTAGAATCAAGTTAGAGCAACCCTAGTTTAAGAATTCTCTCTCTCTAACTGCTTCCCTCTCTTCTCTCTCTTTCTAAAATCACTTACACTTTTAAACAGAACATAGAAACTAGTGCTTGACTTCACGACACATAGAAAGATAACTATTTACACCAGAGTTCTGATGCCTGGATATATTTACCTGTAATTGATCCAACAAGTTCGCCTGTTTGGTTTCAATATCCAAAAGTTGATTTCGAATACAAACCATTTCATTTGCTGTTTGCGCACAACAGCCATGTGTAATTAGGGAACTTGACTCTGTAACTGCGGAATCAGAACTTCTATAACTCTGCATCTTTACAGAGTATATTTGTTCATCAGAACTTATCTCTTCACCATCAAGATGTTGGCTTCTTGCAATAGGTTTCAGCAATTCACTAACTATAGAACAGTCAGTAGAAACAGTTGGAAATTTGTTCTCAAGGTTATCAGTGGCAAGATTAGCGACCGAAGAGCACTCCTGTTTGTCATCCATTGGCACATATTCATATGGAATATCCTGCATGCTTGAAACATCAGTGCTCATTCTTTCCAGTACCTTAGTAACAGAACTACTCTCAGATTCTTCTTTCTGAAACTCTACTACATCATGGGTTCTAGGGGCCGCAATTTCAACATGCCAATTATCTTGTTTGGGATGGACTGGATGGCGAGGATTGCCCACATAATTTTGACCAGCATTTCTAACAGACAAAGGAATCCAGCTTTGTGTTGATTTTATGGCAACTTTCTGGAACTTGACTTCCCTCTTTCCAGATTCACTAGTACTACAAAGATCAGCTGAGTCACTTCCATAAATATTTTCTGTAAAGCATAAGTAGATGATGCCAATATAAATAACAAGTAATCAAAAGTATGCCAATAGATAAGAGGACAGCAATCAGCCAGGCACATCATAATAACAAGAACTTGAAAACAGCCCGTAAGTCTAGAACATTATAACATAAAGTCCCCTAGTACTACAATGATCAGCCAAGTCACTTCCACAAATATTTTCTGTAAAAGCATAAGTAGATGATGCCAATATAAATAGTAAGTAATCAAAAGCATGCCAATAGATAAGAGGACAGCAATCAACAAGGCACATCATAATAACAAGAACTTGAAAACAGCCTGTAAGTCTAGAACGCAATAAAATGTTTATGAACATTAAAGAATCAGCTTAATTCTAACAAAATAATGGCCAGAAAACTATCCTAGCTGACCAGATAAGGCATCGTACATTCAATATTATGATCAGACAACAAAAACAACTTTCTAGAGCATCCAAAGTACTGTTGTTCACTAGCAGTCTCACACAGCAGCACATCAAAGTGCATACCCAGTACCAACCATAAATTCTATGATGCGAGTCAGGAATCAGAAAGTTTGTAAACCCAAAAAACCCTTCTGCATATACGCTAAAATTAATAAAATGATGTAGCAAGGGACAAAAACTTGTGTTAGAATTCTAATTCTTTGTATTAGTCATCATCATGATACAGTGAACAAGAAAGCAATATAATGTTGTCATATCTCATAAGTACCCAAAATCCAATGATTTGGTCATGGCTAACATCTTCCTGATGTATTCCTAAATCCTAATGACAAATTTCCATAAATTTTGGTTGCACTAAAAGTTAACATCAACCAGACAGTAAGAACTAACAATATGGCATGTTGCTCTTCTAAAACTTAAATATATCAGGATTTAAGGTATAAAATTTGATAATTCAGTGATGTGCCATTTTTCAAGACACAAGAGTGAGAAAAATCCAGCCCTATAAAACAAGTAATATGGATAGTCGTGAAACTACAGAAACAGATATGCATGAAAATAGAACCTCTCCTGCAACATGGTTAAGCCATTCACCACCTGGCTAGTACTATGTTCTGAATAAAAGAATGAAATTCATCCACAAGCTTACATTTCAATAAAGTAGAATTTTCTGATGCAACATGCATTATACCAAGTCTATTTGTATTAAAGAAAGTAAAGAAAGAAAATTCAGAAACTTCTTATGAGAGAGTGGCAGCAGAAATTTACTTGTTCTTTATTCTAATACAGTCATAGAATGAAATGCAGAACTTTATTATTATAATGAACAGTTCATTTATTTCCTAAAGATTTTGCTAAAGGTAGTCATGTGTCTCACCCTGACAATGAACTATATATGTGAACTTAAGTTTGTGGCTGTGAACTTATTCAATCAATGTTACACTTATGCAGCAGACAGCTTCATCTATTATCAAATTTTCTTCAGCATGAGGCTACTTTTAGCAAATATGGAATTCCACATAATGGTCGGGATACAAGTGCTCTGGTCAATGCAACTCACACTAGTCCACGGAAGTTTAGTTCAACAGAATATACTACCTTCATTTGTTTGATTGCTTTTTTATTTGTCAGTGGTGCTCAAAGCTGTATTTGAAGGATTCGTGGATTGGAAGTGACCCTTTCTGTTTCTTATCCTCAATCCATTATCTTCTCTGAATCACCAAGCTTTCAAAGCTGTTATTCTTTGCAGAACTTGAATAGCTCTTGGAAGTTTCATTTCTTTGAAAATCTTTCTCATCCCCTACTATACCAGTTATCCTCTCTGCCTCACCACCCAATTTGCAGCTTTCATTCTTCGCACAATTTCATCGGCTCTTATGGTAAAGTTTTCATTTGGACCGCAGTACTCCGTAGGATTTTGTTGTAGATTCCAGAACAATCAAAACACTCCCTCCTAATGCTTGTGTGATGTGCTTTTCCAATTCTGGGACTAGTAACTGTTTATTTTTAACACTGTCTACCTGCTAGATATCTGTAGAGTAGCCTTTTTTATTTACTTTTATCAATGCTGTATCTGTTAAAATAGTTTGAAGAACTTTCTTCAGTGTCATTTCAGAGGTTTTGGTAAATGTAAACAGGGCAACACTCTTGGGAGATGTGCAATATATGCTGTTGTTTGGTGTTTGTGGTGTTTTTGGTCGGTTTCACCTAATGGATTTTTTAATGGGGTCAAGTAGGACCTCACAATCATATCTAGAGTACAAGTGATAGACAGACACTTAAAGACAAATTAAAACAACAACAAACAAAGTCTCATCCCACTAAGTGGAGTCAAATACATGGATCAAACGACACCATTGAGTTTTATCCAAAACCAAGTGTAATACACCATGGATCATTTATGCCTTTCAAAAGTTATACATAAACATAAAGCACAGACACTTTGCTGATAGTAATTTCTGCTGTGAATCCAGCAACTATACAATTACAAATTACAAATGAGGCCAACATAACTTATAATATGCACTGTTGTGCTGAAACCTAGATTCTCCTGCTTTGTCTCACATAGCAACATATCAAACATGAACACTTTAAATGGCAACATAAACTGACAGACAGCATACACTAAACCTTTTACGGAGGATCCCGTTTCTGAAGGCTCAGGAGTATTGAAGCCTGGAACACTTCTCCAGTATTTTAGTGCCTGCAAAACTGCATCTCTAACTGGTTTCACCTATGAGCATAGAGAAGGGTGATCTATAACTATGTATAATAACCATGCATTTCATATATGTAAATAGTAGACAAAGAATCACCTTGTCAAATCGACATGATTCAAGAGCGCGAATACTAGAAGCCCTTAAAGATCCCAAGAAGGAACGACCACTCAAACCAATTTCCCCTAATGCAACTGATGCTGCTTTGCGTGTTGTCCAGTCACTATCTTTTAGGGCCTCTTGGATACTAGCAATAGAAGTGGACAGAATATTTTGTGTTGGAGCACCACCGGCCTTTAAAAAACACAGATATAAAAGCAAACCCGTACAAAATGAATTAACACCAGTCATTGACATAGCGCACTGGATTGGATGCATTCATAATTCATAAATTGCATAATCAAGAATGATCCACCACCTATAGTGTTTGAAATAGATGATAACACTGATATTTGACTTAGATGAGACTCCTGTATTTGAGAAGATAGGCAACCAAATGAAAATAGACAGCTAAAATAATCACCCAAGTCGCAAAAAAAACTACATAGCAATTGCAATTACAAACATATGCTGTCGTTAGAAGTTAGAACTTTAAAAAACATAAATGCTCTCATTTGAAATCACATGTTTCAAACCTGAAGCAAAAAATACATACTTACAATAGATCACTTCTATGCTAATAGCATTCACTACACTTGCACAAATGCACCTCTATCTATCCATGGGCTTAACTTTTGGCATTGAAGAACCCTTAATAACTAATGGGCATGAAACGATTTTAATAACATTTAAGCATGCACTGCTAAATACCACTACCAGTTTCAGTAACACTGTAATAAAGTTCAAGCTAAGACTATAGTTGGAATATTTCATATCAGGCACCAATTGCTTTAATAGATTAAACAGTAAACAAGAAGAAAATTTCTTCATATATTGATTCAATGACTTCAAATGTCATATTTTAGTGGGCTACACAAAACAAAGTCCTGCATAAATCATATTACCAAACTATGGGAAAGACACTTTTTAAAGTCCTAACCAAACTAACCTGGATAATACTTCTGTTCAACTCAAGTATTGCCGGTTTTGCCATAAAATGTGGATTCCTGAGCAACTTAACAGTCCTGGTCAACATCCTCTGCAAAACTGATATGGGCGGATCAAGTGTATTGTCAATAATCCTTGCCAAGCAAAAGGCAGAACCTGACTGCACCTGCTTGTTTTGTTCCCCAAGAGCTTCAAAAAGTGGCTTCACTAATACGACAAAGGATTTGTTGCTTTCACCCTCACGGTTAACCAATTTTGAAGCCAAAATACCGACTGTTTCCACACAAACATCCCTCACAATAGAATCTGGGTCTCTGAGCCGCTTGACAATACTGGCAGCCATCTTAGGAAGATGTGGTCCAATGAGCCCCTCATGAAATCTAGCCATTGTACCCATCAGCCTAACGCATTCCTTCCGTATTGCACTCTTCTGTTCAGAATCAGTGTCTAATATACAAGACAGAAACGGGGTAATAACATCAGGCGTTAAAGTTTGTGCTGTTTTCTCAAGCTCATCGGCCCCTATTTGGTAAGTATCACGATCGGCAAGCTTATTCAAGGCAAGAACAACTTTATGTTTTAGCTCAAAAATCACTTGCTGCCCATTTACCCTGGTTGGGCCTCGCACTTTCGCTTGTGCACGTGTTGTCTTCATCTTCAGAATGTACCCTGATATTAACTCTCAATCGTGCGCACAAGCCCCTGCTCTCAAGATTTTCATTGTTACCCTACAAGCCATAAGTTGCCATATCACAGATGCTTAAAGGGTAAATATTCTATTTTTGACATTATCAAACTCCTGGAGAGTCATTCATAGTTATAAAACCACATAAATCAAAGCTAAAGAAAAAGGTAAACACGGGCATTCAACTTGAACTAACAACAACCTGACAGATGATTGGAAAAACCCATGTTGATTAGTCTGAAACAAGAACTACTATAAGCCTAAAAATAAAAATTACATCTTAAACCTCCCAAAATAAATCTACAAGCAATTGATGCCATAAATTTCTTTCTTGGTGACCAAATGAGAGAAGTGGAAATTAGAGGAAAGCGAAAGAGAACTTACAGTGAGAATCTGCGGAGTGAATCGAAAGAATGAAAACTTTGAAGAGTACGAATATAGTAGTTCTGAAATTCAAACAAGACGAAAGTAGAAATCGAATCAACATTTTGAATAATAAAATAATTGAAAGAGAACGAATCTCAAACACTGCTGAAAAGCTTACCTCGAGTTCGGGAAACTCTGGCGCTGTGGCCCGTAAAGTGAGCGTGCACTTGTTTTGAAGATAATAGTTGTTGTCGTTATTCATGGCTTATTTTCTTTAAATTTCGCGCCCTTTGTAGGGATTCAAAATTTGAGCAGTGACAGGAGTAACTCAAAAGTACGTACCTTCCTATCTCTCATTTATGCTTTCTCTCACCTATTTATAATGTGTGAGAGGATGTTACCACTCCGTAGAAAGTATCAATATACCTCTAACTTTCTCCTTCAAGTTTAGAAAGTAGTTGTTGCTACGAGTTTGGGCTTTCACACAAATTTATTAAAAAAAAAAAGGTTACTTGTACATGAGTTTTGTATATAAAAATTATATATCATTTGTAATCTTTATAAAATTAATGAATAATTTTCAGAAATTTTATAATTAATTAGTATTAACATAAGTTGTAAAATTAAAAAATATAAAATTGTTTATTAGTTTTACAAAAATCACAAATGACAATTTTTTACCAATAATATTACTTCTAAGCAAGTTTACTACAATATATTAATAGAGGTAAATCTCTATTTATGTACTATACATAACTTATATAATATACTAGTCCCTTGGGGGACATCCCACAACTTATATAATATACTAGAGTATAAACAATGTTATTTATCTACCCATCCTCTTGTCCTTCAATCAATTTTACTTAAATTTCACTCACCTCTCATATAAAATAAAGCACAATAAAACAAATATTATTATCTTTTATTTTTAAGTTAAGTTACTTTAAAAATTAAAATTTGACATTTAACTCTTAGTGGAACATATGCATGATCAAAAATTAAAATATGTAAGCATAATTTGTTACTTTTAGTTTATTTTTCTATTGGAGGCAAAATCCTTATTATCAATATAATTTATATACTATGTATTGATGCAATCACATATTATAGTTGGTTACTCTATAACATGCATGCATATATGTATACATGTTTGATATTCAAAAAAATAATAAATATCACACCGTATTTAATTATATTTTTTATTTATTTATTGTGTTTTGCGTATCATTTAATTAATTACACTAAATTTACACACATGTGTTACATACAAGAGTTAATAGTGACACAAAAGTAATAAATTTTTTATTATTTTAAATAATTATATATTGTTAACTACACAAAGAAAAAGAAAATTACTATAAATCATATAAATATTTATATAAAACAAAATTACCCTTAAACTTTCACCTAATAACTTAAACTTTTAAAATAACTAATTCTTTAATATGTATAGAAATCACTGGATTACAAAAAATAAAAGATTCAATCATTAAAATATCATTAACATACACTAGAGCAATTGGAGTTTCTGAATCAGAATTCTTAATGAACAATGAGGTATCACATTTCGCAGATTTAAAATCAAACTCATGAAGAGCTCTTGCAAGCTCTTTAAAACTAGGCTCTTAGGACTTGCTTGAGTCCGTAGAGAGCCATTTTCAATTTGCAAATGAGATTAAGATAGTAGATACAAACCCTTAAGGTTGTTGCATAAAAATTCTTCAAGTAAGTATCCATTCAAAAATGCCTTACTAATATCCACTTGATGTACCTTTCATCCTCTTGACAGTGTAAGAGTAAGGAATACTCTGATGGTGACAGGCTTTACCATAGGGTTAAACACATTAGAAAAATCAATCCCAGCTCTCGGATGAAAGCTCTCAGCAACTCGTCGAGCTTTGTACTTAAGGACAGAACCATCAAGGTTGTGCTTTGTTTTAAAAACTCATTTACAGCCAATGGGAGTTCTACCTTCAAGGAGGGGAACTAAGTCCCCAAGTGTTATTGGAGAGAAGAACCTTGTATTCTTCCTCCATGACACTTTTCCAGTTAGGTTGAGAGAGAGCATCAGTAACAAAAGTTGATTCAAGTGCTGCTGCAAACACTCGGGGCTTAGAAATGCCAGACTTGCTCCTTGTAACCACGATTTGGCTGTTAGTGTAGGGACCAGTAGAGGCAGAAGTAGATCTGTGCTGATGTTGCACCACCTTTGTCATTTTCTGCATAATTGCCTGCAACATTTAAACTAGAGGACAAATTGTGAACAGTTGAATCAGAGATCACATTTGAACTATTATCAGGTTGAGTATTCTCAAGAGAAGAAGAGGTAGGTGGAGGTTGCTGTATAAGGAAAGGGATTAAGGCACTGCCTGTTGGTAAAGGCAGGGGAGGCTGGACATGTTTGAGGTTTGAATGCAAAACATAAGGAAACCATGTTCATTGAAAATTACTTCTTTGGAAACATAAATTCGACCTGCAGGACTAAGGCACTTGTAGCCTTTGTAATCGTTGCTATATCCCAAGAATGTACAGATAGGCTGGTAGGGTTTGATTCAAAACTTTAAAAAAGAGATTTATGGTTTGATATGGGTGCAGGCAGTCTATTTATGTATGATGTAGGCTAGTGTTAGGAATGCATCATTCCAAAACTGCAGGGGAGTGATCTCCATTTGAGCGAAATGTCTATGTTTACATTTAACTACACCATTTTTTTCATGCAACTGATGGCAAGAAAGTCTATGTAGGATCCCATGGTTTTGAAGGTATTGAGAGAATGCCCTAAATTCCCCTCCCCAATCAAATTAGAGGGTCTTAATTTTACAATCAACATACAGTTCAACTTGTTTTTGGAAGAGGGTATAGGTTTGGAAGGCCAGAGACTTGAGCGAGCTTTAAAGTATATATCCAAGTGAGCCTTAATTTATGTCTAAACGTTGGACCAAATTAATTTAGAAAAATACAACATAACTAAAATTTTCACATTATCTAAAGGCGATTAAATTTTTATTAATACTTCAATTCTATTTCATTAAAGTTCTATTCTTTCTATTTTTACTCATACAAGCATTCATAATATGCTATTATTCTCAATCAAAACTTTTTTGAGCAAGACATTTACAATCTCGTAAGTTCTAAGAGTGGCTCAAGTGATTTATATGTGGAGAATAGTGATTACTCAGAATGCTATTTTCTCACTTTAGGCTCATTGATTGATACCTTTTATAGTTGTATGAGTATTTGGAGTTATTGTTCTCACTTGAGACTTTCCAATTGATACATTTAGAGTTGAGCATACCTTATGTGACCTAACTGATTTTTTGGAAATCAAGTGAGCACTTTGAGTGCTACACTGTTCATACTCAAGTTCACGGTTTTGCAGTAATTAATACATTTATAGTCACTCAAGCTCTCATAGTGAACTTCAAGCTCTAGTATTTTTACTCAAAATATCTCTAACTGATATATTTATAATTGCTTAGCACTAATTATGCTATAATTGTTTAATGGAGATTTTTATGGTACCTTTAGGTATTTTTTAAAATTTCTATGCTTACAGATAATTTTAAATAGATTTATGAAATGTGTTCACATTAATAAATTATCAGATAATTATAACAATTATTTAAATTTTTTAACCCATAAAAAACTTCATAATTATATATTCTCTTGAATAGATATGTAAACTTTAAAACTAAATCCAAAAACATAAACTCTAAAATTAAATCTTGAACCATAAATTTTAAAATTAAATTCTAAGCCTTAAAATTAAACCCTAAATTTTATATTCTAAACTATAAATACTAAACTTTAAATCTTAAAATTTAAAATTTTAAAAATTTAAACTCTAAGACTTAAATTCCTAAATTGTAAATATGACATGATATTAAATTTCAAATCTTAAATCTTAAATATTAAAAACTAAATCCTAAACTAATTAAATACCTTAAATTAGATGGACACCCTTTTCTAAAAATAAAATTATGAGGTTTTGTGTAATGATACACAATTATTAACGGTTATCCATTTCATTAAGGAAAAGACTATTCAAAAAGTTTATCAATTTTTATTTAAATACGTTATCTTAAATATGTGAACTATAAACTTCATTTCAAAGTACAGTAAAATTAACCTTATTTAATTGCAGTAGAGACCTCGCGACTACTTTATAATCATGTAGTAATAAAGGATTACTATATAGCTAGCTAGCTAACCAATTAAATAATATACGATATAATGGCATTTTATCAAATTTTGTACAATAATATATAAAATCTCTTTCTCTTATATGGTGTTGAGTAAATTTTCTTTTCTCTTTGTGTAGTTAACAAAATATAATTATCTCAAGTAATAAATTTATTACTCTTAAGTCAACATTAATTCTTATGCAATATATATGTGTAAATCTAGTATAACTAGATAATTAATTAATATACATAACATAACAAATAGATAACGAATATAATTAAATAATATGTGATATATATTAATCTTTTTTATATGTTGACCACATGTATGTATATACATGTGCATGCATATTTTGCAGTCATCAAATTGCATCACTACATACTATCTGAACAACAGGACTTTGCCTCCAATAGAAGTAAAAAAAAAAAAACATAAACTACAAGTAAAAGAATTCCTCGCATTTATTTTTTTTTATCAACCATTTCACTAATGTCAAATTTTAATTTTGGTAAGTTAATCAAAGTGATCATTGGAAATGCCCCAATTTATGGGAAGAGTGGCTAAAGTGGCCGGCCAAAGTAAGTCAAAGAAGAGGGATAACAAAAGTGCGGGTAAAATAGAAAGTTCCTCACGTTTTAAAACTAAAATTTAAAACAGTAAACTTTAAAATTTATCTTAAATCTTAAGATTTTAAATCTTAAAATTCTAAATTTTTAAACTCTAAAATCATAATATCTAAATTTAAAAATTTTAAATTTTAAATTTTAAATCTTTATAATTTTATTAAATTTTAAAGTTTTAAGTTTTATAATTTAAGATTTTAAGATTTAAGACTTAGGATTGTCAATTTATCATATTGTATTTAGAATTAAAAATTTTAATTCTTTGGCCTAGAATTTAGGTTTTAATATTTAGAGTTTAAATTAAATTAAATTTAATATCATATTATGTTAAATATTAAAGATTTTAAGATTTAAAATTTTTAAATTTTGAATTTATTATTTTAGATTTAAAGTTTTTAATTTTAATATTTAAAGTGATGTTGTATTTTAGTTTAAAAATTTTAAGATTTAAAGTTTAAAGTTTAATATTTAGAGTTCAAAACTTCCATGCTAAAATTTTAGATTTTAAATTTTAGTATTTAACTTTTATGTATAATTACTTGAGTACATTAAATGTACACTTGATAATTAGTCATTCATAATAAATGTTTTGGAAATATTTTAGGATAATTATGGACTCCACAGCTAATTCTCCAATTTCCAAAAGTCCAAACAATTAAAATTAAAAAAACTGTTTAATTGCGTGAAGTTTTATGTTTTAGTTTTGAAATTTTTTTAGAACAAGAAGACAGAAACAACTCTAACATGTTTTGCTTGTTTTGTTTTGAGATAACTGTTCATAATTAATTTTTTAAATAACTAAAAAAGTCATTTTATTTATAGTGATTCTGTAAATAAGGTGCATTTTTTTTTGTTTCCTTCTTCCTCTTAACTGTTTTTGATTTCGTGTCAACCTAATGCACTATTAGCTCCCCATCTTGTCTACCCTTTGAAAAGCCTACATCTTATCAACAAAAATAGTATATTCAATGACTGAACTCAGGTTTTCCACAACCCATAACTCTCCGAGTACGTTCCATTAAACACGCTTTTCTCTATCCACTCTTATCTTCTCCAATGTTAATTCCATAGTCAATACCCCAAAATTATAAGCATACTCTTTTGTGTGGCTTGCATGTTTGCATGAAAATGAATTCGCCTTCGCTTTCTACCGCCTGGTTAGCCAGCCAGTGCGCACACCCATTACCTTCCCTATAAATATGGGAAAAACGGACGTGCTACTCCATTTGAAGCCACCTTCTAATCTTCTGCACGATGGATGACAGATGAGGTAACTCGTAAGGAACATTAACAGCTTCAATTACCTAGGAAGCATCTACCTCAACAATAAGATGCCGTATCCCCATGTTCCATGCACATTGAAGACCTATCAGAACTCCCTAGTATTCTGCCATTTGAGGTGAATACCAACCAATTGTGTGTGAAAATCCTCCCTTCCAACGGCCTTTATGGTTTCTGAAGAGGCCACCGCACCTTGCTCTTTTAACCGAACGACGGGTTGCACCATCAGAATTGAGCTTGATCCACTTTTCAGGAGGTGGCATCCACTTGACTATAACACAACGACCCTGATTAGGGTTTTTAGAAGATTCTTTCACCCCATTGCTTGTTTGATTTTCATTACAAGATGCTGTAATTACAGCCCTTGGTTGTTCTGGTATTTTAAACTGGGAGTCGTGGATGCGCTGGTTTCTCCACAACCAGCTTACCCAGCAGGTGATGATAAAGACATCCTTCCAAACACCCTGGAGTTCATGATATTCTCCATGCACCAATCCATTAGATCAGGTTGGAAAAAATTATCATTATGTACACTTCCTCGTCTTGATTTCCAAACCCGTTTAACCTCTCAATGAATGCAAGATTGTCTCCGAGAGGCACAAAGTTAGTAAAGCCAGAAGAACAGCAAAATGATGACCTTAAGTGAACAGATTTATTTTTGTCTAGTATAAAACCATTAGCCTGCTTGATTTTTTTTTTTACAAACAATTTTTTACTTTCTAAAACAAATTTATTTTGGAAATTTTTTTTATTTTAATTTTAAAAACTGTTGTCTGCATATATTTTTAGAACAAATAAATAGAAACAACCTCATCACATTTTCCTTGTTTTGTTCTCAAATTCAATATTCCCCACCTAGTGAAAAAAGGTTCAATTTGTTATTGTTGTTGTCGTCGTCAAATTCAATATTCATGACCGGTGATGTTTTTATATATAACTCAAAAACATTGTTACATTGTTTGCATAATTATTTGTTTTTAAAACTTATTCTCAAGACAAGTTTACTAAATACATTTTTAAGTTATTCAAAGTTATAAATATGTTTTAGAGTAGTTTTACAAAACATTTTTTATATTATGAAATAATTCATAAAAATAGTTTTGCATATTTTTTTAAAAAACAATATCATAATCAAACAAACTCTTTATCATCCAAGTTGACTATAGCTGTGGTTGTCTTAAAAGAGAAAACTAAGGCAACTCAACAATCAATCGCAATCTGCATTAATGGGATCCAAATTTAATTTGTTGGCAATCAAGTACGATTGGTTGTCTAAATCCGACGTGTGAAGTATGAGTTTAGAAGTTTGACACCAACATGTTGTCTTAATGGCAAAGTTGATAGAATCGACCTAAGGGCTGTTTTGCACGGAGCGTAGTGAGACTAAGAAGCCTGTAATACATGACATCGGTATTCTCCCAATGCCCAGATGGGGAATATGTTTCTGTAAGCAGCATAAGTGATCATGCAGTTCTTATTGAAGACTCCCATGATTTCCTGCAGCGATGAAAATGTAAGACTGATGCACGGGAAAAGGGACAACACATACATAGCAAGCTATATGGATCTCTTCTCATTACCTCTTGCGGGAAGTCACCGTTCTCCATTTGGGAATTTATTAAACATTTTGCTGCACGGTGCAGTGGTGTTGGATCTCTCTGGGCCTGTTCCAGTTTTAGCAGAAAAAACAATGAAAAAAGTGGAAGTTAAAACACTATCAAAAGAGAGTACAACATGCACATAATTTTCCCATTCCGCACGTCTCCCTGGAATAAGACATTAGATATAAGGAGGGCAGTCATGCTTTTCCTACAAAAATAATTTTATTAAGCTTTCACTTAAAAAAAATTAATTAATTAAATTTACCAAATTTCACATAAACTTCAATAAATCTCACCATCCTCATTTGTTTTGTCAGATATTGGAGCCCAAATGTCGTGGGCCAACACTTTCACTAAGGAGAAAGGTAATCAGATGACCATTGACTAGGATAGAAATAAAGCATAACGTGGCAAAGCGATGATTATAATTCAGCATTCAAGGCAAGAAAATAATGTACTTTAAGCACATTCAACAGAAAAAACACTTCTTTATGCACATACAATCTAAAATATTTGACAGTCAGTTAGATATAAAATAATAACGTATTTAAGATAATTGATAACACATTCTTATGTATGAAGTTGAGTATTTAAGATTTGCAAGATTTCTACACATACAACAAAATTTTCAATTAACTTCTAACTTATTTACTCAACAAAAACACAGAACACAGATCATGGTTTTGTTGTGAGAAGGTACAATTCAGTTTAAATATTACATCAATTTCAAATATCTAATGGTACTGGGTTACAATTAGAAAATTTTATTTGATCTAAAAGTTAATTGTTAACAACAATTTTATCATATAATTGATAGACATAATACGATTCAAATATTAAAATTATACCATATAAACTCTACATGTATTCTCTTAATAAGATCATTTGTATTTCATTAATCATATTTAATTTTTTCTTTCTCTTTCCTTTCTTTTTTATTTTTTACTGTAGCGTGGGAGTTGAGAACAATTTTACAAGAAAATGTATAAAATGGCAAGGAAGACTATTATGTATATAAATAAGCATAAAACAAAAATTGAAAATCGCAACCAGTAGTATTCTATGTTTTGTGAAACACTTTTTTGAAAAGACTTTAACAGACAATTCCTTTTTGTTCCTTTTTTTTTTCTTTTTTATTTTTTACTGCTGGTGGGGTGGGGAGAGACGTTGAAGTAAAATCAAAGGGCAGGAAGGGAAAGAGGGAAAGGCAAAAGCAAAGCCAATGGGTTCATCCCCCTTCCACCCAAGGGGTCCGCCTTCTCCCCTTTATCCCTCCGCCATTCCTATCCCTCCACGCCTCCCCCCACTTCATGTGCGTAACCCTACCTGTCCTCACTTCACCATTGAGTTAGATAGAAGAGAGCTGGAGGCCTTCAGACCCCTAGCCACTCTCTTCACCTCAAGTAATACTTATCCATGAAAGCATACTAGTGATCTCATATTTGGTGTGAAGATTATGCCTTTAAAGTCATCGAACCCCAACGAAAGGCACCATAAGCTATAGTCAAAGTACAAGACGGTCCTTTCTTTAATCAAAAGGGTCATAATGATTAATGAGTAACTATTCTACACAAACAAACAGGGTTTTGTGTAACAATAAACTAATAAACACAATCACATTACAAAAGTAGCAAAGCTTGCTCTTTACCTGTCCAGCAGCAATGAGAGCCAGCATAGCCCACGCAGTATTCACTACATGAGACCTATTGCTTTCTATGTTTGAATACACCTGCAAAAAGAAACATATTGCAAGAGAATAGTTACATAGAAATCTAAGTAGTCGGATTGTCAATAGTAATTAAGTATTTTCACTCTGTTACTTGAAAGAACTAAATGCAGAAGTATATTAACCAGAACTTCTTGTACCAAGTTTGTTTATATTCTTGAGTGTCCCTTTCCTTTTTTCCCCCTATATTTTTAACACAGTTGATGCAATCTCTCTTCGCAAAAATATAAAAACATAGTCTTAACCTGCAAAATTGAGGAAGTAATACTGCATTTAAGTTTCCCTTAGTATGTATAAAAAAAATTAAAACCCTGAATCCTCTGATTCTATTCATTTCATCCAGTACTTAAACGGTCCAGTGGTAACTGACTGCACAGGCATGAACCTTACTAGTTGAGAAGTATCCTCTTTTAAGGCAGGGGAAAATGTACTATACATCATGGCATTATACCATAAATGTATCTGCATCTGTCTGTATCTTATAAGACAAGACGAAAATAAAAGCCCAAATGGACAGAGAAAGATAGAAACACAGATCAATTTCTGTTGGGGTTGATGGTCTTATTTTTCCTGGAGCAGTAACATCTGAAATTTTAGAACTAGCTAAATATAATTGCCCTGCTATGTTCATAAGCAAAATTTCTGGGACACGTCCATCCACATGCCAAGAATGTTAAACTGGAAATGGATTCAAAAAATGCCAAACTCCTCATTTGATGCCACTCATGTCATCAGCTGTTGGCCAGTATGACTTTGCCAGCTAGGTCAACATTGATATCCAATAGATTTGGAAATCAGTATATTGTAATTCAAGGAAGAATTACAACCCTGAATCTACAATTTCGAGCCAATTACCAAAGGGAATCCTAAGCCAGTCAAGTCCAAACAGTAGTTCTTTAAAGCAGTATTTAATTCTCTTGCTGTCATCACGTGCACAAAGTGTTGGTTTCTTCATTTAGATCTACTCTTATTTTTTGCACACCTATTGCTTTTACATCCTTAAGTTTCAAATCTATACAATCATGTCTTCACATGCATTTGAGCATATGTATCGTCTAAGGTATAATTAAAAATGGAAAAACTGTACACACACCCCTTCAACTTCACGACTTTTGCAAGTACACTCATTTAATTATAAAAGTTGACAAGTATACCCCTTTAACTATCAAAACAATGTCAACACATCCTTTCCATCTATTTGCCGTCAAATGTTTATAATCATATGACTTGCATATGATTACTAACACACATGACGTGTTTTTATTGGCTATTTGGATAAACTCAGAAAAAAAACTTGCATAGAAAGGAAAGTAAAATATAAAGAAGTTGAGGAACCCTAAGAAGCTTGTCTATTCTCAACACACAACCAAACCTTCAATCTTTTCCCTAATATTTTCTTTATCATTTCTTGAAATTTCTTATTGGTGAGTTTTCTTTGAACTTCATCTATTTCGATTTTACTCTATCTCTTTAAATGTTTAATTTATGATACACTAATGCAAAATTTTATACAAGAGATAACTGAATTGTTTGGCATTTGTTGCTTTTAGCTATTGTTCTATTATTTAATAGGACAAATGAGTTACTTCTGTTAATTCAATGTAGTTTAGTATAAAAGGGAATACTTGAAATATTAGTATGTCAAGATTTTTCCTCAAAGTAATGGTGTTTTGTCGCTCTTGTTTGATCTTTTGTCTAGTTTATATAAACTTTTCGTTTTGTTTCATCCATGTAATTGACCCTATCTATTGAGATTAGGTTTTATTTGTTGTTATTGCTATTGAGTTTATCTAAATAGCCAATAAAATGATGCCATATATATTAAGAATCACATGAAACTTACATGACTATTAACATTTAATGGCAGATAGACAAAAGGGATGTATTTACATTGTTCTAATAGTTAAAAGGGTGTATTTGCTGACTTTCATAATTTAAGGGGTTTACTTATAAATGACTTGAAGTTGAAGAGATATCTATACATTTTTTGCATTAGAAAAAGCGTTGGCCAGAAGAGATCTGGCAAGCAACAGCTCTAAAAGTTCCTCATGAATGTGGTAGAAATGAAAATAATATGGACGTAAGACACAGCAAACCTGACCTTATTTTGACAAGACAGATAACTCTCTCCCCAGCCTCCAGAAGGGAGCTGCTTGGACAGCAGAAATTCACAAGCTCTTCGGATGCTTGAGCAATTATTGAAGTTCTTTCCAGCAGCAACCAGCCCCTTTACCCCAAACCAAGTGCCATAAGTGAAGCAAACCCCCCATGAACCATACCTGTAAAGCAGTTTCAGAAGTCAGAGGTATATTAAACCAAGAATGCAAGAACTAATTAGCAGAAGGCAGAACTGCATGCATGCATAAATTAGCATATAACAAATAAACATCAACCAAATCAATTCTAAAGTTTCTGAAAAAGCAGTTCCCATAGGGGAGGGGCAAACCATGAACCATCTGCAGCTTGTATCCTCTGTATAAAAGCAATAGCTTTTTCAATGCAACGTTCTATGTCTTCTCGACGATGCCCTGGATATGATCTCCTAAATGATGTCAAAGCTTGAATTGCTGCTGAGGTACACTCCACATAACTGCAGAGCATATAATCTCATAGATGATTTACAATTAGAAGGACAAAAGAGGGAGCGCCGTTTGGGGGAGGGGGGGGGGGGTGTGGTAATAAAAAGAGAATAAAAACAAATATTGAACAAGTATTTGATAGCTTACGGGTAATCAATAACTATGTCACCAAATGTTTCAGCAGGATTGATTAGCTGCCAACATAGAGAAGGCATAATTAATGTGTGCTTGTGTTTATAAAGGGTTAGTTCAAGGAAACCTGAAAAAACATTATCATAAACAGCAATTCTACATATAATTGCTTTTGTGGCAACAGCCCACAAACTTGTTCTTGACAACATTATGCATGTTGGGAGAAAAGTTGCTGTGGTGATTAATTGTATTAGATGTTGTATTATCTATTATACATTATGGTGCCCATTAAATTGAATAGACTAGCTCCATTTTTTCATGATAATGTTTTATAGAAAACACAATATCATTATAGTCAGACTTTTGGTGCAAATAAAGGTAAAACAAATTATAGTTGAAATATCTTTAAAAAAGAAAAACATTCTTCAACATAAAGGAAGTTCAAGGAACCTGCAAGAGATACTGTTCTTTCTTAACAGAAAATAATCATGTGCTATATGCCATGATATGTTTCACATTTCATAAAGGATGTATTAAAGTTAATGAGTATAGGCCATATAATAAAAGGAGGCTACCTCCAACCAACTATAAGATCTTGTGAGCTCATATGTTGCAAAGCCACCATCTGCATTCTGCAATGATGCAAAGAAGAAAACATATCTCTGGATCAAAGACTTGATACCATCGAATAAGTACACAGTATGGGCTATGAAGTTGATTTATAAGAATAGCTAGGTGCCCAATCACCATAGATAAGATTAAATCATAAAATATAACGAAAATAGAGTATCATAGAAATCAATTTAATATCACTTGAAGGAACAGTAACAATCAATTGTTTTGCTAATAATAAATAAGTGTCAGTATTTAAGATGATGGAAAACTAATTGAAGCTTAAACCTGTGGAAATGAACTCATATCTTGATCAACTTATGAAAAATTGAAAATGAACTAATATCTTGATCCTTTTGAAGTAAATCATCCATTATATTAATATTTTTTAATCACTAATTTTTTTAAAAGAAAGATGGGTTTAATTTTAAAATAGCAAGGGTAGGAAATAAAATATGAACTCAATTTTATGCAAAGTGTTGAGATAAAAACTCATAAATTTATAATATAATTATTGAATAAAATTAAACTAAAAAAATCATGAGTACAATAAAAGCCTAATAATTTAATAGCTTGAACTAACCATTTATTTTTATATGATTATTTGTCTCATTAAACAGAGAAATTTGTGTGTTATACAGTTATTAGCAATAATAGTACAACAAAATAATCAGGTAATTATTGTTAATAATGATAAATTTTAGATATGTTATGATAAGATTTGAAGAGTTGGTACATTGTCATGTGATGAAAAGTAAATAGCCAAGGCTAGTGCTTGTATTGTTGTATAAAGACAAAAAGATAAATTCTTAACGGAACAAAAAGAAAGAAAAAAAAAAGATTACATAATTGCTGTTACAATGAATTGATAAAGTAATTTCCTATTAATATGCTTGTTTGTTTTTAACATTTATGTATAGTGGACACTGGACAATCAATATCTGCTTATGATTTGACCTATTAAAAATGCCACATAAAGTAGAATTGTGAGAAATTGAGAGGAAAGAGAGAGAAAAACCCTTATAGTATTGTATTGGGATATTGAGAGCATGTACAAGAATCATACCACTAGGTCCTATTTATATAGGAAACTATGGGCCATGGACATGTCAATAATCCTAAACCTAATAATAAGAAACAAGATAATAATAGGAAATTAAACATAAATAAGAAACTAATCCTATATTTTTAATACGTCCCCTCAAGTTAGAGCATATATGGCAGATGCTCAAGCTTGTCACATAGAAAATAAAAGTGAAAAAGACTTAAAAAGACATAAATAGCCTAGAACAACTTTGGCAACACATGAACAATGGAGATAACAGATGACATGTGCATCAAGGATAGCCTACAAAGTCTTGGTGTCTCAAAACAACAACTAGGAATATCAAATCTAAGTTTGGACATATCAAATTTGAGATCAAAATATAATCTGAATTTGAGAATTCAAATTTGAGTATGGACATATATATCATATCTAAAGTTAAAATAAATTGAGACACTAGGAATATCAGATAGAAGGCTGGGAGTATCAAATTGGAAGCTCTGAGTACCGGTCTTGAGGTCTAGAGTGTTAGATTAGAGGCCGAGATATTGGATTTGAGATAGACCAATGAGGATAGACTCAAATAGTGCTGAAGACAGATGAACTAGGGCATGACACCAGCTGGATAAAAGACAGACTCTTAAAACCCAATAAACAGTGATAAATGAACTGAAATGAGTTGAAAATAGGTGAAGAAGATCTCTAGAGCATCTCAAAGGCTAGCGGAGGTGATTGGATAGTCTCACACTGGCAAATACAATGGTGATGTTAGATTTGGCAAATGGCAACAAGAAAGTAGTGTTTTGGCTTTGATAGTTGCAGCGAGGAGAGAGACAGCACAAAAGAGAGAGAGGGTCACAGATAAGGTTGAGCACCACCGGTGAGAAGTTAAGACTCCTCCCCAGCAGTGGTGAGGGTTTTCTTTAGTGACAACTAGTTTCTTCTCTCACCAAGCTCTAACATCGTATGAGAAATTGAGAAAAAAAAAAAAGAAAAACCCTTATAATATTATATTGAGATACTGAAAACGTGTACAAGACTCATATCACTATGAATAGGAAACTAAGGACCATGGGCTTATCAACAACCCTAAACCTAATAATAAGAAAAAAGATAACAATAGAAAATTAAACATAAATAAGAAATTAATCCTATAGTTTCAACAAAAATAATTACGGAAGTGGTGCTAGGCCCTTGTCATCACTCATCTCACTTTATAAAAAGTAACCATCAAATAGGACCTAGTTGATTAGATAATTAAGAAAATAGTTTCTTAATAGGCAATGTAGATATGTATGAATTTTAATAAACACTAGATTCTAGAAATCAGTAAAACGAATGCAAGCATAGATACAAACAAACAAACCACCAAGTTACTTAAAGTCAATACAGATTACAAGTCTACAATTTCACAACTATCTTTCTACTTTATCTTAAACCTATGTGAATTTCACCAATAATAGAGCTCCCTTTTCAATATTGGATTTCCACTTGGTTCAGAATGAAGCCCCAAGCAGATTATTGACGTTTGTAACATACCCAAAGAACAGTCTTTAGTTGTCAAGTAAGAAAAATGGCTGGTCATATTGGTGGGCAGCTAAGTCACAATAGCAAAAAGCTCATCAGTATTCAATACATCTGAAACTTTGTTCATTTCCTCTTTGTTCATTTCCTATCTGACAGTTTATTACCATCTCGCCATATATCTAGGCATGTGGTAAAAAGTAACATGAAAATTTGTATAGCATGTATTACCACAGTGGCTCTGAGTTCGTAAGAGGTTCCTATGCTTATTATAATTATTTCACAATGTATGGTGATTATGATTGGTACAAGATTCTTAAAAAGGCTTTTCATGTTCCCATAATTATCTCCCATGAAGCCTTGAATGTATTTTAATTAAAATAAAGAATACATTAGATCAGTGTTTTATCATCAATACAATTTTATTTTACAGTTTATAATGGTGTAGGTAGAGACAATTTCCATTCTTCAGATAGATAGCTCAAATTTGATCCTAAATTCAACTAACAACAAAATCCAACGAGGTCAAGGATCTTAAAGATAAGAAAATAAAAAATTTGTCATGCATTTCTAGTGATATTAGCATAGTAAGATGGACAGGAAACTAATAATAACAACTAGTTGCCTAATATATAGTCATTGATGATTCACTGACTAGAACTCTTCGAAAAATATGGTTTGGATCATGAGGAGTCTAGCTACCTGTAATGAAAGAATGACATTAACGGCATCATATAATCGCTTTGCATCCAATGGCTCACCAACAATCTCTGAAGGAATTTTCGCTAATAAGAGAACAGCCTGGAAAGAAAAAAAAAATGAATCAAAATGAAAGTAGAAAATAAGCAAATAGAGCCTAGTCTCCTGATCAATAATTACTTTTAATCCTTCTGCTGTGCAGTCAGAAATGGGCCATCCATGATCTGCGGTAGAAAAAGGCCAAGCACCGTTTGAAATATGGCGATACCAATAATTAAGGTCGCCTGGACAATCTTCTAGAACCTTTCAAGAAGTGAAGACAAAAAAATAAGACGCTGATCAACAAGGGCAAACTGATGCTATTTATAAAAACATAATATAAAAAACGACCTGTGAGTTCTTAATATATGTATGTGCTTTTCTTAGAGTTGGGCCAAATTCTTCAATGAGGTTAGCAGAAATAATTGCTTGGACAGCAAATGCAGTATCCCATAGTTGGCTTCCATTGTAGCCCTGCACCATAAACCCATTACATGTCATATTTGCATCCGTAATATTGTATTAAGCACAAGGATAGAACCTTAAAACAAGATTGACTTCAGTGCAGTAAGATTGGGTTTTATTATTACAGAAAGGAGAGGCCATAATTATGTCCAAATCATTCCTAATCATCTGTAAATATGTCCAGTTAGATGAAAAGCATCATTTGATCACTCTGGTAAGTTCAAGAAAAGATGGCTTAAATATGGACCTGCATTTTCATGCCATCTTCAGCAATCCACAGAAAATCATAGACCCTAGGAAGATGCAGCTTGAAGGCCTCTGAATTTGGATCTTCCACCCAACAGCAGAGCATATTTAACACCTGGTTAATAGCCACATAGTATTATATAAAAAATTAAGAAGTAAGTATTTTGCCAAGTGTGTCACATTTTATAAGGAAATATCAAACAATATTTAGTGGAAAATTGAAGGCAACTCAAACATCCACAGAAATAAGGAGAATAAATGGTGAGTGAAAGAAAAATTTTAACAATCATTTCAGTCATCACAGAAGCAAGTTAATTAGAGACAAAAAATAATATATACCTTATTTACTGGCCCAATGCAAATATAACGAGTATTCTCATCTTCATAATGTATGTGCTCAATCACAGTCTGAAGAGTCCTCTCCCTCAACTTTTTGCCAGGCCAATTCATCAAAATAGGCTCAACAACCTTGTGTAGAGATGCCCATAGAATATCCTGCACTAGTGGGTGAGGGTAGTACAAGTCTTCCTGCAGAAGAACAGATGTAATCCCCTAGTCAATTAACATTGGGACTTGACAATGTAACAGAAGTCGATTTCTGTTCTTGTTTCTCTTCAACCCCACCCCCCCCCCCCCCCCCCCCCGGGGAAAAAAAAAAACTGGGTGGTCACTGGCAAAAAAATATGTATATACACACAGACCCAGAAACTAGGTTTCTAAGGATGGTGGGAGCAAAAGTTAGTGCTAGAATGATCATTGAGATAGGAGTATAAGTGCTGGAAAGAACTTGATAATTCTGGTGGCACCAAGAAGAGTAGAACATGGTTACTGTGGTTGGATGGTTTCTGTAATGGATTGTTGGTTGTGGCAGGCTGGTAGCATCACAGTAGTAATAGCGACCAAGGCAAAGTCCTGGATCAATTTGAATTAAAGACCTAAGGTGTCACCAGTATCCTTGACTAAAGATTGAGGGAACCAAAGCAGCGTGGGCCATTTTTTTTTTTCCTTTGTGGGGGCTCTACATGCAATACAAAGAGAATTTCTGTTGGCAGGAGCCATTGCTCCACCAAGATCCGCCGCTGGCATCAACTGAAAAAGAAGTCAAAGAGAGAGGCAAAGTTTGGGTGCAATTTACTCTAAGATTACCAGTATTAGTAGGTCAAAGATTTTATATTGTGGTAGTGGGACCACAAAAGATATACAAGTGAAGCAATTTTCATATAATCTTTTTATAGGACCACTTAGCAGGTCCACTAACCTTAGCACACAAATTGCGTGCCTGATTCCAATCTACGTCATGATACGGAGTGGTATAAAGCTCCTTTCTCAAAGACAAGATTGTTGGTGTGATCGGACCGACAAACCTCTTCCCATATAAGTATGACATTGGCAAATAGACCATCCGGCAGTGACACCACATCCTTCCTGTAAAGCACATAACTAAAAGATTTATTTTCTATTCTCAGTAGATAATGAATGAATGATTATATAATCTCTACAGAACGAAAAAATAGGAAATCAATTCAACAATGATAGTCTTTTGTATGATTCAAAAATATCGAAGCTCTTTTAAGAAAAATATATACTGCAAAAGCAATAGACGCCTTTGTTGAAAAAAATCTGAGGGCAGTACAAAAGTTCTCATTCACAATAACAGTCTTATAAGGGCAATGGTCTTTCCCCCTCAGAACATTAAATCATACATCAGATGAAAGGAAGAAGCCCAAACAGATAACAAAACGAAAGTTGAAACAAGACATTTTATTCATAAAGGTTTTGAACAAATTGAAGTTGGTTACCCTGTTCAGCCAAAAATCAGTATATGCATCTCCCCACCTAGAAAACCAAGTTGCCAGATTAAGTTTTCAGGTTTCCACAATCATCAGTTTTCATGAAATTGTACTTTCATTTTAACCATGAAGATTGCCCAAAGCTGAAAGCATAATTGTGTTTTAAACAAAGATATGCAGGCCAAATAAATTGATCAAATTAATTATACAATTTTAGAATGATTAACAACTAATGCTCAACTGGATGGGATGGCAGCTTTTGTTGCAAAATGTAAAATTTACATCACCTCTCTGATCAAGCAAAACTACACACAAACGGCATAAAAGACAAGAACCTGGATGGAATGGAAGCATGTAAGGAAGTAGCCATATTTCAGGGGGCAGAGGATTGTTGCCAGACCATTCATATACTCCAAGTACCTGTCACCGTAAGAAGATCAACAAATCAATATAGCACAATGTCATATCTATTAATGAAAACATCAAAATAGGGCTAAGATCTTAACTGAAAGCCACATCTTTCCCCATGATGTTATAAAAGTTGCACCACCATGACCAAGAATCCAGTCACGAGCTTTCTCCATTGCACCTTGTCCATCATTAGCTCCCTCACCAAGCAATCTCAAAGTAACATAACTCAAGACGGTACCAAACATGGTGCTTGGGCCTTCTATATGCAAACCCCATCCACCATCCTTGTTCTGCAATTACGTAGAGCTAATTAACAACACTTCTGTGAAGAAGCCTATTGAGAAGGATGGTGTTGTTACCTGATGATTATAGAGATAACGACACATTTCCTTTCTATGTTCTTCTGATAAGACCACATTCAGTGCCCCCGTGATGGACAGAGTAATTACCTGATTAAATGTACAGCCTAGAAAATATTAGACTTCTCATGTTCCTCCTTACAAGAGCATATTGTTGAGCAATATATGTTTACCAAGATTAAAAGAGAAGGAAAAGAAAACACACATGCACACACACAGAGACACACAATTATTGAATATCAAACCACAATGTAAATCCCCAAGTCTGAAGGCAAAGTTGGTCCAGTTTTATTTAAGGTACCTCATTTCCGATATACTAATAATATCATACAGTATGAATGTCACCCAAAAAAAAAATGCATTCTTTATAACATAGCTTACCAAGCCAGGCATAAGAAACATGGGACCTCCATAGTCTCCAGGCCAGTGTCCATCATGACTCTGGAGAGTTGAATGAAAACTTATAGCCCTTTTCAATGTTCTTGTCACTTTTTCATCAGTAATATCTTCTATATCTTTGACTCTGACTTGGGGTAAGACTTCATCTCTTGGATTCTCTTTTGCAAACTATATTGCATCATACAATGATTGAACTTTAATGGTCAAACTTCAGATACAAGAACTTATGAATATAATTTTCAAACTACAATAAAGTACCAAAAAAACACATCATGCATTCAACATAAGGTAGCAGTAAAAAGATGTTATTATGTCACACTCATTTAACGAGAAGGAAAAAGAAATGTGAACTGCATCTTTCATTTAAAGAATGAATAAGTCTCAACATGCACATGATAATTACTTCTCCAATCTTGCAGCAAACTAATATACTTCTTTTTCTATAAACTAATATACAGGGGATATAACTGCAACTAGTATCAGAAGCTACCCACACCTTATGTTTCTGAAAGAGCTGTGAGTAGATTCTCATCAACAAAAGTGTACACCTTATACCAGTTAAAGGAACTATTGAAAAGTGTAAGATATAAGGGTAATTTAAATAAGAAAACTACAAGCATAGACCACAAAGCACAAGGTATATCAACTAGAAAGGGAAGAACTAGAAACAGAAAGCTGCTTAATATCAACTCCGAACTGTACTTCAATACCTATAAAAGTATCCTGCAGTTATTTATTTTCTCTCTATCCTCTACAAAAATCTGCAGTGTAATAAGCAACCCGACAATGCATGGTAAACCATATTAAAGTGGGAAAAAGAATAATTGGTTTCATGCTATATATCAATAATAAAGACCAGAAGCTAAAGGATGTTACATAACTGAACACATTCCCCCACATCCCTTCAAATGGAAGATGAAGAGTACTATGTGCCTGAGTAATGAATCACCATTGAGCCTCACCTTCATCCCCACATTTCCCAAAGTAAGTTTGGTTACACAATCTTAATAACCTATCGGCCCAGATGCAGAATGTGGTAGTTTACCAAGTATTGTTCTTTCATTCAAATAGGCAATCAGCAAATTAATAACACTTGTACAAGTTTAATCAGGCATTCAGATTCGAGAAACCAGAGAAAGAAAAGGAAATGTAACGTTGTTCAAGCGCGCAATCGATTTCAATAAACTACACAGACATTTCACTTGTAATTAAATTAGAAGTAAGCAAGACAAAAGCTTCATTATCATAATTATAATTTAATGGGAAAAATGGGAACATCCAAAGTTGTGTATAACACTACCTGAATGCGCATAAGTAGATCAGAGCTGTGCTTCTTCTCGAAGCGATTCTTGTGGAAAGTTTCGCGAGCTGTTTCAATTTCCAAGAGTTGCTCAGGCGATGCAAGTTTAGGATTAGGATCGAACTCCCAGAACTGTCTTCCAACGTGATTGTTCACAGTCCGCAGCCATGGGCTCTCTCCCTCTGCGATCTTCAGCTTCCACATTTTCTACAGCGAGTGCGAGAGACAATGAGGGGTTGGTTAGGTTAGTGCGCAAAAGGAAGAGGCAAGAGACTTGCAAACAGCTAACGAAATGCCTCACTGTCAGTCTCAACTCAGTAAGAAAATGACTTTGTAAAATCACACCAATACAAACGCCTGAACGATGTCAAGTAGTATATTCAGCAGAAGAACAAAGGGAAAAAAACATATATATATATATATATATGTACGATTTTTAAATTTAGGTTAATTATAAATATATTTGTTAATTATAAAAATAAGTAAGTATATTTTTTTTAATTATTAAAATAATATAAATATATTATTTATTTATTATTAAATATTAACAATTATATAATTTATATATATTTGTTGTTACACATTATATTTTTTTATTAATAATTTGAATAAACTCAACTTAAAAAAACTTGTATTGGAAGCAAAGAAAAAGAAAGAAGGCCAAGAGTTCTAATAGAAAGTTGTTTACTTTCAAAGCACAACACACATTCAATCTCGTTTATATTTTTCATCAAGTTTTTAATTTGAACTCTCTCTATGTTTTTTTTTTTTTAATTTTGATACATTATATTTAAATACCTCAATGGTGATGTTTCACTTTTCTTATTTAATTCTCTTTAATTTTTTTGAGAAAATATATACATATTTCTTTAACTTTAAAATATTTATAAATATATTTTTTAATTATAAAAATTAGTAAGCACATCCTTTTAATTATCAAAATAATAAATATACAATTCTTTTATCTATTTGTCATTAAACATTGATAATTATGAGACTTTCACATGATTATTGATACATTTAATATCTTTGTATTAACTGTTTAAATGAACTTAATAATAATAATAAATAAAATTTTATCTTATTAAATAGAGTTGACTATATAAATGAAACAAAATAAAAAATTTATATAAATTAGACAAAAAATCAAACAATAAATTACAAAATGCCAATAATTTGAAACAAAATTTTGATATATCAACATGAAAAAGATTGCATTTTATACTACATTATATTGAATTATTAAAAATAACTTATTTATTCAATTGAATAATAAAATAGTAGCTAGAAGTAGCAAATACAAAATGATTTACTTCTTACATAAAATTTTACATGGATGTATTATAGAATTAAACATTAAAGAATAGAGCGAAACTTAAATACATAAAATGCAAAGCAAACTCACCAATTAGAGATTTCAAAAGATTATAGAAAAAATATAAGGAAAAATATTAATGGTATGCTCATGCATTAAGAGTAACTAAGTTTTTTAAAACTCTTCAACTTCTTTTTATTTTCTTGCCTTTCTTGCACAAGGTTTTTATTTGAACTTATACAAATAACCAATAAAAAAGTATCATATGTATTATTAATCACATGCGAGTTATGTGACTATTAATATTTAAATATGTATAGATATAAGGGGTGTATTTATATTACTTTAATAGTTGAATAAGTGTATTTATATTATTTTAATAATTTAAACGATGTATTTATCTATTTTTATAGTTAAAAAAATATGTATTTATCTATTTATGTACAATTTTTGTACTCTTTTAGTTGTTATAATATTCTAGAATTTTATTTGTTTGTTGATTTATAAGTACAATCTGATTTAATAAAAAAATGTTAAAAGTAGCCATATTTTAGTCGATATATTAAATATTATGTATTTTTTATATCTTTTTGATTTATTTATTGTCAAAGTCAAAATGTAATGATATATTATGTTTATTTAATTTGAGTCTATCCAAACATTTAATTCAAAAATATTATTTATATTAATAATTACATATAAATTATATGACCATTAATATTTAATAATAAGTAATTAATAATATATAAAAAATGAGTGTTTTTGTATTATTTTAATAGTTAAAAGAATATATTTATTAATTTTAAAGAGTATTCTTTTAGTTGATTTAAAATTAAAAAATATATACTTTTTTTTTAAAAAATAATTACGAGATATGGATCAAAGCATTGAGTAGACTAATGGCTAACCTCTATCAGTATTGTATTAGAAAAACTAGAAAAAAAAATTGAGGATGGGAATGGGATAATAAAACCCGCGTGGCACCGCGAGGTGGGTTGGAGATGGATAAATTTTACTTTTTAGCCACTCTTATTTTCATAAATAATATTTTATAAAATTTTATTTAAAAATTTGAATTATTAAATTTTATAAATTAAATTATAAAATTTGTAATAATAAACTCACAAAATAAAATAGTTCACGGAACTTTTACATTGTAATTGAGATCTAATTATATTAAAATATTGCCACTTTGATAACTGTTTTCCTACCAAAAGATTATATGTAATAATGTAAATTATTAAATTTATAAAATTTAATAATATAAATTTTTAATCATAAAAGTTAAATAATAATAAAATTATAAATATAATAAAACTTATTATACTATCAAACACAACAGTTCTTGAAAAAGAGCTTAAAACACTTACATATTTAGTTGAATTAAAATTTTTTTTTCACTTTTATCAACAATTAATCTAGAACTTTAATTGTTTTACCCTTTCTTATCATTAAACCTATTATTTTGTTAGAATCTGAATCTTTTGATTTTGATTTTGTTAAAAAAAAATAAAATAAGTAATAAAAGAGAAATAAATATATAATAAAAAAATAATCATAAATAAAATTCACATACTAAATTTAAGTGTCTAATAAAAAACAAATAAAAAGGGATCACTACAACCAATAAAAAAAAGTGAGAACCAAATTCACTTTATATTACGTGTACAACATCCTAATACAAATATATATTTTTTGTTTTCCTGGTCAACATGGTGTGTACTGTGTTCATTGTCCCTGCTGTGCAAAATTTCTGAATCTGCCACTTCTTATCACTATCCCACTGTTGTCAGCCCATCATTATTGTTGTCATTCCCATTGCCCCCGTCACTACTATCATCTACCAACACTTTGCTGTTGCCATTCTAACACCATCACAACCGCCATTCAGCGGCAGTTATTCTGTTTGCCAAATTTCGCCTCCACCTTATCGTTGTTGTCTTCTTCATTGCCTTCCACTCACACGTCAGCGAGGACTCGAGTGGAGCACAGAGTGCTATTGAGAAACTGAAGTTATTTAAGCACCCCCAGATGAAGCCCACCACAATTCGAGTATCAAAAATCAAAGCTTGCTATCAATGGAAGAGGTGTCACAATTGTTGAAGCCTGCACGTGAGAGCATCGAAGCATATAAACTTTTAGCCATTTCCAATTAATGGGTGCGTTTTGGTTGTTCTTGTGAAAGAGATATGTGGCTTCTTACGGGTGGAGTTAATGTGTTCGGATATATAGGACGGAAAGAGGGGCTGAGAGAGAGACAAGAAGGCATAGTTTGTAAGAAATGGCAAGACAAGTACAGTTTAAGAGTAAGAGGACGATATGAAAGGCTGATCAGAATTCAATTTCTGCATCAGAATTAATAGCTAACGAAAGAGAAGAGTACTTTTAATTTGGCCCACCTTTGTGTGTCCAAGTGAAACGACAAGTGTGGAAATTTTTCTAATACCTGTGTGTTACATAAGCGCTAATTCATCTATTTATAAGTTAATTCATGATTAAAATTTGAGTTATTTACCAATACGAATAATAAATACTTAAATTTTTTAAACATATTAATTTAAGTTTAATTTAAATTATGTATATAAAAAAATTTCATTTAAAAAAAATCATTTACTTTAACAATTTTTGTTTTTTAAAAGATTAATCTCGTAATTATTAATTAAAAGGATACTTTAGAGTAATTCTAAAAAAGAAATTTAAGTCTTTTGATTTAATTAATTTTGTCAGAAAAATATTTTATTGTTAGCACAATAAAAAAATGTTTTGTGTAATAAAAATTTAAAAAGTGAAAAATAATTATGTAAAAAAAATTCTCCTTTCAAAATTGATTTTTCTACAAAACAAACACACCCTTAATATTGAAAGCCTTATTTCGTGTGGTTGTACTGCCTTTGATGGCATTCACTCTAGACATTCCTTTGCTGTCCAGAAAGCTGGCATCACCGAACGCTCTTATTTTTCTTTTGCCACTTGAGTTTGAACGATGGACTTACATTTGTAACTTAGCACGAAGGCCAAAGCATATTGAGGAGTCTTAACTGCAACCTATATGCCTTTTTCTTAAAGCGGATATCAAATCGCTGACAGGCAAAAAAAATAATTACTACTTCACTGTAAAAAAATGTATTGGCCAATAGCCACAATCTAAAAGAATTAATTGGCACTTTGATCAAACTTCTGTATCAGAGACCGAGCCATCAAGAATGGTAAGGATCCAGCTTAATTCCTCAAATACTGTGATAAAAATATGAAACCAGAGATAGTTTGCATCATCGTCAACTTGGAACGCGAAGATATAATTTCATATCAAAATTTTCTTTCCCTTCCTGCTTCACAATGAGTTTAACTAGCTAGTTTCTTAGTCAATTATGATTGTTTAGAAATGTTCTTTGCACATATACACCCTACACAAGGTATGCATAAGAGTGATGTGCACTTCGTCTTCACCATTAAAACATCACTCATTTAAAACTCAAAAAAATCTTGACATTGATAGATCACTCTTGTCTACACCTTATGTAGAGTACACAAGCATGTGCAAATAACATTTCTCATGATTGTTGACTTGTTTTGTCTTTCCTTACTAGGATCATTATTAATTAACTCTTATCCGTAATGCATTACTTATTTTACTTTCTTTCCCTCACTTTGGGCACAGGACTAGCTACTTTATGATGTTTAACCCTCTAGCAGTTCATTGAGTCTCTTAGAAGGGTTTTGACATTTTTATCTTAGCTTAATTTTACTTAGGGCCTTACTTTCACTTATTAACATTACCTTACTTTTATTCTTCCCATTAATCTTGGCCATTTCATCAATTGCACTCACTAGATTGATTAAGTTAACCTTTCTTCCTATGGAGTTTTTCAGCCCTCATGAAATTTCTTCAGTTACACACATATATGTAGCGCTTTCTTAGGTGTTTGAACATATTATTCTTTAAACCCTTAATCAAGCATACCACTTTTAAATCGCACTTACCATTTTCCTAATCATTGGCCCTTAAGGGTATTACTTTCAACTCTTGTGTTACCATCTAGCTATTATCACTTGTTTATGTTATCTATTTTAAACAAGCTCTGAAGTTAAGCTACAAGTAGTGTTTTAAAAATCAGACCAGTCAGCAAATTGTTTTCGAAGATAAATCATAGTTGAATCGGTTTGATTGGTTTAATCAATAGTCAAACCAAATGATATTATAAATATAATTTTTATATAAATAATGTCTATTTATCAATAAAAGAATAGAAAAATATCATATATATATTTATTCATTTATTTTTATCAAATTAATATAGATCTTAATTCACCAAAGCATATGGTTCACACAAATTATGAATTTTATGGCCATTCTAATGGCTATTTTTCGTTTTTTTTTATCAATTAAATGCTGCATATGTGATTGAGACAATAAAACTTATAATTATAGATGGATTTTTTATTAATAACTTTTAAAAGTTTCACCAGTCTAACCAATTTAACTAGTTCATCAATTTTGGCTGATTTTTTATGGGATTTATCCAATACCAATTATGAGTATATCAAAGTAGATCAGTTTAATAGTTGGTCACCGCTTGGACCAAAACGACCGGTCCAATTTGTTAACATTGGCCACAAGAGTGTCTTGGTACCTTTCATAGCTTACGAAGTACAAAAAAAGTTGTTGTATGGGACATACTTTAAGAGGTACTGAGCAAAAGCAACAAAGTCATTAGAATCAAGGTGTAGTTTTTATTTTGTCTATAATTTTGATGGTTGTATATTAATAGATTTTGTACCAATAATTATCTGCAAAATTAAATGAATAAAAAAATATGGTTAGCTTCCAATGTTGATATACTTCAACTATGTTTCCTAGTAAAATAACCAAATATATATATCGCATAAAATCTAGCCTTCAAACCTAACAAAATGAAATATATATATATATATATATATATATATATTTCAATCTAGGAACAAATTGCTCCCTCAACTGTTTTTGACAAATTCGAACTAGGCACGAAGTAATCATAAATTAAAGAGAGTCATTCTTGCTCCAAAGATCTTCTATCAAAGCACCTACTATTGCTAATGAGAGAGCATCTAAGTGAGCATGGGTTGGGTGAGAAGGAGTTCAATGAGAAATCAATTGTCTTTATGGTGCGAGAGATGATATTCTAGAATTTAATTGAATCCTAGAATATATCATGTTTAAGTTTTAATGAGTAAATATCGTAGCTCTTACGCCGTTAATGTTTCATATTATAATTATATTGCCAATTAACAAAATGTACATTTTAATTTAGTGCAAGGGATGAAGCTCCACTCTAATTCTATTATTGACTTAGTGTGTTAATAATACTTTGAAAGTGATATATGTTTAAAATAAGGGTAGACTGTACTAAACTTCTTATACTTTAAGTTATGTGTAAACAATTATCTTATGATATTAATTAAGATAAATAACCTCTTAACTTTAAAAATTATACAAATTACCTCACATATCTTAAATTACTCTCACATACCTTAAATAAGTCTTAAATTACTCACAAATTAAGGTATGTTATGGTAATTTGTATAATTTTTAAAATATAGAAGTAATTTATCTTAATTAATACTATAGAAGATTTTTTGTACATACTTAAAGTGTAAAAAAATTTAGTGTATGTTGTTCATAGTAATAATACTTGCAAAAATATATGAAGAAGAGTGCGTGTAAAATTTAATAGGTTTAAAAATAGCTTTTGTAAGGTCTAGTTGTTATCTAGTAACTTATATAAAGGATAATGATAAGTTTATTTGTATAAATGGTACATCAAAAGAAAAAATTATAATATCACAATCATGCTATTAAATATATTAGCAATTTGTGTTAGACATATATATCTTTTGATAATGGTGAAGGTGGCCACAGATAAAATTTACTTATGAGATATACCTATGTATATGAATAAAATCTTAGGGATAGGGGACCATGGTTGCCGCTATTGCTCTCTCATTTGCCATTCAACTTAATAATATGATATAATATTTTAGTTAAAATGCACAGAATCCCCCTGAACTTTAGGTCGATATTAAAAAATTTTCCTAAACTTTAAAAGTTTTCAAATGACCCTCTTGAATTATGAAAAATTTTAAAATACCCCATTTCGTCAAGTTTTTCTTCAAAATTTAGATGTTTTTTAGTCAACTTCCACTTTGACTCGATAAAAAGACAAAAATACCATTCAAATGCACATAAATTTTCAAATCTGCCATAAATACAAAAGAAGAAAACCTAATGTAGATTTGTAATTTAGGGTTTAAGGTTTAGGGTTTTAAGATTTAGGATTTAGAGTTTAGGGTTTAGGGTTTAGGTTTAGGATTTATGAGTTTAGGGTTTAGGATTTAAGGTTTAGGGTTTAGGGCTTAGGGTTTAGAGCTTAGGATTTAGGGTTTAGAGTTTTAGAGTTTAGGATTTAGGGTTTAGAGTTTTAGAATTTAGGCTTTAGGATTTTAGGGTTTTACGATTTTAGGGTTTAGGATTGAGGTTCAATGTTAAAACTACAAAATTTTACTATTCACGGCCTTCAATTTCTCAGCTTTACAATGAAGGTTATTTTCATCATTTTCTTAAATTTTGACAGAAAACTTGACGAAAGGGGTTATTTAAAAATTTTTTATAGTTCAAGAGGGTCATTTGAAAACTTTTAAAGTTTAGGAGAATTTTTTAAAATCGACTTAAAGTTCAGAAGGGTTCTGTGCATTTTAACTAAATATTTTTTATCATACTTAGTCTAAAACCCATATCCTAGAAAGGTAACTCAAATTTGATTTTTGTGATAGTTGAATCATTTCCATTTTCAATACTTATAGTATATGGGAATATACTATAGCATATGCAAGTACTTATATTATATGGGAATATGGTACAAGCTATACATTTTGAACAGAAAGTAGACATTTTCCGTGGATCACCTGCTAATTAACGGCAGTAAACATGTACATCTTATCGCCCGCGCACCCTAACCCTTACTTGCATTCACTCGGCTTGGCTTTTACCAGTGGATAATGCCTTCTTGTCTTATGCTTAGAGACATTTAGTCTTTTACTACCAAATGCAATTAATTAAAAATTTTAGGCTTAAAAGAATAATAAATAATGAATTAAATTAGAATATAGTGTTTTTTCAAAACCTTCAATCTCTTCAGTCATTTCCGTTTAGCTAAAGAGGTATGCAAATATATATATATATATATATATATATATATATATAGTGGAGTTGAAGCTTGAATTAAATATATCATTTTTTATTAGTTACATGATGGATCATGTATATATATAATTGCATGATGTGGAATGAATATGAATATTACAGGTGCTAGTAAAGGGCGAGATCTGGGGAGGATGTGGAAGCTGAAGGTTTCAGAGAGCAAGGAGGATGAAGAACGGGTGAGAAGCGTGAATAAGCATATTGGAAGACAGTTCTGGGAATTTGATCCCCAACTTGGAACTCAGCAACAGCGTGCTCAAGTCCAGCAATTTCGTCAACAATTTAACAACAGCCGCTTCCAATCTAAGCACAGTTCCGATCTACTACTCAGACTCCAGGTGCGTGCGTGCGTGCATATCCATTTATCTATCTATTTATCTATCTCGGTATCTATATTACCATTACCTAATGATGCTGCGCAGTTTGCAAGAGAACTTATGAATGGGTTTCAGATGAAACAAACTCTGGCCAAAATCGAAAGGGAAGAAGACATAAGTGAACAAGTTGTGGCAAACACATTGAGAAAAGCCTTGACATTTTACTCAACCCTCCAGGCCGACCATGGTTTCTGGCCTGCTGACTACGGTGGTCCATTGTTTCTTCTACCTGGATTGGTAACATCATTTATATCCTCTTCATTGATTTCTCGTCTCGTTCATCTAAAAATTAACAAATGCTTCTCTTTTCACTTTTATATATATGTTGATTTTATTTTACATTTAAATCAAGTATCTATTTTTCCATTTTCAGTATATATACTCACAATTTTGGTCTATATATAAACAAATTAAGTTTACAGGTTATACTATATCTACAAATAAAATTTAATTAAATCTTTATTTAAAAATTTTAATTTTTTAAATTTATTAGAATTACTGTTAGATATTTGAACTTGTGATGGTTTAATAGCAGTGGACTAAGATTTTGTTTTCTCTCAAGCTTTATCCACCAAGACATCTTTACAATACACTCTTGTTATTTGCCTAAACATATTTCTCCCAGCTCAATATATATCCTCCACACTCTTTTTATCGTGATCACTTAGTGGACTGCAGCTCTTAATTATTATTATTATTATATTATTATTATTATTTTAACATAAGACATATTGACACACTTCTGCAAATTTTATCTCTCCAAGTCTAAGCTCATCAGGTTGCTTAGGTTTTTGCATCAATTCTCCTAAGTATTTTACTTTTTCAAGTCGGTTTTTTTTTTTTTTTTTTCATTTAGTTTTGTGTTTGTTTTGGCGATGCTGGTATCTGTTTATGATTGACCAAATTTAAGACAGACAGAAATCAATTATTGTTGAAAGTTTTATACTTTAATATTCCTCTTAGCAAAAGCAAATAAATTATTCCTCAGCACAATTCCTTTTATGTATAGGCCTAAGGGCTACTACTAGGGTATTAGCTCCCAGGTACCTTTCTATGAATTGTCTCCGTTTTCGTTTTTGAGTTAATTGTTCGGTATTATTCAAAGGAAGGTGAATTTCTCTCTTTGCTTAAACCCCTCCAATATTCTTTGTTATTAAAAAAAAAATTAATGTGACCTTTGCAAAGATAAATATAATGTATATTATTTTATTTTTTTAATTGGGAAGCCAGATATGACTAATTAGATGAAGGGGTCATTGAAGATGAATATATTTATTTGAAATTGCATATTTCCTTTTTATTTAAGGTACGGTCCCCCACCTTTCTTAATTTCTGTACAAAATGTAGATATTGTATCAAGTCGTAGTCATTTTTAATTGGACGGTCCCCCACCTTTATTTTGACTAAAAAGCTTAGAGTGATATTAATACCATTATCTATATATATAAATCATTCATTTATAATTTTTGGGGATATGAATTGTGCTTTTATGCTTGTCTTACTTCCCATTTCAGTGTTTTGACGTAGATAACTCTTAAACATATCGATCATTGCAAACTTTGGTACTTGTAAAGATGCCATACTTCGATGGAAAAATGCCTGTATAATTTTATAGAAAAATACAAGCAAACCAGAATACTAATATGTATATGTATTGTATGTGTGTATATATATATATATATATATATATATATATATATATATATATATATAATAATGGTCCCCCTCTTCATTCTCAGTATTATTGAAACGCTTATCTCATTTTGTGTCATGGCCGGCATTGATATGTGGTCGTCACTCAGTTAAGAGTTAGGAGGAATAAAGGTGACGTATAGAGGCAATCCGATTAGAGCCGATTTCCCTCTTGAGCTCTATCTCTCCTTCTATGCTCCCTGTGCTGTATATTATGAAAGGACAACAACAAAGAAAATTTGTCAACCATTTATCTCGAAAAGTAGATACTGTCTCCACGCGTACATGTAGAATTGGAATATGTATATGCTTTTTTAGAAAAAGATAAATATACATGATAAGGATCGTAATGCACACTCACGAATTTTTAAATAAGAGAAAGAAGAATCTGTAAAAAGTGAAAGAATGTATAGAGTTTATGCAAAATTATTTCATAGTATTATTATCACTCATTTTTTTTTTCTGTCTCACATTCTTAGGTTCTGTTTTCTTTTGTCTTCGAAAATCTATCTATGTACATTTAAAATTTTGCTATAATTGTGGGTAGCGTGTGAAAATGTTGCATCGGTTGAAACTGACGTTTCATCATCATTCTCTTGGATTGCATTTTGATGGAGAAAGAGAGTCGGAGTTTAACTCTTTTGTTAGCTAATTTCTCTCGAGTCGTCAGCTATTTCTATTACCATAAAAACAATATATATAGAGATTCATAAACAATAATTAAGATCAGCTGGATCGTGTGTCTACAACAAAACTTATACTCATTAATTGAATCATCAATTATTTTTTAAACCAAATAATGATGTGATATATTGGTCTAGGTGATTGGATTGTCTGTGATGGGAGCCCTTAACGCCATCTTGTCACCTGAACATCAGACCGAGATGAGGCGCTATTTGTACAACCACCAGGTATAATCAATATTGTTCTAGCAGATCAAATTAATAAAACACAACTTTTTTCTAGCATCATAGTCTTATAAATTTCATTCTTATATCTAAAATTTTCATAATTTATATTTATTATTAAATTTCACCTTAATTTAAATTTTTTTTAGTCCATAGAGATGTCTCAAAATAAATGTGAAATATATACTCTTAAGAAAATTCATAACTATATCACATAATACATTTCTATACTGTTTATAAAAACATGACATATTATATTAGTATATAATTATTTGTATCGAATGGATAATTGAAGGGAACTCATTTTGCTAAAAAAGAATTATTTAATTATTCCTACCAAATTAATTTTAATTAAAATTTGAAGTTATTTCAAATATCAAATAAAATTTTAGTATAAATCATATTTTAATCTATTAAAATTTTTATGTTATTTCACGACTAATATTATTATCAAGTGTGACCCATACGCATATATATATATATATATATATATATATATTGATTTAGTTTATAAAGACATACTTCTTAATAAACTAACATATAATAATAGTTTAACACGACCAAATTAGAAATATATACTAAAGAATTGTTAACAAATCATTATATATGGCAAAAACCACGAATTTAATGCATCACAAATTGCATATTTACAGCGGCAAAGCTAGGAATACAATAGGCAGAGATAAAACAGGAGCATTTGGTTATTCTCATAGATTAAATTTTATTTAATATTTATTAACAAATTTAAATTATTGTGATTATTGAATCTTATAAATTATGTTGTTGGTTAGGGCTCAAAATTTTAAAAATTTAAATAAATTTTTGTAAATATTTAATAATTTTTATTGAACGAGAACTACTTTTTTCTAATTCAAAAGTCTTTTAGGATATTATTATTCCAATTGTACCAATTGCTTATACGCATATATGATACTAACATGCGACTTTAAAAAGACAAGATTAAAAGAAAGCATGAAAAAATGTTAAGATTTTTCATCGTATCTTTTAAATGAGCAATTACATTTCTGATAAATTTGCCATACGATTTAGAATAGTGTTTTAATTTTTTCTTCATTATAAGATTTACGGAACAGGTTTAAAAATATTATTTAAAATGGTTATCTGTGGTAGAAATTTTCTTATAATGATCGCTTAAATATTGTAAAATTAATAATACTTTTAAAATAAGTTATATATTAGATTAAAATTTTACTATTTTTATAATTTTATTTTTACTTAATACCTATAATATAAAATATATTTAATTAAAATCTTAATATTGACTAAACATTAGAATTTAGCAGATTCAAAAATCCACATTTAATAATGTAAATTTTTATGAAATAAAAATATGAAAAGATAGGATTTATAAATGCAAAAAGGAGCACTTAAGTTCATCATTTTAGTATTATTCATGCTATATACAAAAGCGCGAAACATTCATGCGGTTGTGTATAATATCTTTGTCAAAGCTTTTATTCACTAAAATAATTTTTTGTTATACATTTAAATTATTTTAAAACTTAATAATTATTTTTAACTAAAACTTATATTTTAATTTTATAAATACTTATCTTAATTATTATACATTTTATTTTCATGTACAATCAGAAATTAAACTCTATTTTTACATTTTAATAAAATTTAAAATTTTTATTTACTGAATTCATAATTATTTTAAAATTTAATAATTATATCCCTTAATAATTAAAAGATATAATTTAATTTCATATTTTTTAGGAAAATTTGTAATTTTTATCCCTTTTGTAAGGTATTTAATACAATAAACTAATTTTATAATAAACTTTAAAAAGTTCTTAATTATGTATCGAAATACTGTTTTGTTATTAATGAAGATTATCTAAAATTTTATAAATATTTTATTATCTATTTTTAAGCTGCTTTTTTTACTCATTATAAATTTAATTTTCATGTCTTGTTAAGATTGAAAATTATTTTTATTTTTATAAGATTTATAATATTTACTGCTTTTGTTAAATATTTAACCAGGAGCTATTTAGGATTTTCCATTAAAAACATATGTCTTTGTGTATGTATAAGTCATATAAACATATTACTTTGAACCAACAAGATTATGTGATGCAAGCATGTTAATGTTAGGTGAATCTTATCCTCAATGTGCAAGGGTTTAAATTTTGAAAAACACTGACCTTGTTGTCACTTGGTCACCATTTGATTTATTAAAAAAATATATTACTATGCATAATAGTATAAATATAAATCTATCTAAATATTAATTGAATCGACTTGAATTTTGAGCTTCTATAATTCAGATTATTTAAAGGCTAGTTATAATTGTGCATGAAATGGTAGTGAAACAACATTATTGGTTGAATATTATTCAAGAAAAGAATGATGATCTTGTTGTTAATTATATATTATGATATGAAAAGAACATGGATGGAGGGTGGGGATTACATATAGAAGGGCCAAGCACAATGTTGTGTACAGCTCTGTGCTATGTTGGTTTGAGATTGCTTGGAGAAGACATCGACAGTGGGGATGGCGCCATGCAAGAGGCTCGAAAATGGATTATTGATCGCGGGGGAGTCACTTGCATTCCTTCATGGGGCAAGCTATGGCTTTCAGTAAGTGTTTCTATTTAATTACATATCTTAAAATTGAAAGTTGTTCAATTTAAGCATTAAATCCAACATTATATATCATAAGTATAAATAGATATATCAACTTGTGGTCTTGTCGTTGTGATATTTAGATTATTTTTTTCGTTTTCTTTTCAAGTGGTTCAATTGTTCTTGATTGGCTATATATATATATATATATATATTATTAAATTATGGTTTGGAAACAAGTAAATATATATATATATATATATTTATATATAGAGTAGGTAGGTATAAATAATTAAAAAAGGAATGAAGACGTGGAATAATATATGTATAGGTACTTGGCGTATATGAATGGAGCGGGGTGAATCCAATGCCCCCGGAGATATGGCTGCTTCCATACTTTCTTCCCATACACCCAGGTACTCCATCCATCTTCTTTTTAATATATATATATATATATATATATATATATATTACAGTCAAATAAAAGCAAATAATATATTAATCAAGAGGGCATTGATGTGCAATGCATGGGCAGGAAGAATGTGGTGTCACAGTCGACTGGTATATCTGCCAATGTCATATTTATACGGGACCAGATTTGTGGGTCCTATGAATGACATTGTTCTATCCCTCAGACGAGAGCTTTATGCCTATCCTTATCATCTCATACACTGGGACCAAGCTAGAAATCTATGTGCCAAGGTATATATATTATAAATTATATATCCCTCTCAATTTACGATACTAGCTACTTTGTTTTTTTTTTTTTTAATTACATACATATGATCACTCTAATTAATTAATATAATCAACCAGGCTACGTTTTTCCTGTCGTATCAATCAGGTAATCATGATCATGATTTAATATTATATACCAAACTTTAGGGCTGACAGTACTAAATAATATTCTTGCTTTCTTCAATCTTTTGTTTTGCGCCCCCCCCCCCCTCCCCCTCACTTTTGAATGTTTTCGAGTTTAGTTCATTACTACATATGTTGCCCGTAACAAAATTATGAATATACTTACTTTGATCAATGGTCGGAAAGCAAAGTATGAGAATAAATCAATCAATAGTATGTATATACAAAGAAGTGAATGTCAAATATTATATATAATAATAAATAATAAAGTATGCAAACTATTAGGTAGATGCGCTGTTAGCCATTGAACTGCACAATTTCAGATTCACCTAAAGATAAAGTAGTCAGGTAGACGATCATGCAAAGCAGAGAGAAAAGACAACTCCTAGCTAGCTAGACCTTGCCTAAGTTTCTATATATATGGAGGCAAAGGAATTAACAAATCAGCTTAATGTTTTGATGTAATTATTTCCAATTATATTATATGTACATATGGCGATGGAGTGGTAGGGCAGTAAGATATTTGAAATGAATGAAATGCAGGAAGATTTGTACTATCCGCACCCAATGATACAGGATATTTTATGGGATTGTATTCACAAGATAGGGGAGCCTCTTCTCATGCACTGGCCTTGCTCCAAGCTAAGGCACAAGGCACTCCGTACCGTTATGCGCCATATCCACTACGACGATCAAAATACTGACTACATCTGCCTTGGTCCTGTTAGTAAGGTACGCACGTTTTGTTCATTGTTCACTTCATTAGCACATTCCACTAGCACGCACGGCTAAAAGGTAATTAAGAAGAAAGCAGAGCTTTTTGGTCCACCCCATGGAGTTACGCTTTCTTTTCTTCGTCATCTTACAGGGGCTGCGTTCCCCAGATTAATTCGTAGCTAGCTTTTGTTTTGTTCTAATTCCAGTACTCTTCAAAAGCAAGCTAAGCTGAATCAGGAGGAAATCTTGAAAAAATATTCCCTTACTCATAATACACAGCATCAAGAAGTAATAACAGATATAATGTAATTTATCTCTTTCATTTATGCTCATCTATCGCACATCAATTTATTATTTTAATTAATCAATTATCATTAATCAATAGAAAGACTTTCAAAAATCGAATTCTAATACATCCACAATCTAAACAATCACCAATCTTTAATCCTCTAATAAATTCAAATCCCAATTCACCCAAATCACTTTCAAACTATTTTCCTCTTAAATAAAACTACCAAGCAATTATCTACCAAAAAAAAAAAAAAAACTACCAAAGCAATTCACTCTCTCACAAGCACACACAATCTAAACAATTCGCACAAAAGTAACATCAAAACAATATATATATATATATACTATATGACATTTCATGCATTTCTAATGATAGTATCTTTACAAAGCATTTATGCATACTACAAGTTCCTTTAATCATTCCCCAAGTAGCCTTAATTTATGCACTACACCAAAAGTGCTCTTCATACTTTCAATGATAACTCTGGTGATTACCTAGGTATCTTTTCCTACCCACTAAGTAACATTCTCAATCAAGAGACCGTATTATTTAAACTTTTCTTTTTCTTTTCTAATAAGTCTCTCTTTTATATCTTATCTTCTCTTCCAAGTAATATCATTTTCTTGTACTACAAGGCTTCTGTTAATTTTCTTTCTCTAGCCACACACTTCTTTCCTTTTTTTCATTCCTTTATTTCATTTTTTTTTTCTTTCAACTTAGGCTAATTTAAGGAAAAAAATTCAATAGAAAGTAATGAAATTAAATAAATATATAGTTTAAAGAATTAAACAACGATCTTTTATTTTAATGAAATAAAAAAGACCTACGATTTGGGTTCAGATCAACATGTACATTTTTACAAAGAATTATTCGGTGGATTTTTCTAGGATTCTAGCTAAGATTAAGCTATTTGTGCAAATGTGGCATCACTAAAGCACTATGTTATTCCTGAATAACAAACACTCTAAATAAGGCCAACTTTTGAATGGGTCTTGTTAATTAATGACCTAAACAGAAATAAATAATTTTGTATGGACTTTTATAAATTAGTTAGTACTAAGATTTCTGAAAATGATTATATTATTTTTATAAATTAAATTTTATAATATACTTATTTAAAAGAATTAAGATATTAAATTTATTGAATCTCAAAAAATAAATTATAAAATTTCAATTAAGATTAAATAATTCTCAAACTATTTATAAAAATTTAATAGTATCACATTTAATAGGAATACATTTTTCCTTTTTTTTTTTTTTTGGTACAGCATTTTTCCTTTTAAAGATTGCATGCACTCTACCAAATATCTATGTTTACATATCTGGTTGAGTAAGGAAAGAAGCAAACACAAAAGAAATTGCAATCTACAGAAACTAACACTAGCTAGCCCTGTTTGCAAATGGCAAAAGGCTGACATGAGCTGTGATAGGCATATGCATTACTGCATACGCTGTGAGCAGACTCCCCTTAATTTATTATTTTTTTTCTCATCTTTTCTCTATCATTTATTTTATTTAAAAAAATATATACATTCTGTTAAAAAATATGTATGCGCCTCTATCATATTTCGGCTGACATCAGGGGAGGATTATGGACAAGAGCCTGCTCCACATCTGATGCTTTTTTATATAATATAAAATTCAAAGTGATATATTTATATATGATTTAATACTATATAAAATGTCATATATTTTATAAAATTATATAATATTTAAAATACACTTTAGTCCCTAAAATTTTGTATAAATTTTTAATTGATTCTTTATAATTTCAATTTAATAAATAAAGTTATTAACTATTTCATCGTTATCAATCAGATTGCATTTTACACGAAGTCATTTTTGATGGATTAAAAATTTTGATATGGAAAGAGAAAATTAGAATTATGACAACTTAATTGAATTTTGATGCAAATTTTATGGACTCAAAAGTGTATTTATTTTAGTCAACTAATTTTTTGTTATGTCAGATTTTTTTGTCCATCATAAACAGCTTAGTACAAAATTCGATGTAATTAATAATGATAAAAAAAAATGAGGACTCAATTGATCAAATTAAAATTTTGAGAACTTTGTATCCAAAAAAAATTATGAGAACTTAATTAAAAATTGATGCAAATTTCACGAACCTTAAGTGTATCTTAACTTATATTTATTTATATTTACACTTTGAGGTGAACACTTAAAAAAAATTATTAAAACCGACCAATCAGTCTATTTAGTCAAAAAATTTGGATTGAACTGCTTTAGTGTGTTTATACTCTAAAATCTATTTGATTAGTTGAGATATTAGTGTAACCAATTCGATGGGATGAGTAATTCATTATAAGGAATTATTTGAAATATTTTATAAGATGGAGCCCATAGATGATGATGGAAAATTACAAATTGAGGCAATCATAATACAATTGAAATATGATTAGCAGCTAGATGTTTGGTTCTCATTTATCAAAAGAAAAAGCTTTCGCTGCTGCTCTCAGGATTTGCTCTCAAGGCCTGACCTACCATCAAATAATTGAAATGTAATCATCAGGATTTGAATCATTAAATATTAATTGGTTATAAGGATATTCCAAACATAGAAAAACAACATAGGCAAACTTTCATTGACGTCTTTAGTGCGAGTTGATGCAACAAATAACGGGTTGAATTTCTTGCCAAGGCCACCAAAGCAATACTTATAATTTTGGTGAAGAATAATTTATTATTTTTAATCTTTTAGTTGATGATGATGATCATGATGATTCCTAGTTTTTGGTGAGTAGTGATGTGATGACAACAATGAAGCAGGTACTAAACATGCTTTGTTGTTGGTTGGAGGACCCAAACTCTGAGGCATGTAAGCGTCACCTTTCAAGAATCAAAGACTATCTCTGGGTGGCTGAGGATGGAATGAAAATGCAGGTTCTGCGCTACCTACGTACAATAATTATTTCTCTTACTTTATCATTAATTTCGGATTCCAAACTGATCATCAAATTCTGAAATTGGTATATATTTTGCATGTCAGGGATACAATGGTTCTCAATTTTGGGATGTTGCTTTTTCTGTTCAAGCAATCTTGGCTACCAAACTTGATGACGAATACGGTTCAGTGCTTAAGAAATCATTTAACTTCATCAAATCCTCACAGGTATTGTAAATTTACTCAAATTTACTTTTTCCTTTAATATATTTTGTGGTTCATATATATGCCACGTAAGTATGGTTTCAATAATTAGTTATGTACAGTACTATGGGAGAAAGCAGTATAAATGATCAGGTCGGTGAAAACAAAGGTTATATTTATAAAGTACAATAATTGATTTGGATTTGAAGGTTAGGAGGAACAGCTCTGGTGATCCCAGTGAGTGGTACCGCCACAGTTCTAAAGGCGGATGGCCTTTCTCAACTCTGGACCAAGGTTGGATAGTATCAGATTGTACTGCAGAAGGTTTGAAGGTGATGTCTTTCTATAAATGAACTTGCCATTTTATTGATTTTTATCTAATTAATTAAATACAAATAGCTAAAAATAAGAGATCAATAAGGATCACCACTTTTGTGGTATTCCTTCCGCGTCAAGCTTTCTATTAGAGCAGAAATTGGCACTAAACCTTCAGTAACAACAACAAAAAGATGAGCGTATTTCTCATGTTAGAACAATTATATGTTGGAAATTTGAGGTCGCCTCATTTCAGTGTTCATATTATTATGCAAGGCATGTAACAGGAACAAGGAGTTGTTTGGCTGGGGTGAAAATAATTTATATGGAACTCAAAGACATTATACAAAAGAGGGTACAAGGAGAAGTTCAGCATGTCATTTTAAGTCAAATTATTTAAAAGCTAAGCTTACCAATTAGAATAGGTACTTTACTTAAATCATTCAAGGCATTTCTTTCACGTTGTTTGCAGGCAGCCATCTTGCTATCCAACTTGCCATTTGAGACTGTCGGCGAACCAATAGAAACAAAACAATTGTATGATGCTGTTAATGTGATTCTATCTCTGCAGGTTCCATCCACTCATTATATACTCATGGCATGTGTTTGTGTTCCATTTTAGATCTGAAACCATAATCTAAGATGCTTTAATTACAAATTTAACATTGATCATGCCAATTGCCAAAGCCTTTAGTTAATATTCAATTCTCTTCTCAATGATTAATATTGCATTGCAGAATAGCAGCGGTGGATTTGCATCCTATGAGCTCACGAGATCTTTCGCTTGGTTGGAGGTCAACTAAGATTACTTCTCCTTTTTGTATACCACTATTGCTAGCTGCTACTTAGGCTTCAAAATTAACGCCCTGTATATGCATGCATGATTTCTGCCACAGAAAATAAATCCAGCGGAAACATTTGGAGATATCATGATTGATTATCAGTATGTATGTTAGACAAATTTGGTTGTAATGTAACGAATTTGTGTTGATCTGATCACCCATGAACTGGTCCACAATTTCTGTGTTTTAGGTACACAGAATGCACATCAGCAGCGATTCAAGGCCTTGCATTATTCAAAGAACGATATCCAGAACACAGGAGCAGAGAAATAGAAAGCTGTATTGCTAAAGCAGCAGCCTACATCGAAAGCGTGCAGCTACCTGATGGATCATGGTTTGGTTTGCTTTTCTATTGTACTTGTACATGTATCCTATCTTACTTTTCACACTAATTGGTTAATTGAAAGAGCAAACAAGTAAGTACTTAATAAAAACAAAAAAGATTTAAATTTTGTAAATATGTAAGGTATGGGTCATGGGGAATCTGCTACACCTACGGAACATGGTTTGGAATAAAGGGGCTGGTGGATGCTGCTAGGAGCTACCAAAATAGCCAGAGCATCCGGAGGGCTTGCCACTTTTTACTTTCTAAACAGCTAACCTCTGGTGGGTGGGGAGAGAGCTACATCTCAAGCCAGCAAAAGGTAAATAACATCAGTACTCACTAATCAATGGTAAACAGTTGGCCTTATTTACATTATTCAATCTTACGTACCGTGTGTTGTAACAGGTATACACAAATTTGGAAGGAAATAAGTCTCATCTAGTAAACACTGCGTGGGCCATGTTGGCACTAATTGAAGCAGGCCAGGTAGATATTAATTGCAATTTCCCTTGGGGATTCTTAGGTTCTCCCATAAAATAATGCCAAAATTGGATGAGTGAGTGCATTACCAAGTCATAATTTGGCAGTGTTTGGGTTTGAGCATTTAATGATGATAATGATGGTGTAGGCCCAAAGAGATCCAGCCCCACTGCATCGTGCGGCAAAGGTGTTGATCAATTCACAAATGGAAAATGGGGACTTCCCGCAACAGGTAACCAACATGGACACCTTGATACCTAAATACAAACACCTATACTTAATAGCAATTAGAAGCTTAACTGTTATTTAATTGGCTACTCTTCACTAATCAAAGACAGGTGAAGTCACCAAATGAATCCAGCAACAGCTTTTTCTTTATTTAAGTTATTAATCACACTGATTTCTTAACAGGCCAGATATATTCTAATTTGAAATCAGATGCATCTTTATCTTTGTTAATCCAAGGCACTTTCTGGCAACTGAGCGCGGATTTAACGAATACCAAAATTGATCTCCTACTGCAGGAAATCATGGGAGTCTTCAACAAGAACTGCATGATCAGTTACTCTGCATACAGAAACATATTCCCCATATGGGCCCTTGGAGCATATCGAAATTGCGTACTGCTTTGTTCTGGCTAAATCTTGTACAAATAAGCATGCTTTGTTCTGGCTAATCTTGTACAAATAAGCACAGCATGTTTTAATTCCTACTTTTGTATGGCACTCATGCATCTTTCCCATAAATTTCTCGTTAGCTTTTAAGATGCACAACCATAAAAGAGGCCAAAAATATTATAAAGTTCTATGGTCACTATAACTTACTATTGCAGATAAAAAGGAAGGCAGTATGTAAGCTAAAATTTGACCAATATATGATAAATCTGTTACAAAATTCCGCTCAAGTATACGGCTGAGTACACCAAAAAAATCTTGTTATACGAATTCCTCAATGTAATTACCTACAAAACTAAATGCATCATTACAAGAAGCAATCTCATCCGCCAGCTTTTAACCGATTTGCTACCTGATTTCATCTATCAAAGGAAGTCAAGCCTAGACTATCTATCACTCAAAAGTGTGAAATTTTCACAAGTCGAGGATTCATCACACCTAAAACTGTGAATTACTAAGAAAGGCAAGCACACATCTGGCACTTTGAAACAGCTTATCTACCCTCTGCCATACCAGGCACTGAATATCAAGAAGCTTCCTTGCCTTGTCATGTAAGTGTGACTGCTGCCTAATTGTCTCACCATGTATCTGGCAAGAGACAGAAAATATATATATATATATAATCAGAGAAGTATTTTCCCATTCATTTGAACTATCAAGCGGCTAGTACAGACAGGAAAAGTCGCTTACCTTCAAGAATAACCTGATTACAGCTTGTAAAAATTCAAAATTATTTCTGCAGGAGAGTTCACGAATAAAGTAGTCCAGAAGCTGTTCTATGGAAGCCAACTCTGGTCTCTTCTCAGATTCTTGCTGATCATCATCAATTATAATCTGAAGCATTCTAAGTTCCATATCCAAAGTTGATGGAGACAATCCTTTTATATAATTCGTGAATGCTGCATCTGCAAAAATAAAATATTCACAAATGTCAGAGACAGTCTCAACAAACTCCTTAAAATAATGAAAAAAAATCCTTTTGATTCACACAATCAGCATATGAGATGCAAATAAGGTTAAAATGGGTGGGTACTTACAATTTTCTGTCTCTGCAGAGGATTGAAGAAGATATAGAAATCGGGATGGTGGCATGTTTACTCTTTTCTTATTCATGTCTGTTTCATCACCTGCTCCACTTCCATCCTTCTCCTTTTCTGAAAACTCACTAGGCTCAAACAATATTTCCCCAGAAAGAGACGGAACTGAAGGCAAAAAGAATGGTGCCTTTTCAGGTTTCTTTGGAGGCTCAATTGGCTTATTGCGGGCCTGGAATTTAAGTTCATTGTCCAGATAAGCAGAGAGGTCATTATTGACTACACCATGAAATATAAAATGAAATGAAACAAATGAGGTTTTACTAAATACATGAGAAGAAATGCTGTAGAGAGGCAAGCGAAGACCTTTATGATGTCTAAATTAATTAAGCTTTGCCACTGGCTCTTAGGCAGCAATGCAAGCGTAACCAGATCGGGGATTTGCCTATATTGTGTCAGAAAACCAGGAGCATCCTTGGGTTGAAAGGTATCCACTAGATCATTAGAATGCTCAACTTGAGAGCATTCCATAGAAGAGACAGATGGCAGCTTGACACTCACAACCTCTTTTCCACTTGCATATGAATCAACATTTGATGTACAAGAAAACATAGCCTGGTTTACCCTGCAGAAAATTCTTGCTATTAATAAAGTTTACTTGTTACGATGTTAACTCCATTCTCAGCTTCATATTTTTATTTACTTTATTCGAAAGCATGGTTCATCCATGACATCCCTACCCATTTAAAATTGTTCATGCCGTTCAGAAATTTAGGTAGATCAATCTTTGTTTGTAGCATTGAAATAATATGAAAGTGCAATATGTTTCACATGAAGTATGTCGTCTTAGAAAATGATAAATCTCATAAATTTCTCATGTTGCCTTTAATCTAAGAAAAGTGCTTCACCTACAAAGAGAAAAAATCAGTTTCCAAATCTTGAAAGATTATTTCCCACCAAAGACTATGAAATGATATATATCCAACGTTAGATGTACCAAACACTTGAAAATATGGAAAATATATTTTGGACATTGACTTCGTAAACCATGAGGAAAAAAAGGGATCTCACCATAGGTATACTCCATTTTGATCAACATGGCTAGTAGCTAAGATATCCATGTTCGGAGACAAAGACAAAGCTGTAATAGACACATCAACATGTATCGCATCTATTTGTCTTGCTAAGATAACATCCCAAATTCTAAGGCTTCCATCCATGCTAGATGACAAAAGCCATTTCCCATCCTCACTGAAGCACAAATCTGTTACACGATCTGCGTGACCTTCAAATTTGCGCACAAGTCTAAGAGCCACGACATCAAACAATCGGATTATTAAATCATCCCCCACAGTAGCCAGAAGACCTGATAACCATGAAAGATATAATGATCATCTCATGATGTATGAAATAGAAGATAGGGATACACAGGCAAAATAGAGACAAATTGATTATGGAAAGTTATATGAACACTAGTTACCATTCTGACGATGATAGACAATCTTAACAACAGAACAACCAATATCCCATCTGGATTTAAGTTCACGCTCCTTGAAATCCCAAACCTGTAAGAGAACCCATTGTAAATGAGGTTTTCCAGTAGAAAATAGCTGACACACAAATATATCTGCTTGCTCTTTATAATTGTTGGTGAGTAGCGATAGTAGGGAGTGCCTTTAAATGGAAATACTGGTACCTTTATATCTCCATGATATCCTGCACTTATCATGAGGGTATTTGTTGAGTCACATACAACTCCAACCACTTCCCCATTATGAGCACAACTCTTTAGTTCTGAGATGTCAATGTAAGCACCCCGGCTGATCCCAGATTGAAGATTAAATCTTTCAATCCACCCACCTGCTGTCCCTAAGAGAGCAAAATTGCCACATGCGCTGATTGCACAAGCCTGTTACCATATGAAAGCAGTAGTCAACAAGAAGCCACAATTGTCCATCAAAATGGTTATAACACCCTAGGAAAGAAACACCACATATCCTCTGATTGTAAGTATAGCATCATTTTTTCCATCCTGAAACATCTGAGTATGCCACATACCAACTCTTTTGTCATCATCTTATTAAGAACTTGATGCAACAAGATTTTTGGATTACGGTATTCACTCATTACTACTTCGAAAGAAACAAATATTAAATAGACTTCCCCTTTAAACTGCAGAAAAAGAAAAAGAAAATATTTAATGAAGCAGGACTCTAACCTTCACGGCTGTTGGATTATCTGGGCATGGATTCAGTATATGCTCACCAAGAACAAAGTTCTGAAGTCTCCAAACATATGCCTGAGCAGTATCCATATGACAAGTAACCACATTGCACCAATCACGTTCTCTAATCTCAGCTGAAGAAAATTATTCACACAAGAAAAGAACATTAAGAGATTTGATACTTCTCACAGCAGACAATATGAATTTATTAAACATGATGCCTGGAGTGCATAAATTAATTAATGTAGATACATACTTCTTAATACATCATATATGGCATGTATGTTCCACTTAAAGTGTTCATGTAATTGTTATGTCTCCTAAACCATATGCCATCAACAGAAAGTCAGAAACAAAGGCTGTGGTAGCTAATAACAAGGAGATATCATAACTAAGAATTTACCATCCTTACATTCTTTATATTATTAAGGTTTGAGTCTTTAATGATTTTTTTAAACATTCCTTACATGATAAATATATACAGTTCTTACGTTCTTCACATAATCTAGAATGAACAATTCTTAAATTCTTTACATGATCCTATTTGCAACAACCTGGGGGCTACCTTATTGAACATCAACATGAGCTTTCTGCAAACTTCATTCAAATTAGATGTTACTCTGCCCTCGGCTGTTTAGCTTCTCCTCCATTGATCTTTACAGTTTTGAATTGAATTATTCCTTTTAAGTCAATTTTTTCCTTTCTAGCCATGAGATGGTGAATTAGCTCATTTTGTGCACAAGAAAGGCTACAGCCTTTAGGTGTCATTTAATGTATTAGTTCTGATAATCAACAAAAAATATTAAAAAATAAATATCCACAAATCATCAAGTTTTTCCAATGATTCTTCATAGTTGAGTAATTAATAATGTCAAGAATCAATTATCCTAAAAGCTGAAACTATTAAGTATAGATTCAAAAATGATTCTATATTTCTAACATACCCCTCACACAAAAGCCCTTTGGACTTGAAATGTGAACAAATGTACAAGCTCACCAAATCTTATGCTGAAATTCAAAATTTTTCATGAAAGGGCAATAAAGGTCAAACCCTTGATTACTTGGTCATAGTAGCTTTGATACCATATTAAGAACTAACTATCCTAAAAGTTTAAACTATTAGATGTAGATTTAAGAATGATTTTATATCTCTAACAGATAACAAGAATAACAGAAGCAACAGGCCTTAATTCCGAAAATTTAAGGACACTAACTAAATTTTATTAAAACTTACTAGAATTCACTGCTTGAGCTTTCATTTTCCAATTACTACTTTATTAGCCTAGCAGATAAGGTTTTAACCTAACCACTTAGTCAAAGAATTTGTTAAGCTAAATTTGAAGATGAAATTTCATGATTAACTTTCCATATCAGAGAACAACTGCACAAGCATGAATGGAGGTCAATTACAAGAAACCAATTAGCATGAAGAAGAGAATCTAATAAGAACTTACCACAATCAAATGCAATCACAGGCTTCAGTTTTATCTCTTCTTCCTGTATAAGAAGATACACACATATACAAACTGAGAGCTAAGTAGCTATAGTTTAGGCATGCAACAGCACAATGGAAATTTTGAGTTCATTCAGTCATACGCAGAAACATAATTATATGCACCATAATCATTGACTTGAATCATGCTAAGTTAATTGTGGCCAAATCACCTAATGCCAGATATTTGTGATAAAGTAGGATTTCTTTGCTACAAAAAATTGGGATCACAGGCCACCATATTCTACTCAATCCCTTCAAAGTTCACACACAAAATTGAAAAGTAGCAATTCCCTCCAAAGCTCAATTAAGCGCAACAATAAGTTTGGAATGAAAGCCTCAGCCATACCTTCACCCTCAGTTTCTTAGCACGTTTGGATACATGGCGTTGAGAAAGTTCCCTGCTTTGTTGATCCTATAAAGATGTCCATTGAAACATCAACAGCACGATTACAGCAGAAGCAATTGACTAGATCATGATTACACAGTGAACATACAAAAAGACTAAGCCATAAAGTGGAGAAATCTTTTTAACAAAAAAATGGAGGGAAGTGAAGGAGGGAGAAAGCTAACTTAAGGAAGAGGGAAGATTGTCATCCAAATTGGTAACAACAAGCGACTAACTTAGGCCACATTACCGCGGGCAATGTAAGCAATGCACTGCAGATAATGGCTCTTGGCCGCATTCAAAGCAGTGTAAACATAATATTTCCAACAGAATAACAGCTATGAAAGAAAATTTAGCACATAGAACAAGGGTCGCATAAACAGTATCGTATCAATATAGGCTTTTCCAAAAATAATTGAACAATGGATATCTCAATATTAACATAGAAAAAGTGTTACATACAATATAATACCTTTCCCGGCCTTTTGGCTAAGATCAAGTGTTACATACAATATATATTTTGTATAATGTATACCCAATTTCAACTTCTGAACTTCACAAAAGGTCTTATAGATGATCCAAGCAGGGAGGAAAGCAAATAAATAAGGAAAATGTGTTCTTTGGCAATTCATAATCGGAAAAAAAAAAATGCCCTTGATCAGAAAAAAAGCATATACAGTAAATGAGCGATAACATACCTGAATTACAGAGAAAAGACGAAAGGCACGATCCTGACCAGCAGAAAGAATATGTCTCCCATTGGCATAAAACCTGCCACATATCATTTGTATGAAGTTGAACTTGAGTAATGGCACATGTAAAAGTTGTGCGGGCAAATTTCCTAACCACTAAGTTAAATTCAATAAGAAAACAATACGAAAGAATCATTCAAAGCTGCTCAACAAGATGCAAGTGATTATTATAGAATATTCTTAAAAAAATTATGATACTGGTATAAATCATCTAAGTGAGAAACTTTAGAAGTGAAGAAAATGTATTAAGAATTATTAAAGATGTCATAGTGAGAAAAATTGAGAACAATTCCTATAACTAGAGTCTGGAAATTTAATTTGGATAAGTGGAATTAACTGGAAGTTCCTTGTTGCTAAATGCTTTTGCTGTTCCATTATGAGGCTCATTGGCAAACCTGAGTGCAATACTCTACATAGCCCTATATTTTACAACAGGAGTGATGCAATTTTACTGAGTACACCTGGCAGCTGTCTAATCAGGTGTGGCTCTGCTGCTTGTTTCAAAAACTACATTCATACAAGAAAGGATAACTATAACAATCATATTGAAATGGAATATAAAGAGCAGCAGATAAATGAATTCAAAAAGAGAATTGCATAATACTTAGCACAACATCACACACTGACATTAGGCAAATGAATATGTTATCTAACTTGTAAATACAACGATATTGATAGTATAAGCTTCCAACTAAAATTAACACCAAGAAAATGATGATTACTTTATGCAAAGTGGAGGAGCACTATGTCCACTTCGAAAGCGCAAAAGACGAGGATCACCATCACTTGTGTCAAAAATCCACATCTAAGAGAAAGCAAAAATTAGATATGTGTATATGGATAATCTTCTGGCATAATAGATAAGAAAGAAATTTTCAAGAAAAATTCCCACTAAGAATTTCTTGCAAGGTAAAGGCATGGGATAGAAGCAGAGCAAACAGTGTGTTATTAAAAAAGTAAAAATAGATCATAATTTAAACTTAGGGTTGCAAAATTGAAAGAAGCTACACAAAAATATTATATCACAATCCATAGAAGTCATTAAGCACCTAGAGAAGCCAATGGATTTCTCCTGCCCTTTAAGAACAAGGGTTGACATTATTAGAATTTAAACACTGCTGAAGATGTCCATCTGTCATAACCGTTTAAGTCAGACACCAAAAAAAGTAAAATGCAAACCTCTCTTCATTATGATAAATCTACCTGATTTATATAAAAAAGAAAGGTACTCAAAAGTAACATTTCCATCACTAAGAAAAGCTATATCAAAATGGAAAAAGATATGCTGGTGTCAGACTACCGGGGTCAATTATGAATTTTTCACTTCTTTTTATAAATTTAATGCAATTTTTGCAGGGAGTATATCAAACAATTTTAATTAGATATTTTTGGTAGTTTTGTGGAACTTAATTAGAGTCCCACTAGCATATCATAGGGGATAAAAATATTCTAGGGATTTTTTCTTGTCAATCATAATTAATGCTTTCTATATTTTATTAAGATCTTTTCCTAAAATGAATTTTTCAAAACACAATACATTCAGCAGTCTTACAATAAATTCAAACCTAAGAAGCTTCTAAACCCATAACCCTTACTCTTGTGACTTTGATATGACCTATTCTTTGATCTTATTCTACCTCAAAGCAACTGTGTATGCAATTGCCTCAGAATCATGTGCCCACTATCTCTGCAAAGGACTACATATGTTTCTAATTTGGTAAAAAGTGATATTATACAGAAAAGACAAGGTACAAGTAGGCAGGATATGAGATTCTAAGAAACACGATAAAAAGGAAAAGGACAACTACAAACAAGCTCATCAATGAAATAAAGCTCTCCAATCCCTCTGCATATGTAATAGGGACACTCCCCTATAGGAGCCATTAGCAGAACACCAAAGAGAATCAACAGTAATCATACTATCCCAAAAATAACACCATGGGCAATGAAGCACCTTGGAAAATATGAGCATTATGTTCAACCAAATACACCAAACAACTTAAGAAACAGCACATCACGTCAACACCACCAAGTTCTGCCATCCTTGGCCCTTGTTCCTTTCAAATCCTCTCAAAATAATTAATAAGAACTGCTACAACTCAAAGCACACCCTACTTTAACCAAAAAATCGATACAATGTATTCCAAACAAAGTTTGCTGTAGTACAGTATAAAAACAAGTGTGCAGCTCTTTCCAAACTAGAATCACACTAAACACTAACATCAGGAAACAGAGAGAAAGAGAGCTTTATGTGGTCTATGAGTCCGTAACATATTATTAGACTATTATTATCAACCACATTCAGCGCTGGCAAGAAGTAAATTTGCAAAATTGATAGACAGACTGGGTAAGCAACCAGAAGACTTGCAGAGATGAACGACAATAGAATCAAGACACCAAATCAAACTGTCCACTGACAATTTGAGGATATATGAAAACAGACAAGCAAGAACAAACGAGATTGCAATTTAAAACACTCTATTATTCAGGTTCCTTTGAAAAATAGCCATTGCTTAAACCCAAAATAACTTCACATTGAGATTGATTAAAATAATATTGCGGATATCTTAAACTCTCCTTCAAATATTTTCAGCAAACAAACAATTTCCTTCATCTCTTCTCTTCAACATATTTTTTGGTGGCTCATGATTCAAAAGGAAATCTTAATCATCACAAACCAAAAGTCCAATCCACATCTGTCCCTTTGTCAAAAGTCCAATAGTATATTTTCCTAACTACTCATCCAAAGATAAAGGCATATTTTCTTAATTTCTCTAAAGATCTAGCAGTCTGGTTTACCTTATTTAGCTAGGAGTTTAGTTTATGTACTTCATTAATTCTGTCAGTTCTAATGCGTTCCAAGTAAAGCTCAGTCTCTTTTTTTTTCTTAGTTTTAATAGGTCAAGAGAATACTATAAAGTATAAACTTTAGTATTTCCCTTCTCTTCAATCATTAAATAAACTCTTTGTGCTTTATATATGTTTTCTTCAAAGAAGGTAAAAAAGAAAGAAACAGAAAATATAATCTTACTTTGATAGAGTTGTCAGCTGATGAACTCATTAGCACTGGCTCATTAGCAAAAAAATGCAGTGACGTTATTAAGCTATCATGAGCCTCCCTAATGACTGACTGGAGCCTTTTCTTTTCCAGATTCCAAATGCTTATGACACCAGATGAACCTCCCGATGCAAGAAAGGGCTGCCCATCTGAAAGAGGCCAAATAATTTCACAAATTAACATAAGCATGAACCATTTGAAAACACAAAGGGGTCCAAGAAAAGAGGCAATTTCATGATAAAATTTTTTAACATATGCTAAATAAATAATTCAGTTGATTAAAAAGGATAAAAATCAGTTGATAAAAAATGTAATTTTGAGACCCAGAAACGAAACAAACTAGTCGCACAGTAGTTTAATGATAACAGGCAAGCAAATTCTTGACAGTAGTGATTTCAAATATAAAATTTTCTGGCTCTTACCGCTGCTGAAAGACAAGGCAGTCACAGAACCTCGTGAAGAATGTGTAAAAGTAACCAACTCTTCATCATAACGAATATTGTGCACGTGAATCTTTCCGTCTGCACAGCCAACTGCAACAACATCTAGTGCAGGGGAAGACACACAACACAAAATAGGAGAATTCCATCCCTTAAACTCATACAATTTTTTCTTTGTGCTGATGTTCCAAAGCTGCATAGAACCTTCCTCACTCCCAATAAGAACCTGCTTAAATGCTCCTCAGTCACAAAGAGTACCTGTACATCTAAGAAATACAATTTCTAATAAACTTCTGTATAAAAATGGCATGTACCTTATTTAGATAAGTATCAGGATGCATTATACAGCTGGGGCTAAATTTCTCATCTAGCATGATGTGCCCAAATGGAGCAAGGTTCTGATCAATTCCCTTAAAGGCCCATATGAACATGTGGCCATAAGCATCAACACTGAGGATATGTTCCCCAAACAACAGTAATAAATTAACTTTAGCATTATGCCTGCTCCAAGTTGCTACCTGTAACAGTCACGGGGTTAAATTCATCAAATGCTCCTTAGAACAGATTTCCCTATGTTGCAAGTTGCCATGTGCTTTAACATGTCATATTCCATTCTAAAGTTCAAGGAATCTTAAAAATAAAAAGAGCATCGTGGTCAAAACCTGGTGAGCACGCTTGAAAACTGCAATATCGTTCCCACATGCGGCAAAAGTGTAATCGCGATAGGAAGCAAGAGCTCTAATCTTCTTTGGTAGTTGAGGACCTTCGTGAACAAAGCAAATTCCAGTAAAATGATGGGGTTGCTCCACAGAACAAATGCAACCGCATTGAAAATTAAAAATAAGGAAAAAATAAAAGCTCACCAACGAGAACCAAATTGAGCTTGGCACACTGCACAGAGCAAATTCCATATTAACAGTCAAATTGATTAAATGTTATAGCATAAGTGAGATCAACAAAGAAACATTTAAAAAATAAGCCATAACTATTTAAAACAAGAGGAAGTGTTCATGTGAAAAATTACATTATAAATCTGAAAAGCCTTCCCAACACTAACAGTGACGAAAGTTTCGGTGCCGAGTCTCTGGACAGAGAAGGGCACGCTGCTTGTTATGTATCCGAGTGCTCTGAAGGGTTCAAATATACCCATCTTCTTCCCCTCCCTCTTCTATGATTTACAGGTGAAGACAATCATACAGAAAGGCGAAAGCCTGAGGAAGAACAGAGGCATTCAGGGTTTAGGTCCTTTAGGGTTTTAGTTAATGAACTCTCTGCAAACCCCTCTCTCCTTCGACCACGCCGGCACGCAAAACCTCTTCCAATCTTATTCCCAAGTACAACTGCCCCGCTTCAGACAATTGGGCTTTGGATTTGCACTAAAATCATAGTTAAAATTTGCATTAGAGTAGAAGTTAAAATTGGAATTTTTTTTTTTTTGCATGTACCAGTAATTGAACCCGGCAACTCTGGCAAATGGGGTTCAACACTAACCATGAGAGCCAACTAAACTAGGAATGGGTTGGCTAAAATATGAAATTAATCCTTTATTTATCTTTTCAGAATTTAAAAGATTTAGAAAGATATAAAAAAAAAAAAAATACACACCATTATCTTACCGTGTAAACGCGCCGTTTCTTTCGCCACATTCTTACCGCGCTAGTAATATTTTGCCGAGAGTGATGTTTAAGTAATATAAAGTATATATTTTTTAAGCATATGTTTGTTTATATTTATTAATAAAAGATTAATTTTAAATCAGTTATAAAAATTTATATTATTTAAAATCAATTTTTCATTAAAATTTATATAAAATATATAAAAATTAAGTATTTAAATATAATATTATTGATTTTTTTTCAATAATATTATATCAATTATTATTTTTCATTTTCAATTATATTATATCAATTTTTTTTTTTTTACGACCAAGTTATCTTAAAATGAGCTGTCATGCATATATGTTATTATTGCTATCTCTTCCTGCAATGTTTTTTTAATTATATTTTCTCTCTTATTCTTTTTATTTGAGCGATTATACTTACTTTATAAAAAGTATTTTTGTACAACCATAATTTCTCTTTTAAAATAATGATATTATGCATAATTGGTTAATTTAAAATTGTTTGAAAAAACTATGATATATTGGTATTTAAATTAAGTAATTTTATTATAATTAATTTTGAGGTAAATCCATTAAATACTAACATGTTATACAATAGATTGTGTAAGATATATTATAAATTATCTAAATAACATTATTAATTTTTTTAAATGTGGCCTTCCTACTAAATTGTTATAAGATTGCAAATCTATAAACTATTGTTTATTAGTAAAATAGAGAAGTAATTAATGTAAATTATATCAAAATCATTCACACATTCTATAAACGTTAAGATAAATTAATGTTTTAATCAAGAAGTAATTTTACAAATGAAATTGATAAAAGAAAAAAAATAGGTAATGTCAAGAATATAAACATTTTTAAAAAGATGAGATTTAATAAATTTATAGATAGTTTAATTTTTGGTTAACATATTTTAGTAAATATTTTTAAAATATTTCTCCGATTGCAATTTAAGTAGAATGGAATTGAGTGAAAGAGAGGAGTTATGGCTTTATTGCTTAGATGTTGAATGAAAAAAGTAGAAGGTAAACATTCCCGATGTTTGTTTGTACTACACTGCAAATTAATCAAGTAGAGTGCATTTTTTTTTTGTTTTTGGTGAAAGTAGAAGTCATATATAGTGGCTTTTTAAGGAGAACTAGGGGGAGTTACGTATTAAACCCGTCTCTAGGTTCATAAGAAAAGAGCAGTATGCCATATAAGCAGTAACTCATTGGCATCAAGTAGAGTGTGTTTGTTTGACCTAAAATTAGGTCATCTAAATAAATTTTACATACACATCACTGTGTGTTGCAAGATTGAACACTAGTGCCTCAACAATCCACAACAACCTTCAACGTTCTGTTTTCAAAACCCAATGCCCATTTTCACAAATCCAACCACCTAATCTCAAAGATGACCCGTGAAAATGATGGCATATGACCTTCCTCATGAAACCACCACCTATGCTATGGTGGAAAGTTTTTCCACATCAAAATAGTAAGGTGGCAATCTTGCGTGTAGAAAGTTGATTCTGTCAAATGAAAAACAAAGTCACACTCGGCAATCAAAATAATCAAGTTGAGATCGACAAGAGAGACTCCGTTAAATATTGGGTCCGTAGAAGATGGTAACATGAACTCCGATGATTGACTTGACTAAATGCACCATGCATGAATGTTTATGGAGAGAAGAGGATCAAGTGGGAATGTAGTCAAGTTGTAAAGATAAATCACGATATAACAGTTAATTTATGGATGGATGTAGATTGAGTTGAAGGCATGCATCAGGCAGATGTATAATTGTCTTACAGCAATAGCATGCCCTGCTCCTGGAGCATAGATAGATTGATAGAGTGGATTGGGGTCAGTCAAGGTAGAGTGAGCAAAATCCTCATAAATAGGCAAAAGGTGCTGCGGCAGTGTGGAATTAATTCAAAGGCAGGGCGAGTATTTCTGATGGACTTGAAGACAGGACAGGACAGGACACAGATGCATGCACATTATCATGCAAAATGGCCAGGAAATAAAAAAAAATAATTAAATAAAAAGACTTTGTCAACCCGCCCAACCTCACTCTCAAATTGCCTTCCTCGTAAACAGCCCCTCTAGCCCTATTCTTAGCTACCTCCCCTCCCTTGTCGTCCTTCTTTCTGCCTCTCTCCCTGGAATGCCATCAAAATTCTGCCACCCTCTAAGCCATTCTTCACCCCTGTTGGCGCCCAACATTTCTATTCTGAAGCAGGCCAGCCCTTCTCGAGGGCGAGCACGCCGCCCCCCTGGTGCGCTCCCCACTTCGCTATGCCACAGTTCATCATGATCAGTGCAATCAATAATGGAATCAGGCCTTGGTCGCCTCCATCCTTGATCAACCTTCTCCGGGTCCTCCTTTTCTTATCCTTTGTCGTTGCCTCTTCTGGGGCCTCCGACTCGGAATTGCTCCTCAAGTTCAAGGAATCTCTGGAAAACACCGATAGGTTATCCACTTGGAACGAATCAACCGCTCCATGTTCTGGAAATCAACATAATTGGGTTGGTGTTCTGTGCGCAGAAGGCAATATATGGGGCTTGAAGCTTGAAAATATGGGGCTCAAGGGGGTCATTGATGTGGACTCCCTCAAGGAGTTGCCATATCTGAGAACGATAAGCTTCAAGAACAATGAATTTGAAAGCACGTGGCCAGAGATAAGCAAGTTAACTGGTCTCAAGTCGCTTTACCTATCAAACAACAAGTTTTCTGGTGAGATCCCTGCTCAAACCTTTCGGGAAATGCAATGGTTGAAGAAAATCCATTTGTCCAACAATCAATTCACGGGTGCTATCCCAACTTCGCTAACGCTATTGCCTAGGCTCATGGAGTTGAGGCTGGAGGGAAACAAATTCTATGGCCTCCTTCCTGATCTTCCACAGAAGACATTGACGTCATTTTCGGTTGCTAACAATGAGTTGCAGTGCCAAATACCTGACAGCCTTAGTAAAATGCCTGTCTCATCCTTTTCTGGTACGTCTGTGAATGGTTACTTTTAGAGATAAAAAATATAAATTATTCGTAGGCTTGCAACTAATATTTTGATTTAGATATGATTGGTTACTTTACTGTTATAACAAATATAATATTATTATTTTTATATTTTTATATTTATAATTATCATCTCATTTATTTATTTTTCTTTTTTATTTTTTATTTATATTTTGAATAAATAAATGTTAAACCACATCAGAAACATAATCCAACAGGTCTTCCAATCAACGTAAATATATACTTTTCTTAATAAATATGATCAGTTAAATATATATATCTTATATATTATAAATCTATTAAATATAATTTTATATATATTAATTGTCCTGATATACTTCACATGAGTGCTGTTATCTCTATGTAACCACAGCTTACTGTTGGAGGATTGAAATGCACCGTTTCAGTTTTTGATTTCTCTGCAGCTACGTAGATTTAGCATTTTCGACTTCATATTCTGTTCTGTTCTGTTTTTTTTTTTTTCCGTGACCACAGGACATGATCGACGTTGTCCTTGTCAGTTGTCCCTAATTAATTAATTTCTATGACCAACATGGATTTGTACATTAATTCAAGTCTCAAATTAATCAAATTATAATATTGAGCATGATTGCAGGTAATCCGGGGCTCTGTGGAACGCCATTGGATGCATGCCAATCCTCCAAGAAGGCTTCAATTGTGAGTATAGTTGTGGTCGCTGTATTGGTTGGTGTGGCAGTGATTGTGATAGGAGCAGTAATCTTCATGCTTCACCGGAGACGAAACCGGCCAACCGGGTCAGGTGAGAACCCACCATCAAACCTGCAGAAGAAAGCAGGTGCGACGAGGGAAGATGACGAAGGCAGTCATCGATCGACAGCGTCACAATCCTCTACTCACAGCAGAAAAGGAGACAGCTTGAAGTTATCATTTGTGAGGGATGACAGAGGCAGGTTTGATTTGCAAGAATTGCTGAGAGCCTCGGCTGAGATATTGGGCAGTGGGTGCTTCAGTTCTTCCTACAAGGCGGCTCTCTTGAATGGCCAAAAGATGGTAGTGAAGAGGTTTAAGCAAATGAACAATGCAGGAAGGGAAGATTTCCAGGAGCACATGAGAAGGATAGGAAGGTTGAATCATCCTAATTTGCTTCCTCTTGTCGCTTACTATTATAGAAAGGAGGAGAAGCTGTTGGTCACCGACTATGTTCAAAATGGCAGCTTGGCTGTTTGGCTTTATGGTATATTACAAGTAACTGTTTTCGAAATTTTATATATGAAATCATTTATTTTGTGTACGCTGAAGAAGCTAAATCTGGCAATGATACAACTAAATTTTGGCTTTAATATAAAACATACACTCATTTGTAAGCTATTGCATCTGGAACATAATCAAGATCAAACATAATATTCTTCACATAATTAATTGTGCTATATATTGTTAATTTTTAGGACACCAAGGTCTGGGGCAACCAAGCCTTGACTGGCCAAACCGGTTGAAGATTGTGAAAGGCATATCAAGAGGGCTTGAATATCTGTACAGGGAGATGCCAAGCCTAATAGCGCCACATGGGAATCTCAAATCCTCAAATGTTCTTCTAAGTGAATCCTTCGAGCCACTGCTGAATGACTATGGTTTAGCGCCAGTGATAAATCAGGAGCTTGCTCCAGACATCATGGTGATCTACAAGTCCCCTGAGCACATTCAGCATGGCAGAATCACAAAGAAGACTGATGTATGGAGCCTTGGGATACTCATTCTTGAGATTTTAACTGGTAAGTTCCCTGCAAGCTTTCTCCAACAAGGTAAAGGAAGCGAGGTGGGTTTGGCGAACTGGGTCCAATCGGTTGTCCCAGAAGAGTGGACAAGCGAAGTGTTTGATAAAGAAATGGGAGGAAGGGAGAATTGCGAGGGGGAGATGGCGAAGCTTTTAAAGATTGCGTTGGGTTGTTGTGAAGGGGATGTGGACAAGAGGTGGGATCTTAAAGAAGCTGTAGTCAAGATTCAAGAGGTGAAGGAGAGGGATAATGACGAGTAATCCCATTCTTCATAAGCTAGTGAAGCAGACATCAAGCCAGACGAAATCAGTTTTCCATAAACAATTATTTATATGCTAGCTAGCATATATGCAGGGTTGAATAGGAACATAACTACACCTTATAACTGGGATCTTGATTTTGTCAGAAGTGCTACGCCATGCATAAAGTTGGTGCATTTCTGGGGTTTCAACATTTCTGTTTGAGTTTTCCCATTGTAACCATAGGGTGGGAAATGGAAACTTCAAAGAATGAAAAAAGAGGGTGCAATGCGCTCCTAACATGGATTATTCGAGGTTGCAAGAACAAGTGCTTGTCTTCTTTGTTTTCGTAATTTTGACAAACATCTCTGGGCATTTCTTTACAAAAACTCTCGCTCTTCTCTCTCCCTCTTTCGACTTGGCACGTATGAATGGTGTCTGAAAATCTGCATCCATGGAAAACCATAGAAATTAATGGCGATTTTGGTTTGTACATTATTAATTACTTGCCAGTGAACGCTTATATACCACATTGCAATTCTTCTTTTTCCAATTTTGGAAACCAGGTCTAGAGCTTTTAAACTTCTACTTTAAAGATGTTGGTTCTTATTATGACTTATAGCTTTCAAAAATCTAAGCACCATGTCATATCCTTCTGCTTTCAAATCGATTTCTCTTTTATTGTTTAAATTTTTTAAATTTCTTTTAAATATTTTAATCCGGTCAAGTGTTTAAACAAAAATTTATTTTAAAAAAATATTTTTTAATACATAAAGACTGAATTAAATCTTTTTATATATGACAATTAAATACAGACCAAAGCATAAGCAACTATTAGATATTGATTGTGAGTAAAATCACAAAGGTGAACATTCCTAATATTAATTAGGTTGAATCAGTTAAAAAATATTATTTTTTCATTCTCGTCCTTGAAATTTTAAGTTCTTTTAATAGAGGTCTTCTCAAACATATTATATATATATATATATATATATGGCAATTACATGCATATTTTGACAGAATTATAAATCAATTATGTTTAAGACAATCGCAATTAGTAAATGATTACTCGTGATGCTATCAAAAAAGTGAATTTATAATTGATATAATAATTAATTTTTGATAATATCTAATTAAAAAATTACAAATTTAAGAATCTAATCAAAAAATTTTCAAGGACCTACACATATTTTGACTTCTAAATTTATTAACATATAAAAAATAAAAACAGTATTGCACCATCATCTCTTTCAATCATTTAATCAAACAATTGACACTCAATTTTTATTTTATGATTTTTCATTAAAACTTGCTAGAATAAGTTACTTTTCTCTTTATTCTTACAAATTAAATCTTACAAAAATCTCATTTAAAAAATGTAAACCATAAAAGAATCCAATAAATTTAATACATCATATTAAAATTTTGTGAAACTTTATAAACCTAACTTATTGAGTTTAGTTTTCTTTTTTATGAATTATAAGCAATAATAGTTTTATAATACTAAGAGAAATATTATGGCCCTAATTGGTATAACTGTAATTACACAGAATAATATGTAAATTTATTATTTTTCTTCCTTTCTCGCCACCGAAACATAATCTTTTGACATGGTGTTATTGCAATGAACCACAATAAATAACACTAATCATTAGCTTTTGAGAAAGTCAATGCTTTGACAAAATTTCTAAACCTTTTGAGCAAGAATAAGAGGAATTGAAGTGTATAAGAAATTAAAACAACTTCTTGAGTCTGTGTTAAAACAGTAGCTTTTGAAGCAGTTATATATAGAGTTGCTAGATAATGGCCGTGTTGTCAATGGCCGTAGAAGAGGTAGAAGATGAAGATGTTGCACCTGTATATTTTCACTAATTTTGGAAGCAACAGCGTAACAAACTGATAGCTAATAATGAATTGGCACTACAACAAGGACACAAGTTCAAACGTACAGCTTAAAATAGAGCTGAGTTGTTAAATGAGGTTGTTATGCAGTTATTCATGCAATTAATTGAGAAAACTGCAGAGGGAACACATATAAGACGGAGGCTGCATGCAGGTGAATTAATTGAGACCCTCGTTTCAAATTAAACTCTTTCTGGGTTTAATTCATCAAGCTGGGTGATCCTCAAAGATATGTCAAGAGCGAGTTCAGACAAGAAATTGGGAGCAGGACGTGTGGTGGCTGTGGCAATTGAGAATAACAAGACTAGCCAATACGCTGTGAAATGGGCAGTTGACAATCTTATTCCCAAAGATCAATATCTTTTGCTAATCCATGTCAGACAACGAGCATCTTACATTCCTACAACATGTAAACACCTCTCTCTCTCTCTCTCTCTCTCTCTCTCTCTCTATTGGTTCAACAAAGCTTACATTGAAATGTATACACATATTGCAATTTGAGGGCATAATTAAAGTTCTTAAAATGACTCCAATGATTAATTCTTATCTCTCTTTCTTACGGATGCAGCGGGAAATCACGTGGCCATCAACGATTCAAATGATGATGTCGCTAGAGCATATAAACAACAAATCGACAACGAATCCAGGGAGCTTTTCGCTTCGTTTCGTGTTTTCTGCAATAGAAAGAGTGTTAGTTCTAGCACATTATTCCCTCCATTTCCATCTTTCAAACAATAGAAATTGAACAAGAATAACAGCAAAAGCAGGAACACAACATAATGGGTTATCAACTTTATTTCATCAAAACAGTTTGATTGAATGTTGATTTTATAGCTTTTCATTTCCAATTCCATGATTTTTTTTCTTTTAATTTGCAACAGGTGCAATGCAAAGAAGTCTTATTGGAGGACACAGATGTATCTAAAGCATTAATAGAAAGCGTCTCTGCACATTCAATAGAGCTTCTGGTACTTGGGACACCATCAAGGACTGGCCTTGTCAGGTAAAAAATTGTTCTTTGTCCAGCCTCACTGCACACCGAACACTGGAGCATGCAATAATGCTTGATCTCTACGAAGATATATTTGTTACAACAAATTAAGTGCTTGATTTACGACAGAAGATTTAGGACATCCGATGTTCCAAGCCTTGTGTCAAAAGGGACACCACCATTCTGCACCGTGTATATCATTTCCAAAGGAAAAATCTCAACTGTGAGAAGTGCTACGGCTCCACTAACTGCTAAACCTGCACCCCAACCTGCACCCCGTAACCAATTGCAGCCCCAATCTCTCCCAAGTCATTCTGAAAGAATGGATACACAACAGACACGCAACCACACACCATGGGGTATGTTTGTGGATGTTTTAATAATATTATGTTAACTCCTGCCCAATTCGGGTTATATCATTGCTCATAAAAGTTTATCTATACTTACCTACTACAGCAACAGAGAGGCCAACCTATGGAAATCGCCCGTCATCAGATGATGAGGAAATCAAGTAAGTTACAACAACATAGTACAATCTAAAGTAGGGGAGAAGTATAAACGATGGAAACATATATAGTGCAAGTTAACAGGACATCAATCATATCATCAAGTGAACCATTCTTAATGACAAGCATATAAGAGTTAGTTTCACCAACTTGATATATTATCTTAAAGCCTCATATCTTGCTATATTCTATAATTCTTAATGACTAGCGAAAAAGAGTTAGTTTCACCAACCAGATGGTATTGCCTACAGGAAGTTTAAGTCATAGCAGGATGGTTCATTTTCCTTCCAGCCTCGCAGCATATGACAATGATAAATGCTAACTTTATATTAGACAAAGAATATTCAACTCTTTCCGAGGCAAACACTGTGGAAAAAGCACTAAGTGTTAAGCATCACTGGTGGAAGTAAAAACTTTAGTAGAACTTCTTAAATGCCAGTGTTCCATGCATAGCAACCCATGGATACTAACTGGAAATGCAAGTATATATTTACATGAGGCATGATGATGATAATAGTTGTTCAATAAGCCATAGTATTTAAACTTCAAATAGATTTAAGGACTTAGAGAGGACTAATCTGATGATTTATGGGGGCAGATCACCATTCACAAGAGCTGGTAGATCATACAACAAATCACATGAGTCCCCAGTGGCAGATAGTGATATGTCATTTGTGAGCAATGAAAGGCCAAGCATTGATCGGTTGTTTCCTTCAATCTATGAGGAACTGGATATTGGAATGGCCCCTCGGCTTTCAAGTGGCTCAGATTATGATGTCAGAGGCTACGGGTCTGTTTTATCAGGAGCTAAACCAGTTGAGACGAGCTCTCCTCGCGGTGACTTTTCATTCAGCTCACAGGATAGTGATACATCATCATCTAGGTTCTCCCAGAACATGGTAAGAACAATGTCTAAGATACAACATGATCAAAATCTTGGACTATTCTATTTTAAGATGCCTTAATATCCCTGGTTAAATGTAATCTCATTAGTTATTGTCTGCCCGTTCTAATTTGGTCAAGATCAAGTTCTATTTAAACACGTAGATACATATATCTAGCAGGACAGAATTCACAAATCTCTTGTGCTTTGTAATTATAGGATGATGTGGAGGCTGAAATGAGGAGACTGAAGCTAGAACTGAAGCAGACAATGGAAATGTATAGTACAGCTTGCAAGGAAGCTCTTACAGCAAAGCAGAAGGTAGCTTATAATCATTGATTTTAGCTAAATCTTAACATAATCCTTCAAATATCATAAGATATTTGAAGCAGTCAAAAACTCTACAGAACACAAAAATAGGAAGGTAAAGAAATTCATTAAAAGACTAATTTCAAGTTGGTAAAGAGATTATAACAGCAACTAATGATGTTTCCTCTCAGGCCATGGAACTTCAGCGTTGGAAATCGGAAGAACAACAAAAATTAGAACAAGCACGAATAGCTGAAGAAGCAGCATTGGCACTTGCAGAGATGGAGAAAGCGAAGTGTAGAGCTGCTCTGGAATCCGCAGAAGCAGCTCAAAAAATTGCGGCACTGGAAGCACAAAAAAGACTCAATGCAGAGATGAAAGCCCTGAAAGATGCTGAGCAGAAAAAGAAGACTTTAGATACTTTCTCGCCTGGCGGTGCCAGGTACAGAAGATACAGTATTGAGGAAATTGAAAGTGCAACCAATTGCTTCTCGGACTCTCTCAAGATTGGTGAAGGAGGTTATGGGCCAGTATACAGGTGTGAGCTAGATCACACAGCAGTTGCAGTAAAAGTTTTAAAGCCAGATGCAGCACAGGGACGGTCACAGTTTCAACAGGAGGTAGAAGTGTTAAGCTGCATACGGCATCCAAACATGGTTCTGCTGCTTGGAGCATGTCCAGAGTATGGTTGCCTAGTGTATGAGTACATGGCTAATGGAAGCTTGGATGACCGCCTGTTTCGAAGAGGTAACACACCAGTGCTTCCTTGGCAGCTAAGATTCCGAATTGCTGCAGAGATTGCGACAGGCCTCCTTTTCCTTCATCAGACAAAACCAGAGCCACTTGTTCACCGTGACTTAAAACCCGGCAACATATTGCTTGACCGCAACTTTGTGAGCAAGATTAGTGATGTGGGATTGGCCAGGCTTGTCCCTCCTTCGGTTGCAGACAGTGTAACTCAGTATCGCATGACATCAACTGCTGGAACATTCTGTTACATAGACCCAGAGTACCAGCAAACTGGCATGCTGGGAATTAAATCTGATGTCTACTCACTGGGGATCATGCTTCTCCAACTGATAACGGCAAAGCCTCCCATGGGTTTGACCCATCATGTTCAAAGAGCAATCGAGAAGGACACTTTCATTGAGATGCTGGACCCAGCAGTTGAAGACTGGCCAGTTGAGCAGGCCTTACATTTTGCCAAGCTTTCTCTGCAGTGTGCAGAAATGAGGAGAAAAGATAGGCCAGATCTTGGAAAAGTGGTATTGCCTGAGCTCAATAAACTCAGAGCATTTGCTGAAGATAACATGCCATTCATGATATTCGGAGGTGCAGGCACAGCTGCAGGATTCGCTCCCAGAAGTAGTAACATGAGTTCCACAGTTTCCTCTTCCTCTGCTTCAACAATTCGAGTAAGTCACTTACTAATCAGTAATCACACAATAATTCAATGTTCTTTTCTTTGCTTGACTAAATAATAAACACTGAACATCTGAATTACTGTTATCACATTCGCATGTGCTTTTCAATCTCGTAGGACATGCCAAGCGAATCCCATTCAGTAATGTCAGGAATTTCGGGATACGAAAGCCGCTCAAGTACATCATCACTAGGGGCTCGGAGAAAATAAAATTATGAATCCTTCTCTGTACATTGTGTACAATTTTTACTCAATAATTTAAATATGGTTGGAGCTAACTACTTGGTACGTAATCCTTTGCCTTTCTGGGTGCTAAAGACTCAAGTGGATCACATTAACATGCACTGCTCAAAGCGTCAACAAGAGGCCTATATCACCATCGAAGCTGGATTGACAAAATTACGACACAGTATCGAAACTGGCAGCCACTTCTAACTAAGTGATTGACCTAAATGTCATAGTATATACTTGCCATGGATAGCTGGAATGTGGCTTTTCTAACGCATGTACTGTGTAGCGTAAACGAGTGCAAATTACGCCCAAAGTGTGGGGTTCAGTCAATCTGTTGTTTTGGACTCAATTACCAACAGCAATTATGCTTCCATGCATATCATTTACATTTGCTTTCCTGTTCTATATTCTACAATTCTAAATTTGTCTATTTAAAAGAAAAATAATAAATGGACTTTAAATGCCCACAGGTCAAAGTACAAGGCAAAAGAAAAAGGAAACCCAAATAAGGCAACAGCGGTGGCAATGAATTTGATCAGCTTGATGACAAATTGTCCTCAATCATCAATCATTAAACATTCATTGAAAGAAGAGAGCTTCTAATTTTAACACCAACATTTAACATCCTTGTCCAACTTGATCGACTAATGCAACTACTATTGGGTTGTTGAGTTATTGTATATGTCTGTATTCATTAGTACAGGTTTCTTGTCAGGAAGCTTATAACTAGTAATGGAAGTAGGGAGTTGGATTAGACAAGCTTAATGCAAGTTGGCTCAAACATCGGCTGACTGACTGCAATATCAAATAAAAATATTATTAAAATAAAGAAAAATAAAAATTAATAATTAAAACTTTCATGAGTTGAGCCTCCAGAACGCCAGCAGTTTGATACTGTTTTTGTTTAGAAAAAAGAGCCACATGGCATATAAAACATGAGAAATGCTGTGTGCTTTACGCTTAAAATACACAAAAGTCACGTGGCATCAGTCATTTTACAACTCCAAGGAAATCTAATTTAAACAAGTACTTCTTGTGCATTCTACTTGTAAAACACACATAGACGGACCATTTCTCAAAAAACATACATGTCTACTATGATAATAACCAAAAAAGCGAAAGACAGTTATCCTAATATCTCCGCATTAAAGCTTTAAAAACCAAACTCTAATTAGAATAAATAAGTAACTCTACAAAAAGTATGCAGAAACTTCTGGAACCTATCATAGAACTAAATTCCACAATTGAATCCTAGAAGGAAAATTTTCAATTTCATGTTAGAACCAAACAATTTTTCATGAGGACTTGAGGGACTAGAGTCATATTTTAATGTTACAAAAATTATAAATAGGCTTTGCAATCAGATAACTGCGCATTTTAATGCTATTTCATTTTCACACCCACATTGCCACATTCGCAGCTTGTAACCCAGATCATAGCAGTTACCAACTGAATTATCGAAACCAAATATTACTAAACCCTTACTGGAAGCATTATAAGCATAAGCGCTGAAATTTAAACATCACTGTAAGCCTTTTAACCAGTAAGCCATTCACAAGCTGAAATTCAATTGGAAAAACGAGCACAAACATGTGTCCCGAAAGTTTGTAGCTGGATGATATCCAACAAATTTAGTACGAATACCAATTGATGAAGAATGCCTAATACAAGAACTAGACCACAAGATGATAAGATTGTTTGCAAACAACATAAGGCAGCGACTTGGGTGGAGACTGGAGAATGTTGACAGCTGTTAACTATGTATCAGATGTATTGTTCGCCCGAGCTGCATCGGCGAAAATTTTCAATCTTTATACCTTTCTCCATTGAAATTGGTGCTTCAGCAAAGTAAAGTACTCCTCCCCACTCTCTTGTCATCCCCCTGCCAAAAACAAGTCCACATCTTTAATTTCTGTGACAAAATTTTGGGTTGGATATACTTCAGAAAAATAATATTATGATGGAAATGATCTTGGTGTGAGATACCCGATGTGAAATCAAGGTCACAACCACAGAATGGTATAATTGGTAGAAACTTTACCAGACCAGTAAATCCAATAGCCATCAACGTGACCAAAAAGCCAAAAGTGATAGCAAAATAATTCATGGTCCAAAGAAACTGAAGGAATTCCATAAGAAAGATAATATGCAGCCATGCAGTTCTACATCTGTGCTATGCACATACAAGTCACCATTGGTACAAGAGCTATTACCTTAAACAAAATAGCTAAGGCAGTCCACCCACAAAATATACAAGTTCTTTTGAAGTGTGAAAGTCTGAACTGTTATGTCATAGCGGAAGCAAGAATATCACAAAGAGCAACAATATTTTGTTCAATAGATGGTTCCTTTGGTTTCAACTTGCAAGGTAATTATCCCTCAGGACATGGACAAAACTAATTGAAAGCAATTGGAAAATCAAAATTGGCACAACCATGTCAAGGAACCAATCAACTTAAAAGCTCAAGCTGTTTGGTGCAACCCAGAAATAGGTTATATCTCTAATACACCCCCTTGCATGAAATCCTTTGAGCTTAAAGTATGAACAATCATATGCACAACCTGGGAATAGGTTATATCTCTAACACACCCCCTCGCATAAAATCCTTTGGGCTTAAAATGTGAACAAAGCATATGCCTATCAAACCATATGTCAAAATTTAATTTAATTAGGAAGAATTAAAGTGACAATGATCAAAGTCTTGACCAATTGGTCGTAGAGGCTTTCATATGATGTAAAGAGAGAAAAAGAGAAACAGACCCTTGGAGTACAAGTTTGAAAGTGATTAGATCACCTATGACTATGTCATATATATACAACTAAGTGATGGGCCATGGGCCTTTGCATAATTTAGTACTGCTATGAATAAATAAAAGAATACTACTATGTACACGACTCTAACATAAACAATCCAATACTTAAAATAACGTAATTCAATGAGACACTCAACTATGCCAATGGAAACATCAGATAATCAACCAACATGATATTGAGCAGAAGGAGAACTATTTAGCACCTATATAAAAAAAGAGAATGCATGGCTGAAAAAATTTCTAGGCTAGTTAACCAAGGGTTGTTTGCGTGTGCAGGGGTTGGGGGGTGAGGGGAAGCACTAACAAGATCTTCATAGGACTTGATACAAATTGCCGAAGAATGCACCTTATGGGAGAGAGATTTCTTCCTCCATCATTTCAGGATTTTGCTAAGTGTGCAGAAGTGACACCACCCTGCACAGAGTGATTTTAACTTTGCACATTGGCAAGATCTTGGTGCCCTGAAGGAATCCACCCAGAGCAGCTAAGAAGCTTTCCACCTTTCTAACCCACTTTCCATGCCTCTGAGCTCTCTTCATGCTTGGATCTATCTGATGTTCAATTCAACTTCATATATTCATACTAAAGTTGTCTTTTAAAAAATCTTGAGAACATTGCCACCTTGACACGTCAACCATAAATTATTCATCAAACCATGACAAAGTTTGTTTCAAAATCAGAAAGTTAAATTTTCAAAACAAGGTACTCAGTGCATACCTGCATAGAACCAAGGGCGCTTGTAACTATAGTATAGAAGCAGAATTTGCCACGAAACAAATGAGAGTTGGCTCTTTCTTCTACTGATTCTAAGATTCAGTAAAAGACTTCTTAAACTAACTAATTGGCCAAAAGTTAAAGCATCTGGCCACTAATCAGACGTTCCAAAATATCTGGTTCCTCCGATAATGTTTCTTAAGATATTTTAAAATCAAATCTCTGTAAGTCCATTGCTTTTGCGTCTTGAACTCCAAAAATGCTTCTGAGCTCAGGTGAAAGTCCCCTTTACCAAAGGCCTCAAACACAAATGGATCTGTTAGTACCTGTGGATTAGTATCCAAGTTCATTTTATTTAAAGCAAAGTCCAAGTTTTTTCCAAGCCTTCTATCCAAGAATGCATCGACAACACAGCCATATGTCACTAAATCAGGAATGACATTTTCATTTTTCATATGTTCAATGCTAAGGTTGAGGTCCCAGAATAGAGACATCCTTGAAAAAGCCAGAGCACGAATGTTAAAGGTTGTAACATCGGGGCGGAAGCCAGCTCCCACCATTCTCAGAAATTCTCTCTGCAAGCTTTTCATTTTGAAATTGGCAGCATAAGAAACTAACAGAAGGTTCCATAATAGGTTCCCCACATTTTTCCGACCAAGACCCACATCTCTCAGGAACTCACCCAATTCATAGAATTTTTTCTCTTTTACATATGCAGAGGCCATGGCTCTAATTGCTTCCTTCCCTATTAGAAGTCTAGATCTCTTAAGGCGGCCATATGCATTCTCCATCTCTTCCAAAGAACCAAAAATGCTATAATACTTAAGAAAGGCATTACCAGTCGCAGAATCAATATGGAAACCCCTTGAAACCATTTCTTTCAGTGCATCTTCCATTAATTGAAGCTGTCCTCCTTTTCCAAAGCAAGAAATAGCCAATGAGTAAACACCAGGTAATATATTGAAATTCCTTGAATTCACATAATTCAGAATGTTAACCACTTCATCAAAATGCCCTTGATTCCCATAAGCCTCAAATAATTTCGAAATTAATTGAATACTAGGGACAAAGGAACTGTTTATGAGTTGCTTCCATATAGAATGTGCTTGAGGAAAGAAACCACTAAGCACATAATATAACATCAATTCAGATAAAGTAGACCTTTTAGGCAGAAAACCATCAACATTCCTTTCATGTAAAAGCTCAAAGGGCTGATGAGTCTTTCTTTTCCAATTCGAGAATTCTATCAAAGAAGGGCAATCAATCTTGCTGTCAGTGCCAGTAATAATTCCTTGTTGCTTCCTCTGCCACATTATCTGTTCCAAACACATTTAAAAGAAAATGAAGTTGGAAGAAACAGTGCCTGTTTCACACAAGCCTAAGTAGAGAAAAATCTATATCTCAGACAAAAATGAAGTATTCTGCAAATCATAATCAATGCAAGAAACTACCATTTGAACTGTTATCTTAAAGTATATCAGAGGTAATACATCATGCAAGTAGCTAACTTGCATGGCAAACAACAGAACTCACTAATGGGCAATCATTAATTGGAAAATGATGATCAAATGCAACACAATAGATGAGACAAAATACCAAGGCTGGGTAAATGTTGCAAAGAAAGATAAATTTAAACATACTGCTTGATCACCAACAGACTCTAACTGAAGTAATCTTGAAATCTAAATAGGATCTAACATATGAAGGTAGGCATGCTTGCTAGTAGGGCTCCACAAAATGAGTGAATTCAATGAGCTTAGTTAGAGTTAGAGCATGCAATGAATGATTAATGAAATGAATACCTTGCGCTGTGAAGCTCCACTTGCAGCTGCAGAGTCCTCTTGGAGGGACCAAACCGTCAAAAAACTCAATTTCAGAGTTCGGCAATGGCAAAGAGGGCGTGAAGAGGTGAGAAGATAGTTGATTTCCATGTTGCGATGGCTGATGAGGATACAAGATCAAGGACGGAGTATTATATTTACTCGTACTGTGCCAGAGCCATTGCATGTATTGGCGGATAGCTATATGTTTGCTGCATATCAAGACAAAGCCATGAGCAGCATAATTGTTTTAAAATTGTTACCTGAAGCGTTGGCCAAGACTTTCCGAGCGAAATTTCAATTACAATAGGAGGTGAGTGAGATATCGCAGGGAGGGAGATTCATCTGAGCACAGTAAGAAAATCGGAATGGCTCTCTAAATTGAGACAGAGAGAAGAGTGGAATTGAACATGCAGAGAAGGCGAGGAGAGAACCAAAGCAAAAAGAGAGAGATTAATAACGGCAACCGGAACGGAAGCAAGAAAAAACAAACAAACGCTTACCTGAGACGGAGAGAGGAGGAAGATGGATTGGTGCGCCAGAGCGTCCTATGAATTTTGAGTCTGCGCAACCGACAACCGCCAAACTAGCAGGATAACAAGCATCCAGCAACTGCCACGTGCGCACTTCTAAATCTGGATAAGGTTACTACACTCGTCGCTAGCCAACACCGTCTCAGTCTGAATCCGTTCAATTGGTGCGGCTACCGCCTACTGGTCACTAGCTCTGCCTCTGGCCGGATTGAACAAAATGGTGGGCCCAATGAAAGCCAGACCTCTTAACATAGAGCCCAGTTACCGCAGAAATCCAATTCCTAGAGTAGTGATGGAACTTGAAGAAAATTTTGTATTTTATTAATTAATATATAAAAAATTTGCAATAATATAATAATTTTTAAAATATTTATACTTATAAAAATATATATTAACAATTCTAAGACATAAAATATCATATTTTTTCTCTGGTATGAATGTCATATTAATTACAAAGAAGAAAAAAATACTATAGATTGCAACTTTTAACTCTCACCTGATTATGCATTTTATTTCCAAATACATAAAAATGTTTTACTTTTACAGTTGCAGTTCAATATACATAAAGCTAGATATTGCTCCTAAGACCCTCTTTAAATTGAAACCTGAAATTAAATATAAAAAGAAATTAACTCATTCCTAAATTACAACTTTCATGAACCCAATTCCTAAATATAAAAAAAAAAAATTGTTGTGTTTAAATAAAAATATGTAAATTATTAAATTGCAAAGAAAGGACGATACTTTAAAAAGTTAGAATAAGATAAAAAAATTCTGTATACGACAAGTTCAGATAAGAACTATGCGTACGAAAAGATTGAAGATTTTGTATCGTTGCTTTTTATAGTTTTATTTTAATTTTTTTAGTTTGTATATTACTTTTAAGTTTTGAATTAAATATTTAATAAAAATTATATTATTGTGAATTTGATATTTCTTAATAGAAATTAAAAATTTTTAATTTAATAATTTTATGAATTAGTTTTAAAAGCCCTATATTATTTTTGGACAAAAAATGGGAAGTCCAACTTAAATTTCACCTTATAATAATTTTTTTTTTTAAAAAGAACCTCAAAAGAGTTTTTTTGGGGGCTATGACCCCTCCGGACTCTGGTCCTTTTAAGCTCCGCCATTGTCTAAGATGCTCATGCCATGCCATCATAGCCCCGAGTTGTAGTGTTATATACTTACATGAAAACAATTATACAAGGGCATCCACATTTTTTTTGGTTTTATTTTTTAATGAGAGAAGTGACAACCTATTTAAATATGTGTAAGATTTTGATTTTAAACTCAACATATTAAAGGAAGAAAGTCTTGAAAGCAACATAAAATATCATTATATGGACTTTTTGTTTGTATTTTATAGCAATTCTTAGATTTATTAGCTTTGGCTTGAATTGTCGGATTAGCTCAAAAATTAATTTAAAAAATTAAAAGTTAGGTTAAGAAAATTTTATCTAAAAAATTAAAATTTTTTGTAGTCTTAGACCATATTGATTTTGGACCACATAACTTTTTTATTAAATTATTTTTATTATTTATTTCAAAAATGTTAGATATATAAATTATCAATATATACTTTAATATGATTTTATAACTTATAATTTTATACTTTATTAGTAATTAAATAATAAAATTATTTTAGATTTAAAATTAAGTTTAAGGTTAATTTATAAAGACACAATTTATTTAAACTTATAACTTAGGATTAAAATTAAATTTAAATTTTTTCTGTTCGAAAAAATTGGACTTTTTTTTCCCCTAACCATACTAACCCGAAACCAAAATAAAGTGGCTCAAATCGATCTGAACCAACCCGTTTCACCGTTCAAGTGATTTCATTACTCTCATGTTAGCTTTCGTCCACATTCACTACCTGTGCTCTTATATATCGTCTCATACGTTTATTATTAACAAGACGAGAAATGATAAGACGCTACAAACATTAGCGTAGTGTGGGAAGGAGTTAGTACAAAAGACGAGATTTTAAATGTTAAAATATATTTTATAATAATTAATTAATAATCATAATTATGAGATATCACTTCATTAATTTCTTTCTTTTCAATTCTTGATAAAATAGACAAAAATCCACTAATCTTCTTTTAAAATTTGACTTAATTAATTTTTTTTGAATTATAATTGATGTTAATTCTGCTTCACATTAAAATGAATCAATTATCGTGTTAAATGATTAATCATCGACAAACAAAATAGTTTCAATATTAATCCGTTATTGTAATTCATAAGTGACTAATATGAACTCAAAGTTAGCTATTACCAAAAATAGCAAGTGATAAAGTCAAGATTCTCTCTCTCTCTCTCTCTCTCTCTCTCTCTCTATATATATATATATATATATATATATATTTCTAAGTATCAACCTCCGGAAATTTATTGGGCGTTAGAAAGGTGGTAGCTTTCATCCTCAGTGCTGCGATCCTTTTGTCTTCACAAGTTTTAGAACAAGAAAAGGTACAAGAATGAATGAATTAGTTCATAATTGTTTTTTTAACGAAAAGAATTTGGAGTTCATTGGTCATCAAATATGTTTCCGTTAATTTTTTTGGATTGATTAATATGTTGTAGTCACCACCTAACAACACAGTAGAAGTGTTCACCAAAACGATGATTCTATTTTAGACACAAGATAATCCATTAACTTTCTACCACTTCTGGCTTCAATGGAAAACCCATCATATTATTTGAACATATATATATATATATATATATATATTGGACTGAAAATAGGGGCATTTTATTCAATCAGAGAAGCCAGTACGGCATCCTGAGAAGCCAACATCACAGTATCCAGTGGAAAGCTGTCCACCCAAACTGAGGTGGCACCCTGTGCAGCTAGGGCAGCCAGTCTATGAGCTATGAGCGACAACATTTGCAGACCTACTAACATGATTAAAACAGAAACATGGAAAAGAATGAGTTAGCGTCCTGCAGTCTGCTACTAATTAAAGCATGAAAATAAGACATTGTCTTTCTTAAATTATGGAAAGCATTCACTAGTTCAAGACAGTCCGATTCCACCTCCAAGCTAGAAGAGAAATCATACTCCATGGCCATTTGTAGACCCAGGGAAAAAGCGTGAGCTTCAGCATCACGGGGATCACCATCCCCTTGAATGGTTTGTTATCATTACGGAACACCATCCCCAGACCAAACAGGCCATCATTCCGCACAGCTGCGTCCGTGTTCATCTTATAACGGCATCAAGGCGAAGGCATCCATCCCGTTCTTCTCTGTTGATACGTTTCAACATTTGCTACCCGGATAGCATTGTACGGTGCAAAGTCACTAGTGGATTTTGATGCTACTTTAAGAATCTCATCCATTTCAAGCCAAACCCCATCAGAACACAAATTATTGTTAAATGATATTCGAATGAGTGAAGCAACAGTCTAAAATTTTGTGCATTCAATATATAATGGCACAAATTTATGTTACTGGAGAAAAACCGGTTGCTTCTCTATAATTTTGTTTTCTTCCTATTTGCAAAACGACAGTGCCATACAGCCCACAGGCATAGAAAGATAATTCACACAGAAATTCATGATCCTGTCGTTGGCCGTCCTGGTCAGGAGTTTGTCATATTCTCAGATTTAAGAACACACGGTCCTCAACAGTTCTGATTTGTATTAAGATATTTTCTCTTCTTTCTTTCAGACCACAGTTCGTTTCAGTTTTTTTTTTTTTTTTAAATAATACGTCTTAGCTTTTTATTTTTAATTTATAGCTATAGATACAGATAAATAATTAAGCATTATTGCATTAAAATATGATTTTGTCATGATAAAAGATGAATCATATTCAACAAATAAAATAGGTAATGATAGAAACAAACTGTTTACAGCAGATGCAAACAGTTGGGGAGGTCAATTATTAGTAAGATTGAACAGAAATGAACAGAAAAGAAAAGATAGTTAGTACTATTGTTATTCCCGCTGCCACTTTCACAGACTCTTGATTCTTGACTCTTGATATTTGCTTTGCTTTCTTTCCAAATTAGTGGGTGGCATTAGACCGCTAGCTCTGCTCTGGAACTGGGAGCTGGAAGGGACTCCTAGTTCTAGTGCTACACAGGAAGGATGCTCTTTGGCTTCCTCCTCCTTCCTTTCCGTGTACCAGCCAGCGCCTTATCTGTAAAATCACTTCCTTACATTTCCCATATGTGTCCATATGCCCCTTACAATTATAAAAGGTGAACACGTTTTTCTCACTCCACTCGCCTCCCCCTCCCCCCTTCCCCCTCCTTCATTTCTAAACTGAAATTCTTCATCAAGGATGGACAGTTCCCGAGTCAGAAAGAGACCCACCATCAGTCTTTCCATTTTCAACACTTTGTCTGAGACCTTCTCTACTTCTGACAAATCTCTAAAATCCCCCAGATATTTTGAGGATGCTGTAGTTGGGCTCGGCATAGTTGCGGCTATGACTAATCATGATGCATCTCTCTCCGCTAATGCGCCCCTCTCACCCATATCAACCCCGATCCCTATTATCTCTTCGGCTAAGCCCGCAGCAAATTTTCTCCAGAGGGAACAGGTCATCATGGATGAGTCTTCTGAAGGCTACACTTGCGTGATTTCTCATTTGCCCAATAAGTCCATCAAGAAACGCGTCTACTTTGATGATGACCTTGACGGTGTTGATAATCGAATGCGGACCATTGGGATTTTCTCTACTTCACCTGTGAATTTTGGGGAGGTCGACTGGGAATATTGGACCACTGATTTTCTGAATTCCTGCAATCTTTGCAAGAGGCAGCTGCAAGGAGTCGACATCTTCATATACAGGTAGGAAATTAGTGAATTAAAAAAAATAATTAAGTTATGACTGTTTCATTTGCTTCCCCTTATGATTCTAACAGTGTTACTCGATTGAAATAATATATGACTATGCTTTATCTGAATTTCGATTCGTGTGGAACTAGTGTCTTCTGTCCAGTTCGTCATTCAAAACTCAAATTATGAACCATTGAGTCTTGAACATGGAGTTTGGGTTCATGTGTTTGGTGTTCTGCTGATGTGGCTCAATCCGGGTTGTTGTTAATTTACTTCACGTCTATCTTTAGTTACTAATCTGTGCTTTATTTATTTATTTTTAACTATTTTGAGGTCTGTGTTGATTTGAACCTGGAATTTAAAGATTGAAATGAGCTTGCATCTTGAATTCAATGGAAGCTAAAGATGCTGATAGAAATTTCTGATGACTGCTGAACTAATGTCCCAAATTTTGGATTGTAAGTATTTGACTAAATTGCTAACGGGAAATGGACAATTACTTCGTAGTGCAGTGAGAAATAATGGTTTTTCCCAATGGATTCGTTAATAAATTTTGTATATCTGTTTATATCAAAACCATCCAATTTCTTTCCGTTTTAAAAGTTTGATGCAAGTTGAAAGTTGAACCTAGTAGCCTTATCATATTAGAACTGCAATGTTGGAAAGAGAAAATGCTGTTTTCAAACTGTCGCTAATATACAAATTCAATTTCTGGTCTACTTTTGGCTATGACTTTGACAGTGCTTTTCATCCAATATGGTCGATAAATCATATTTGAACTCAAGATTAGAATTTATCTCTCCTATCTTATGTGTATGGTGCGGTGTAACTCCATCTATGCTATGCACTTTGTTTTTTTTTTTTTTTCTTTTCATTTCTTTCAGCCTGCATATTTGTGTTACTCGTAGCAATGCTGCTGTGCAAGGTGGATGTCTTTGTTTGGCTAAAAGTCTGATATCAAGTTTTGGCTATACAAAATCTGCCATAACAATCTTCTCTTACCCGCGCAATTAAGATCATGTAGTCCTCTTTAATAGCAATATTATATTAAAAGTTTGCATGCCTATAATTGCTTTGAGGATACACCATAGCCCAATTCTGGTGATGGTTGCATGGAAAAGGTTAACTGGGGAGCCAGTTTCAGTAAGACGAGATAGTTTATGCAATTAGCAGGAACTGTTGGCAGTGTGGAATGGTATGTGGGATTTGATTGAGGTGGATTTACTCTTCTAAGTTTGTAACTAGCAAGGTAAATGAGAAGCTTACCATACTTCCAATCTGTCTAGGACTCTCAAACCTCTTGTTGCTATTCCCTTCTTCCTTTAACTTGTTTGAATATTTTGAAAAACTCATCATGGTGTATACTTCTAGTAATCACCATTTCTGCATCCGTCGTAGTAACTCTACATGTTCTACGATATATATATATATATATATATATATATATATATATATATATATATATTTTGAAAAACTCATCATGGTGTATACTTCTAGTAATCACCATTTCTGCATCCGTCGTAGTAACTCTACATGTTCTACGATATATATATATATATATATGCTGTGTCAACCTGCCAAAGGAACTTTATTATGTGGATTGGCCTAGCCTAAGATACACATAATCGTATATGGTTATCAATTGCCCATTATGATAAGCCAATAAGAGGACGCTATATCAAGGCTAGCTGACATAACAGTTCACAAAGGCGCACCCAACTCACAACTGTTTAAGTGGCTCTACTGAGAACTTTCTCCCATTAAATTTGGATGCAGTTACTCAACAATCGTGTTTGGCCCAAGAAATGGTTGCTGCTAGTCGATGGGCATCAACATTCATTTTAGATGATGAGCTTTTCAGTTATTATATCAGTCTCATAATATTTTCTTACAAATTTTCAAATAGCCGTAGGTGGGGCAACTGATTTAACAAGTTACTATGGAAGATTAAGCAGCTTCCATTTTGATCTAGGATTGCATAAGATACCTTTGCGGATGTTAGAGGCCATTATATTCTTTCAGAATTCAATGAAGCATTGTGTGCAGTGCTTTTTGCTAAAGCTGTACGATAACTGTCTTATTGCTGATTAGTGGGATTCTATTCTTTGATGAAAGACTTGTCATAACGTACTCTGCAGCCATTGCTTATTGAGAACGTAGAATAGGATTAATATTTCTAAAAGCTTCTTTTGAAGATAGTCGTGTACCCTTCCAAGGGATTGTTTTGAGTCTTGACCATGTGATTATGTGTAAGCATCCTGTTGTATTATATTATTAGCTATTCCTGATTCATTTTGTTTGAAATCTTCAGTGATATATTATATATGCTTTAGCACAAATCTTCCGTGATATAATTCTCGAACTTCTGTGCCTGTGGTCTTGACCATTTTGGGGTTGTGGCTCATCTACTTTTGACTCGTTTTTTGTGGTCGATGTGCAGAGGGGATAGAGCCTTCTGTAGTGCAGAGTGCCGTGAAACGCACATCAGGAAGGAAGAATACAAAGAGAAGCGCAGGCCTGCTGCCATGAAATCACTTGATTGCTCCATTTCTCCCTGCTCTTCTGGCGCGCCTGTATCTTTCGCTGGGGCTGTTGCGGCGTAAATCAATAGTTCTCTAATATAATATAGTGAATAATGAATGGAAGGAGGTTCTCATCGCTCGCCTTCCCCTGAAAGCTAAATAAAGCCTGATGATGCGTAAGATGATGAGAATTGAGGGAGCAGAGTTACAATGACGACAGTGGCCCGCAGCCTCAGTGAAATAGAAACCATATGCAGATTTGATTCCCTTTGTTATTGTTAATATAATTATATGTCCTCGCTTATTACCACTAGTGCCAGACACGGCTGCTAAGATTATCACTCTCATTGTCCAATCTAAGAATCCTCTTTGGACTGTGGATTTTTAGGGCTAAACATAATACTTACGGCAATTTTCTGAGTAGTTGCGCTGTTAACATGGGGAAACACATGTAATGAGAAGTGCAGATAGTGAAGTTATAAACATGAGAATGGTAAACAACACAAATATACACCTATTTATTAATTACAGAGCAAAAAATGTAACTTTTATTGGAAGAGTATAACTATTCATCCCACAGCTATATATATATATATATATATATATATATATATATATATATATATATATATATATATATATATATATTTGGTCATCAACCCACATCTATATATATATATATATATATATATATATTCTTGGTTTCTTGCCGTGACATAAATTAAAAGCAATATAAAGAACATTCTTTTCAGTCTCTCATCTTAGTATAACAAAAAGTATTATAAATAAAACAATATTAAAACTACTGCTATTCATTAACCCTGCGGTTTAAGAATAAGTAAGTTAAATAACTACGTATACACAATTAATTGCAAGATCATTAAGTAAATATTAAAACTAAAACCTCTTAGCATATATATTAGTGCATGTACGGATTCAAATATAATAATAATGTGTAGAAGCTCTGAGGCAAGGGTTATGTTGTTGGTATATCATGTATAATATATATATATATAGCTTTAGAGTAATGCTACTTGCAATTTCAACAACCGGAGTGATGTGGTTGTTCAGAAGCAAATGGAACTTAATTGTAAATACTTATAATTTTTCTATCTTAACACATTAAAATTTATGAAAACTTTATTTAAAAATATTTAAATAATTAAATTTATTAAAACTGTAAAACTCAAGAAATACAGAGGCATATTTTACTGATTTCATCTCCCACACTGTTTTTCCGAAAAACTTAAAAGTATGCTTTTTCAATGCTGATTTACAATGATGGCTTAGTGCACCTTGAGTCTTGAGATTTCCTCTACAATTGATTGAGAAGTTGGAAAAGAAGAAAAAAAGGGAATTTGAGTTGAAGGCATTGCAAAGAGAGGGGTGACTCTAGTCACCTGAAGGCCCTTTCACTGAAGTAGGAGTAATGTGGATTGTGAGAGATGATTTTGTGTAGATACGTGATCAATTGAAGCACTGAGTTTCATTAGATCCAAACTTACATACATCTGCAATGAATATTGTCATTGTCACTATTTTAACAGACTACAATACAATAAGTGCTAATTGGGATATTATAAAAAAAATAATATACAATAATATATATATGTTAATTTAGAAGCATTGCAGGTAGATAGCACGGGACGTTTGTAATTACTCGTCAGCCTTTGTTTTGTTCTCCCTCTCTCTTGGCCCCCTTTATATTCACAAATAAAGACTTATGGTATTAGGATTAAAATTTATAGTATACATATATGGGGTGACGCATTTAAATAAGAATAATGGATGAATTTTTAAACAATCTTATTCTTTGATATAACTTTATGAAAAACTATTTGATCAAATAAAAATAAACTAATTAATTGTTAAATTAATTTATATAGACATGTATTTTAAATTTATGCCATAATCATCATTAACTTTAAATACTATAAAAAATTCACTTGTGTACCATAAAACCTCCTAATAATAACTAACATGATAATTCCACATCAAGTATCTCGAAGGTGAGCTAATTGATATTATTCATGCAATTTGGTTCAAGCATAATATGTACTCTAATGAGAATGTTGAAGTAGATTAGAGGACACGATTTTAATTTGAGTGATACAATTATATCAAAGTACCTTGACAAATTCAAAGATTCATTAATTCTAACTAGCGTCATTAAAAAAAAAAAAAAAGACAAGAATAACTTTAAAAAATTAAAGAAAAATGAAATTATCATTCTTTCTAACATTATTACTGTTCAATAAAAATTGCAAATTTATAATTCCTTTAGTAAGTTTGTAAGTTAATATATATCTCCATTAAGTGAAATAATCACTTTATTTAGTTATTATTTAAATACAATTAAATGTTAACAGTTTTTCACATTGAATTTTTACTTTTGGATTCAACATTTTTTTATCGCCTCTTGATTTGTTATTCATTTTTTCAAAGTCTTACCGTTATACATTAATAAGAAACTCTCGAAAGCAAGAAACATTTAACCTTTGCAATGAAAATGAAAGAAATCTACAAGAATAAAATATAACCTTTTACTCTCTTATTTAAATAATTTTAATTGAGAGACTCTTTTCCAAATATTTCATCTTTCTTTCTTTCCTTACCATAAATTTAGAGAAAATTAGAATTTTCTTCTATTTTTATTTGGTGTAGGGCTTCAAAGATAGAAAACAAATCTGATGTTTAGAAAAGGGCTTGACATGTTAAGATTTTTATCATTTGATGATATACAACAAGGAATTTAGAAAAATTGCAAGGAGACGGTCCCCCTTCCTCGCACTGACATTTCATCTTTGGGATAAAATCAAACAAATAAAATTACTTAACGTTCCAACATAAAGTACATAATGACAATTGTCCAAAACTAGCGGTAAAAAATGCACTAGAATTTTCACATGCGTGCACAGACCATCATGCACCAGCGCCAGCTAGTTCTTTGGCCCTGTTAACTGGTACCATCTTTTGGGGCGGCTGCATTTGTAGAGGAGGAAACTACATGACTTACTAAAACAAACAAGATTAAAAATTCCATCAATAAGAACCTTTATTTTCTTAGGTAGGGAGGGGTTGAGAGACTTGAGAAGCCTCCCCCTTCCCCAGGAACTCCTATTCCTATCAGATTAAGAATTAGAGTAGAATCTCCCAGAAGACATTCGTAACTCTATCAGCAAACAGGGCTATTTGTCTTTTTTTTTTTTTTTTTTTGGTTCCTTGAGGTTACGAAAGAGTATCTTATCTTCAGTTTAAAGATCTTACCGCTTCTTGTCTTCTACACAGCAACTAGGAGTCTAGCAGGATACATGCATCTAGTCATTTCTAGTAGTATAGAAATAACAATGCTGTAACTACCGTATAAAATTAACCAGTATGATGTCAATTGCCTTAAGGGAAGCTTACAGTTCCATATACTAACCTTATTGCCAAGTGCGAAGGATAGAGAAGTTAACAATATATATACACAATCTTAGACAAGGACTTCGGCCAGAATGGGAAACATCACTAAGTATTATATGCAAATTTAGCATTGGTAAATCCCAGAAATGAATAGTTCTAAAGGCAAGTGATACTAAAATTGTCCACTAAAATCAATGGACGAGGGACAAGCCCAAAATCTATTAACTTCCTAACCTGTACAGTTTCTGAAGCAAGCTCGATAAGGAAAAATATAATAGAATTTAAAACTCATTTTTACGGACATATATTATCAGGTTTTTATTAGGTTCTTACCATAGCCAACTCCTCCTCATGCTTTGGAATAAATGCAGTATCAACCTTGCCATTTCTGAAATCCTGTAGTACAACGCACTTGTAAATTAGACTCATTTAACTTCTGACAAACAGCAAATATATCTCAAGAATAATACAAATAACAGAAACTACAGAAAAACACCAACCTCTATGTCTAGAATAAGTTTATGATAATCAATAGTTGTAGGAACCCCTGTAATAAAAAATTTTAATTAATATCAAAGAATGTGAAGGATTTCTAACTAACTTCAATTTCTATTTTTCACAGGATGGCTTATGCATGCACAATGACATTGACCAACGTGCAACAGCAAAGAGTGCTAGACTCTCTTGAGTCTTTTCTTGCATCAGGTATGCAACGCTTTACCTAGTACAGGACTGTTAGGACCCCCGAGTATGGGAAGGGGGCTGGCAGGGACACGTGGCTGGTTTACACCCGGAAGAAATTCCGTGGGCCCCAAGACCGTTAGGGGGAGAGAGAGCGAATGAGGGGAGTGAGGATTAGTGTCAGGAGAATAAAACGCGAATTGGGATGGCAGTGGGGGACATTCTCTGCCTTGTAACAAACTTTGAGCGAGCTAGAGGCTTGGGGCTGTGGGAAGTATCTTTCCTCAGCAAGGGGCATAGCCCTGTGGGAGAAACCGGTATCCGGCATCTCTGTATTTCATGCTCACCTACCTATTTGCAGTAATAGACGCATTTTGCTATTTGTAAACTCTGTCTCTATCAAGTGGTCCGACCTGCCGGATGCCCTTGACAAGGATGGAGGCAAGAGTGGAGGCGTTAGAGAAGGGAATGGAGGAAGTAAGGAGGAAGTTAGACGGTATGGAGGAGATACAGCGGAAGTTGGACTGTTTGGAAGAGATGAAGGCAACAATGAATCTGATAGCAGGGCAACTACGGAAACAAAATGAGAAGGAGAAGGACCCTATTGAAAGAGAGCCGTCCACTAGTCGAAATCAGGATGAGCAAGCGGCTGAAAATGAGGAGCAGGCGGTTGAGGCTCAATCAGCCGAGAAGGAGATGAAGGCATTGTCCGAGGTTCAGCTAGCGGCCAAGAAGGTGGAGCTACCGAATTTTGACGGGACAGACCCGGCGGGGTAGCTGGTAAGGGCGGAAAAGTATTTTGAGGTGCAAGGAACCAAATCAGAGGCGAAGGTCCATGTCGCGTTTATCAGCATGGAAGGAAGTGCAGTGCACTGGTTCCGCTGTTTAAGGAACAAATTTCCGGACCTGAAGTGGGAGATGCTTGCCTCGGAAATGATCAGACGATATGGTGGGAGGAAGGCTGGGAATCCGTATGAGCAGCTGGCAGCGTTGAAGCAGATGGGACGAGTGGCTGAGTACGTGGAGGAATTTGAAATGGTGGCGGCACAGGTGCCATCATTACCGGAAGAACAAGCGCTGGGATATTTCCTCAACGGATTGAGTGGCGAGCTGCGCCGACGGGTAAGAATCCATGAGCCGTTGGAGGTATCCCGGGCTATGTCTCTGGCAACGCATATCGAAGACGCTATTCTAGGCGATGCGGGCATAGATGGAGAGAACGATGGAGTTGGGATCATTGCCGGGAGCCCGTGGAGCTTTGGAGGATCGGGCACAAGATCCGCGGGGCAGGGAGCTACGATAGCGGGCCGGCATGGCTCGCTGGGAACTAATAAACCTGGGCCCAGCTACAGTGGGACGAATTGGGGAAGGCTCAAAACCAGCTCTCAGGGCCAAGCGGGAGGCCAACCACGGGAGAGAACCGCGAACTCAGCGAGAGAGCGGCCGTTCCGGTCGGCGTCAATGGCGAGCAACGGCAGATTCGCCGGAAACCATGACCGGGGAGTTCGCCACCTGCCCTACCAAGAGTATCTCCGGCGGAAGGAGGAAGGCAAATGTTTCCGGTGTGGGCAAAATTTTGGGCCGATGCACCGGTGCCCGGAAAAGCAGTTGAGGGTAGCGATTTTATTGGGTGACGAAGAGGATGTCGAGGTCGAAGAAGAGTTCGTTATGGTAGAAACAGAGGGAGAAGCCCAAGGCGGCGACGCAGGCAACGAGAGTGGCGAGTGTAGGATGCTCGATCTTCCATGTTATTCGGTGGGTGGGATCACCGGTCCACAGACAATGAAGTTGATGGGAGCTATTGGGACTACGCCGGCGGTGATCATGATCGACAGTGGAGCTTCCCATAACTTCATATCAGCCGGGTTGTGCAAAGCACTAGGACTACCGATAGAAGACATGGGTACATTCACGGTAAGACTGGGTGATGGTCGAAGGCGAGGCACCTGCGGGGTGTGCCGAGGGGTGGCCTTGCAAATGGGGGAAATGATGGTCAATGCCGACTTACACTTGTTTGAACTAGGAGGGGTGGATGTGATACTAGGAGTGGCGTGGCTGGAAACATTGGGTAAGGTGGTGGCGGACTGGAAAGAGTTGACAATGTCTTTCTCATATGAGGGTAAACCCATCAAAATAAGAGGAGAACCGAGCTTGGGCAAAACGCCAGTCACTGCCAAAGCCTTGTCAAAAGTGGCAGATGTGGACTTTTGTGGGGTTTTGTGGATAGAATGGAAGGAGGACATAGGAGGGACCTTGTGGATGGTGACTAAGGATCAAGGAACACTGGAAGGGAACCTCACAGACGGGCTGGCCACCGCTGTATCAGGGGAGGATGAGTGCGTTGGAAGAAGACTGGAGATGTTGGAGGTTCTACAGAAGCACCAGCGGGTATTTGCCATGCCACATGGGCTGCCTCCTCAGCGCCACATTGATCACAGAATTCCATTGAAAGGAGGTACTGATCCAATAAACGTGAGACCCTATCGGTATGCACACTATCAGAAAAATGAAATAGAGAAGCTTGTGGGAGAGATGCTGATGGCCGGGATAATTCGCCCTAGTTCCAGCCCCTACTCCAGTCCGGTGATCTTGGTAAAGAAGAAAGACGGAAGTTGGAGGTTCTGCGTAGACTATAGGGCGTTGAATCGAGCTACAATTCCTGACAAATACCCCATTCCTGTTATTGAGGAGTTGCTGGATGAGCTATATGGAGCTCAGTTCTTCTCCAAGATCGACTTGAGGGCAGGCTACCATCAAATTAGGGTGGCGAAGGATGACATACCCAAGACAGCCTTCCGCACGCATCAAGGGCACTATGAGTTCATGGTAATGCCCTTCGGGCTGATGAATGCCCCTGCAACCTTTCAGTCAGTCATGAACTCGGTCTTTCAGCCATACTTGAGACAGTTTGTGCTGGTGTTCTTTGATGACATTTTGGTTTACAGCAGAAGTTGGGAGGAACACTTGAGGCACGTGAAGCTAGTAATGCAGAAATTGGAACAGGAGCAGCTGTTTGCTAATTTGAAGAAATGCCACTTCGGCAGGGCTACCATGGAATACCTAGGCCATATTATATCGCGCCAGGGGGTGGCTGTGGATCCGACAAAAATCAAAAGTATAGTGGAATGGCCCATCCCAAGGTCAGTCAAGGCAGTGAGGGGATTTTTAGGACTCACCGGATATTATCGCAAATTCATTAAAGACTATGGCAAGGTGGCGAGGCCGTTGACACAGCTCCTGAAAAAGGGGGCATTTTCTTGGGAGGATAAGGCCCAAGAGGCTTTCGTGAAATTGAAAGGGTTGTTGACGGAAGCTCCTATATTGAGAATGCCTGATTTCACTAAACCATTTGTGGTGGAATGCGACACCTCGGGGTCAGGCATAGGGGCAGTCCTAATGCAGGATGCCAGACCCATAGCCTACTACAGCAAGGCGTTGGCTGATAGGAATTTAGCTAAGTCCACCTACGACAAAGAACTCATGGCTCTTGTGCTAGCTATTCAGCACTGGAGACCCTACCTCCTAGGACAGAAATTCACAGTGCAAACGGATCAAAGGAGCTTGAAGCACTTGCTGGAGCAGCGTATAACCACTCAGGATCAACAAAATTGGTTAGCCAAGCTGCTAGGATATGACTTTGAGATATTGTACAAGGCGGGCAAGGAGAATAAGGCGGCTGATGCTTTATCCCGCATCCAAGAAGAGGGGGAGCTAAATGGCCTATCCAAACCCAGATGGTTGGACATGAAGGCAATCCTACAAGAGGCAAAGGCAGACCCGAGCTTGACTAAGATCAGGCAAAAGCTCTTGGACGACCCCAATGCATGTCTGCACTATACCGTGGAACATGGCCAGCTGCTTTATAAGGGAAGGGTAGTGCTGCCTGCAAAATCCCAGTGGATACCGAAGCTATTGGAGGAGTTCCATTCCACGCCAACTGGGGGCCACTCAGGGGTCTATAGAACGTACAAAAGGGTGGCTGCCAATCTATATTGGGTTGGAATCAAGGGAGATGTGACCAAACTTGTGGCCTGCTGTGAGGTGTGTCAGAGAAATAAATATCAAGCTACATCTCCCGCGGGCCTGCTGCAGCCACTGCCCATTCCAAGGGCCATTTGGGAAGACATCAGCCTGGACTTCATCACGGGACTACCCAGGTCAAAAGGGTATGATGCGATTTTGGTGGTGGTTGATCGCCTCTCCAAATACGGACACTTCATATCGCTGAAACACCCATATACAGCCAGGTCGGTAGCAGAGGTTTTTTGCAAGGAAATAGTGCGGTTGCATGGAATCCCAGGGTCTATTGTCAGTGATCGCGACCCAATCTTTATTAGTAACTTTTGGAAAGAGGTGTTCCAAATGCAAGGTACACAATTGAGGATGAGCTCCGCCTATCACCCGGAGACTGACGGGCAAACAGAGGTACTGAACCGGGGGTTAGAAACATATCTGAGGTGTTTTACATCGGAGCAACCTCGCACATGGGTCACATGGCTCCCATGGGCTGAGTTTTGGTATAACACCTCTTACCATGGGGCAGCTGGAACCACGCCCTTTGAAGCTGTTTATGGGAGAGCCCCACCCTCCTTAAACAGATACCTACCGGGAGAAACACTAGTAGAGGCTGTAGAACAAGAATTGCTAGACCAAGATGAGATTTTAAGGCAGCTGCAATTTAACTTACAGAGGGCTCAAAACCGCATGGCCAATTTCGCCAATGCCAAGCGCAGGGAGGTGGAATTTAAGATTGGGGATTGGGTATACCTCAAGCTTCGCCCCCACAGTCAGCAGTCAGTATCGAAAAGAATCCACCGTAAGTTATCTGCACGCTACTTCGGCCCTTACCAGATCCTAAACCGAATTGGACCAGTGGCTTACAAACTGCAACTACCCCCAGAGTCACGCATACATCCGGTCTTTCATGTGTCGCAGCTCAAGACAGCCAAAGGGATAACTACAGTGGGGGGGGCACTACCCCCGGGCTTAGAATGTGAGGAACCTCCCCTTGCACCGGAAAAACTGTTAGCATCCCGATCCATCACAAGAGACGGGGAGAAGATTTCCCAAGTGCTCATCCAGTGGACTACTAGACCAGCTGAGGAAGCCACATGGGAGGACAAAGACATGATCCAAGGTCAATTCCCCACGTTCAGCCTTGAGGACAAGGCTGTTAAAAAAGGGGGAAGTATTGTTAGGACCCCCGAGTATGGGAAGGGGGCTGGCAGGGACACGTGGCTGGTTTACACCCGGAAGAAATTCCGTGGGCCCCAAGACCGTTAGGGGGAGAGAGAGCGAATGAGGGGAGTGAGGATTAGTGTCAGGAGAATAAAACGCGAATTGGGATGGCAGTGGGGGACATTCTCTGCCTTGTAACAAACTTTGAGCGAGCTAGAGGCTTGGGGCTGTGGGAAGTATCTTTCCTCAGCAAGGGGCATAGCCCTGTGGGAGAAACCGGTATCCGGCATCTCTGTATTTCATGCTCACCTACCTATTTGCAGTAATAGACACATTTTGCTATTTGTAAACTCTGTCTCTATCAAGGACCTACAGGTATCTAATTGAATAATCACAATATAAAACAGATTATTTTACCTGTGATAATAGTGTCGTCCAGTGCCCTTTTCATGCGTTCAATCGCTTTTTCCCTTGTTGGAGCCCATACAATTAGCTAGGAAAATTTGCCAAAGTCAAGACACGAGTGAAATTTTCAAATAATATGAGCACTTAAAAGATTAGGGTGCAGTGCTGCCAATTCCTCATTAAGTCACATCACTGGGCAAAGTTGTCAAATGCTGAGTCAACATTACATCTAGCATATATCAATCATTCTCCATTGAATACAATGAAATTTTTATTTGATAAATAAGTCTTCATTCATACATTCTTCTTAGTATTGCCTTGAGGTGGGGAAACATAAAATTTGACATTGGAATGTTGTCATTGCTGACTTTATTAACTGCTTTTTAGGAAAAAAAAATGCTTTGTCTGGATAATCTATGCACATCAAAGTAATACATTATTCTCTTTCAACACAATCATGCTATCCGTTTGCATTTCAAGTTTAACCAATAATCACCAAGACATAAAGTTTAAGATTTGGAAAGAAATCCACAATTCAACATATCCACAATTAAATGACCAAGACAACAATAAAAAAAAATTACTAGTAAATTCTTTTTTAAGAAATAAAAAAACAAGTCATTTTCTTCGGGTGTAATAAAGCAACCCGAATATTCAACATGTAGACTATAACTAATAACTGTCATACACAAAACAACTGAGTAAATATATTCCACATATTTACATTCACAAAACTCTCATGTAAGGTAAATAGAGACTGATCTCTATTTACTATTGTGAAAAAGTACAAATAAGAACTAGTTTCTATTTACTTTACATGAGTGTCGTGAATGTAAATACATGGGAATAGTGGGACTCAAAATTTATACAGACTGATGACATGCATTTTCTTTTCATATGGAGCATGAAGATGAAAATTTTGAGGGTACAACACCTCACAGGAACAGTGTTCCGCAAGAAATTGAAGATGGGACAAATCACCTCACCTTTCCTAGAAGGGAATCATAGCTTGGAGGAACCACATAATCAGGATAAACATGGCTGTCCATTCTGACAAATGGACCTCCAGATGGCAAGTACGCTGTTATTCTCCCTGTTAATTTGAGAGAAGAAAATTTCTTAGTTTTTAAAGTGATTTAAACAGACAACCCATCACCTGCCAGTTATTAGTCACCAGACTTTGCTGTGTTTTAATTTATATGAGGAAAGAAGTAAATTGACCATATAATTCGTGCATATGAGCTGCTGTGTTTTGTGCAATTATTACGTGGAGAAGCTGGCATTATGATTTAATCTTTCTTTGCATCCCTTAATAGCAGAAATACACCATTGGTACAGCAAGATACCTGGGCCTGGTCTAAATCCCTTAAAAGCATCTTCTGCGTTGATACGACATTCAATAGAATGTCCTCTAAGCACAATATCTTCCTGCAGACAAAACTACAATCAGAACAAGACTCTAAAGGGATCCCTAAGCAAAATATCTCCTTTTGTACCTGTTTGTATCTAAGTTTTTCTCCCATTGCTACACGAATTTGTTCTTCTATCAAATCAACAGAGGAAATCATTTCTGTCACAGGATGTTCAACCTGTTTCCAACCAACCCCCCCCCCCCCCCCCAAAAAAAAAAAAAAGAAACGAAACAGGATTTAGTATTAGAACTCATACTGAACACTTGGGATTATGTAATAGTAAATCTTGAGGTGCATAGTCATTTTTAATAGGTGTATTAGAAATTAGCTAAAACCTGGATTCGAGTGTTCATTTCCATGAAGTAAAAGGAGCCCCTTTCATCCAAGAGAAACTCAACCGTTCCAACACCTATGTACCCTATAGATGCAGCTGCTGAAACTGCTGCATCACCCATAGCCTTCCGCAACTCGGGGGTCAATGCAGGAGAAGGTGCTTCTTCCAGCAGTTTCTGATTTCGCCTCTATATGAAAGTAATCATCAAAAGAATTAATCATTTCAGGTAAGATCTTTTGCCATAGATGTTATACAAAAAGGTTAGTAAATAATCAGATCTTTATTTCTTACTCTGAAGAATCAGCAAAAAACATATAACAACATGTAAGCAGATAGAGTAATGATAGAGCTATGTGCTTATGTCTATGCTTTTGTTACAATGCATGATTTGAGATTGGTCTCAACGGGACTATGAAATTTTGCACAATAAGAGACTGGTCTCAAATCGTGTGTTGTAGGGAAAACGTAGATATAAGCACGTAACTCTATCATTACTTAAACAGATATTATTTCAGACATTTTGTAAATAGTATTATTTAGTACAACTGAAACCCAATAGGAAACTATTACAGATTACACACTTGATACAAGATAATCAACATATTGGGAGCAATAGTAGGACACTTCAATCCCAAAATAGAATACAACCATTTTGTCTTCTAGACTTCTACTATCTACCAAGTGACGAAATGATGATTTATGATAACGTAATGTGAAATCCACATCTTGTGTACATGTTTAATTCTTATATATTTAATTTTCATCTGGAAATTGGAATAAGCTCACATTTTAATATTTTTCAAAGTCAAATTTAGATATGAATCAAGACAAGTATTAATAACCAGTTTGACAAACTATGTGGAGTCAGACAGATGATAGATGAGTAAAATGGTTCATAGTACCTGGATGCTGCAATCACGTTCCCCAAAATGAACAACATTACCATATTTGTCTGCTAGAACCTGTAAACCAATGCAGAAGAGGATGGACAAATTAAAGAAAACAACCTGGAATATAATACAAAGTGGATTCTGAAATTAGAATAACAAAGCATGCAATAATATTAATTTAAGCAAGTAATTAAACATTTAACAATGATGAAAGTATTAAAATGTAAATGCTTCAATAAGAGTTACACGTTGAAATAATTCTTAATCTGTTCTCTAAACATACAGGTCTCCAACACTGTAACTCAAACCAAAGTACCCAACCAACTAGGATTCTGTTGAATCTATTCAATAACTCTCCAGTCAGCCAAACCCTAACATAGGTGTTTTTTGAGAGGTCACCAATGTGAGAAAGCGATCTAGATTTTTCCTTCAACCTGCTGTAAATGGCATATAGCAAGAAACAGAAGCTGCAAGGTGCTTTTACAATGTTGACAGAAGCATGAAATTGGCATGAGGTGGGCTGTGTTCAAACCCAATTCAAACTGGGCTGTGGGCAGTACGTTCACTGTTCAAGGTTATAATCTTGACTTTATTGGTCTGATTTAGTAAAAAAGAAAGAATGCAGTTTTTAAATAGCACCATCAAGTCTCAATTTCAGAGGTTTGACGAACAAGATTACTGTATCTCATGTAGATGAACAATTATAGCAGCGCTTAAGAAATTTCCAACATAGCACCTTCAATATCCACTGGACCTAAAACCTTCATTAACAAAATTCCCTCCTTTTCCCAGGCTTCAGTGAAACAATAAAATATAAAAAATTTTAAAAAGTAAAATTACCTGGAACTCAATGTGTCTTGGATTTTGAATGTACTTTTCCAAATAAACTCCATCATTGCCAAATGCAGCAGCTGCCTCACTTTTAGCTTGCTGCAAGGAATTAAATTTAAGAAACTTCACAAGAAATACACATATATATTCTTTATGGACGGGAACTATTTTTTATAAGCAGATTAATATCAAATCCCCCCTTATCAGAATTCATCGTAAGGGCCTGCTAAAACTTGTTAATGCAACAAAGATAGTTTCACATTGCGACACTAAATGGAACATGAAAACTGTAAAAAAACCTTAGTTTCACATTGCGACACTAAATGAAACAGGAAATCTGTAGAAAACCAAGTTACACCCGCTGGCCCCAAGTAATCCTCTAAGAACTCTTGATCTATGATTTTGTTAGAAAATAGGGGTTCTAAAACAAATATACACAAGACACAAGCATTTCTTGTATCCTCTGGTTGTTTGCTTTGTTATGAAACCAGGGTAAATTTGATATTTATGGCCTCTTTCTTCAACTTATGCTCCGTATAAAGAGACGAGTTCAGCAAGAAACTAAACTAATTCAGTGCAGCTATATCATTAAGAATGTTTGTGATGTTAAGATGGAACGAAAAAACAGTGTGAAACCGCCGATTTAGTTCCTCGAGTGGAGCCACTGAACTGATACCAAATGTAGTAAGTGGATAATTTTTTATGATTTTGTCAAACAATTCTAGCGTCACTATTATAAAGTTCAAATGATACACTATTGTTCTTTTTTGTCTTTTATTACCCACAAATTGTTTCACATGCTTTATCGCTTGTTACATATTTCTTGTGATTTTTCACTTCAATAATGATGTTAGCACAAATATTTTTTCATAAACTTTAATGAAACTAGCTTTTTTGTCATGTGCATTTCAAATATTGGTATTTAGAATAATATATGCTCAGCTTGCTTCTTGTACTTCTCAGGAGGTTGGATAATATTCAAATGCTCAAAAAGCATGCAATAAGAGTAACTTCTTTTGCAGCTCACCGTGATAATGGAGCTTACTCAGAACTTGAGCAAAAGCTGTACATTTTTTAAACAAAAATGATTTCCCAAGAAAGAATCATCCTTTGCTTTCTCTTCCTTTTTTTTAAAAACAAAATTATTCATGTTTAATGTCTCTAATCGGAAATATTGAAACTTTGAACCTACAAAGGTACTCTGAGATAATTATATATATCACCCAAGTTCAAATCCCGGTCTCTTAAGTCCTACAACATCTTCGTTGGAATACAGAGTATGCTTAGATCAAATAACATGAAAAATATCAAATAATTCATCCCCAGATATATGATTTGGAAATAATTACGTTATTTAGCATATTTACTTTGTAATAAGTCTATTTTTACAATTTGAATACCATAATGTAAAATGCTAACTTGTACTATCGTAAAAGGAAACACTTTCAAAAAGCTCTAACATGCACCAATAGCTCCATAAATAATTTTAAACATTTCAACCTGAATATCCTCCTGGTTCACCCAAGTTCATAGATCTGGTTGCCCATATACTGCCTTATCAACAATTTTTCATTTTTCCCTGCATTTGTCTCCCGAAGGTATTTATTAATTTCTTTATTTTTCCCAATTGACAATGTTGCTTGGAAAAGGAGTCAATAACATAGTGAAAAGATATATGAAATTCATGGAATTCCAACCTTACAAAGCTCAGATGAAGGACATCAGTCTATGGAATATCAAATATGAGCCAGAGCTTCACATTGTCTCCATATATTTCATATAAATAATTTGTGAAACCATTTTATCACATACAAATTTTATAGATGCATATAATATTAAATTCTGTGCCTAAAAGGGGGAACTTCTTAAACACTTCAAAGTCAATACTTGAAACACTCAGCCCTATAAATTCAGCACCAAATTTCAGTACTAAAATTTTATGTGCTATCAAACACACCGTTTATGTAAGTAATAGCTACCTTTATATCTTTTCTCTACACCTATTGTGGTAGCTGATAAACTAAAGACTAAATTAGGAAGCACAAGCAAATACCTGTAACAATTTCACAAATTCGTCAGGCTTTTTAGCAAGACGCATGCCCCGCCCTCCACCACCTGCTGTTGCCTAAAATGCATAATATGTTTGTCAGTTTACATAAATGCGCAGATTACCAGTTCTCCTACTCATTTATACCTTCCCTCATAAAAATGAGAAATTGTCTCACTCATCTATTGCAGCAGTAAAGGTATGACAGGAAAGCAATGGAACAGAGGGATTTTGTATAGCCCACTTGACCACTGCTAATTTTCATATCATTCCTTTTCCTATAGTATGTTAAGAAATTAATTGAAGAATGATGAAGAGTATGTCAGAAACTAATAAATATTTTTCCAGAAAATTGAGAACTTTGCCAAATCATAAAACCACTTTACTTTTAAAATATTAAAAATGAGGGGTGATACCATGATACATCACCTACACCACACTGTAGCCATGGATGCAAACAAGCAAATCCATTACCTTACACCTCTTGTAATGAAACTCTAGGACTACATATGTCCTTGAAATCAAGTATTTATAGAATTCAATGCTATGGGACCTATGTAGTACATAATGGGAAACAAGAACATGTGAACAAAGCTGCGCAGACAAATCAACATGAATCAATTGTTTTCATTCCCTTGATATATTATATATATAACGCTAGTCAATTAAGTTTAACTGGAACGTAATAGGCTAATAGCATGCATAGGCTTCCATAAGAAAAGGTTCAACTTTAAACCAGTAACAATCTTCAATTTACACTTTTAATGTACTGCAAAGGTGTTATGGGAAGGGAGCTGGTACAGACAAGTGGCTGGTTTACACCCGGAGGAAATTCCATGGGGCCCAAAACCATTAGGGGAGAGAGAATGAGTGGGAGTGAGCGTTAGTGTCAGCCGAATAAAGAGAGAAATTGGGTGGCAGTGGGGGACATTCTGCCTTGTACCAGATTTTGGACGAGCCTTAGGCTTGGGGCTAAAGGAAGTATCTTCCTCAGCAAGGGGCACTGCCCTATGGAGAGGCCGAAGTCCTGGACCTCTATCACCGTTGTTTACAACCATATTTGCAATAATAGAAATTGAATTTCTGTCAGTTTACCCTGTCTCTATCAAGTGGTCCAACCTGCTGGATGCCCGCGACAAGGATGAAGCAAGAGTGAAGGTGCTAGAGAAAGGAATGGAGGAAGTGAGCAGGAAGCTAGGTGGTATGGAGGAGATACAAAGGAAGTTGGACTGTTTAGAGGAGATGAAGGCAACAATGAATCTGATAGCAGAGCAACTGCGGGAATGGAACGAGAAAGAGAAAGGCCCGGTTGAAGGAGACCCATCCACTAGTCAGAACCAAGCCGAGCAAGCAGCCGAAAACAAAGAGCCGACGGCAGAGGCCCAAACGACCGAGAAGGAGACGATGGCGTTAGCCGAAGTTTAGCTAGCAGCCAAGAAGGTAGAGCTTTCGAATTTCGACGAGATAGACCCAACGGGTGGCTAGTGAGGGAAGAGAAGTACTTTGAGGTGCAGGGAACCAAACCAGAGGCAAAGGTCCATGTCGCTTTTATCAGCATGGAAGGCAGTACAGTACATTGGTTTCGTTACTTACGGAACAAAATTCCAAACCTTAAGTGGGAGATGCTCGCCTCAAAGATGATCAAAAGGTATGGGGGGAGGAAGGCCGAGAATCAATATGAGCAACTAACGGCATTAAGGTTGGCAGGACGAGTGACCGAGTACATTGAGGAATTCGAAATGGTGGCAGCCCAGGTTCTGTCCCCGCCAAAAGAACAAGCGTTGGCGTATTTCCTCAATGAATTAAGTGGCGAGCTGGGACAGCGGGTGAGGATCCATGAACCCTTGGAGGTGTCCCGTGCTATGTCCCTGGCGACGCATATCAAAGATGCTATTCTAGGAGATGCAGGAATGGAAGGGGAGAACGATGGAGCCAGGGTCTCTACCATGAGCTCCTGGACCTATGGTGGGTCGGGTGCAAGATCCATGGGGTAGGGATCCATGGTTCTGGGCCGGCATAACTTGATGGGACCTAGTAAGCTCGGGCCGAGCTATAGTGTGGCAAGTTGGGCGAGGCCCAAAACCAGCAACCTAGGGCAAACGGGAGGTCAACCCCGAGAGAGAGCGGCGAACCAAGGAGGGGAGTGACCCTCCCGAATGGCGTCGACAACGAGCAACAGTCGATTCGCGAGAAACCATGAATAGGGAGCTCATCACCTCCCCTACCAGGAGTACCTCCGGTAGAAGGAAGAGGGTAAGTGTTTCCGGTGTGGACAGAATTTCGAGCCGCTACACAAGTGTCCTGAAAAACAGTTGCGAGTGGCAGTCCTACTGAGGGACAAAGAGGATGGCAAGGTCGAAGAGGAGTTCATGATGGTGGAAACCAAAGGTGAAGGCCAAGGTGGTGACGCGGGCAATGAGAATGGAGAGTGTTGGGTGCTCAATCTTCCATGCTACTCAATGGGAGGCATCATCGGACCCCAAACTATGAAACTAGTGGGGGAGATCGAAACAACCCCGACAGTGGTCATGATCGACAATGGGGCTTCCCATAATTTCATATAAATCGACCTGTGCAACGCCTTGGGGCTGCCGATGGAGGATGTGGGGACATTCACAGTGAGACTTGGGGATGGCCGGAGGCGAGAGACACGCAGTGTGTGCAGGAGAGTGGCCATGCAACTAGGTGAAATGGGGTTTGACGCTAACTTACACCTGTTTGAACTAGGTGGGGTGGACGTGATCTTGGGGGTGGCTTGGCTGGAAATGTTAGGGAAGGTAGCAACGGATTGGAAGGAGTTGACGATGTCGTTCTCGTATGAGGGTATACCAATCAAAATCAAAGGAGACCCAAGCCTGGGCAAGACTCTGGTAACTGCCAAGGCCTTGTCTAAGGTGGCAGACGTGGACTTTTGTGGGGTTCTATGGATAGGGTGGATGGAGGACGTGAGGGGGGCCTTGAGGGTGATGGTCGAGGACCTTGAGGATGATGGCCGAGGACCGAGGAATGCATGAACGGGACCTCAAGGAAGGGCTGGAGGCTACTATATCAGGAGAAGGCGAGTGCAGAGGAAGGAGGCAGGAGATGCTGGCGGTCTTGCTGAGACATCGTCAGGTATTCTCCATGCCACATGGGTTGCCCCCTCGGCGTAACAGTGATCACAGAATTCTCTTGAGAGGAGGAACTGATCCCATCAACGTGAGACCCTATCAGTATGCCCATTATCAGAAAAACGAAATAGAGAAGTTGGTGGGAGAGATGCTGATGGCAGGGGTAATCTGTCCTAGCTCTAGTCCTTATTCCAGCCTTGTGATTTTGGTGAAGAAGAAAGATGGAAGCTGGAGTTTCTGCGTGGACTATAGGGCACTGAATCAAGCCACTATTCCGGATAAATACCCCATTCCCATCATTGAGGAGCTGCTAGATGAACTATATGGGGCCCAGTATTTCTCCAAAATTGACTTGAGGTCTTGTTACCATCAAATTAGGGTGGCAAAAGATGACATACCCAAAACAGCATTCCGAACTCATCAAGGACACTATGAGTTCATGGTCATGCCTGTTGGATTGATGAATGCTTCACCAACCTTTCAGTCAGTTATGAATTTGACATTTCAGCTATATTTGAGGCAATTTGTGCTAGTGTTCTTCGATGACATTTTAGTTTACAGCGAAAGTTGGGAGGTGCACCTAAAGCACGTGGAGCTAGTGGTGCAGAAATTGGAGCAGGGACAGCTATTTGCCAATTTGAAGAAATGCCACTTCAGCAGGACCACCATGGAATACTTGGGCCATATAATATCACATCAAGGGGTGACTGTGGACCCCTCTAAAATCAGGAGTATAGTGGAATGGCCGATCCCAAAGACAGTCAAGGTAGTAAGGGGATTTCTGGGACTAACCAGATATTATTGCAGATTTATTAAAGACTATGGCAAGGTGGCAAGACCATTGACACAACTCCTGAAGAAAGGGGCATTCTCTTGGGATGACAAGGCGCAGGAGGCCTTCCTAAAACTGAAGAGGTTGCTAACCGAAGCCCCTGTTTTGAGCATGCTCAATTTCATTAGACCATTTGTAGTGGAATGTAACGCCTCGGGGTCAGGTATAGGAGCGGTTCTAATGCAAGACGCTAAACCCATAGCCTATTACAGCAAGGCGCTAGCTGACAGGAACTTAGCCAAGTCCACCTACGACAAAGGACTCATGGCTCTTGTGCTAGCTATCCAACACTGGAGACCCTACCTCCTAGGTCAGAGATTCACAGTGCAGATTGACCAAAAGAGCTTGAAACACCTGCTGGAGCAGCATATAACCACCCAGGACCAGCAAAATTGGTTGGCCAAGCTGTTGCGATATAACTTTAAAATTGTGTACGGGGCGGGCAAGGAGAACAAGGCGGCTGATGCACTATGCCGCGTCCAAGAAGAGGGAGAATTGAATGGCCTGTCCAAACCATCTTGGAGGCAATCTTGTAGGAGGCAAAATCAAACCCGGACCTAGCTAGGGTCATGCAGAAGCTCTTGGTTCACCCCAATTCGTGCCCACACTATACCATTGAACATGACCAGCTGTTCTATAAAGGGAAGGTAGTGCTACCTGCAAAGTCCCAATGGATACCAAGACTATTGGAGGAGTTCCACTCCACGCCAACAAGGGGCCATTCAAGGGTCTACAGAACGTACAAGAGGGTAGCTGCGAATTTGTACTAGGTTGGTATCAAGGTGGATGTGACCAGATTTGTGGCCTGCTGTGAGGTGTGCCAAAGGAATAAATATCAAGCAACATCTCCTTCAGGCCTATTGCAGCCATTGCCCATTCCGAAAGCCATTTGGGAGGACATCAGCTTGGACTTCATCACAGGACTACCCCGATCAAAAGGGTATGATGCGATCTTGGTGGTGGTAGATTGCCTCTCCAAGTATGGGCACTTCATACCACTGAAACACCCTTATACGGCCAAGTCTGTAGCAGAAGCTTTTTGCAAGGAAATAGTTTGTCTGCATGGGATTCCAGGGTCTATTGTTACCAACCGCGACCTAATCTTTGTTAGTAATTTTTGGAAGGAAGTGTTCCAAATGCAAGGGACTTAATTAAGGATGAGTTCAACCTACCACCCGGAGACTGACAGGCAAACCGAGGTGCTGAATCGGGGGCTTGAAACATATCTAAGATGTTTTGCGTCAGAACAACCGCGTGCATGGGCAACTTGGCTCCCATGGGCTGAGTTTTGGTACAACACCTCTTACCATGGAGCTATGGGAACCACACCCTTTGAGGCTATATATGGGAGAGCCCCACCCTCTTTAAATAGATACTTGCCTAGAGAAACATTAGTAGAGGCAGTAGAACAAGAACTATTGGACCGGGATCAGATATTAAGGTAGCTGCAATTTAATTTGCAAAGGGCTCAAAATCAGATGACTAATTTTGCCAATAACAAGTGTAAAGAGGTGGAATTTGAGGCCGGAGACTGGGTGTACCTCAAGTTGCATCCACATGGACAGCAATCGGTGTCGAGGAGAGTTCACCGTAAGCTGTCAGCACGCTATTTTGGACCATACCAGATCCTCAACAAAATAGGGTTGGTAGCCTACAGGCTGCAACTGCCATCAAGATCACATGTGCACCCGGTCTTTCATGTGTCACAACTCAAGGCAGCCAGAGGGGTAACGTAGCTGGAGCAGCCCTACCCCCAGACCTAGAGTGTGAGGAACCCCCCCTTGCACCCAAGAAACTACTGGCATCTCGCACCATTACAAGGAATGGGGAAGAGATTTCTCAAGTGCTCATCCAATGGGCTACTAGACCACTCGAGGAAGCCACATGGGAGGACAAAGAAATGATCCAAGGCCAATACCCTACGTTAAACCTTGAGGACAAGGCTGCTGAACAGGGGGGAAGTATTGTTAGGACCCCCGAGTATGGGAAGGGGGCTGGTACAGACACCCGAAGGAAATTCCATGGGGCCCAAAACCGTTAGGGAAGAGAGAATGAGTGGGAGTGAGCATTAGTGTCAACAGAATAAAGAAGAAATTGGGTGATAGTGGGGGATATTCTGCCTTGCACCAGATTTTGGACAAGCCTTAGGCTTGGGGCTGAAGGAAGTATCTTCCTCAGCAAGGGGCGCTACCCTGTGGAGAGGCCGGAGTCCTGGACCTCTATTACCATTGATGGACTAAGTTAAATAAGGCAAATTGACTGTCCTTGCAACGTAAGAAATAATACCTAATCATATAATCATAATGGTGAACAAAATGCTTGTATCAAAGTCCAAAATCCCCAAGCTGTTAAGACAGGGAGCTAAACTTTTATATTAAGCTAACATAAGCCACCCACCCCCCTAAACTGCTGTGGGATCTGTAGACACAGTTAAAATATATAGTTTCATGATTCAACAGGAAAACCTTATAGATAACCATGGCAAACTGGAAAGGGAGAAAACTCTACCGGATTTGCACTTGCCAAGGTAGGGTGCATCAAGTAAGTACAAAATTTCAATGAAGAAAGAGAAGCATGCTATAAAAGGCAAAGGAATTCATTCAGTAATACACAAATCTGCAGAGGAGATATCTCAAATGATGGATTTGAAATTGCAAAGAGCTCAGCACCAAATGAAAAGCCTTTTATACATTTAAGACCATGTTATGGGTGATTGAAAAAACCAGAGAGAAGCTTTTAATGGCCTATTCAGCTTTTGGTCATGTTGGTTAATTCTTTTGGAAAAAGGAAAATATATTACCCATGCCAATATAAAATAAAAGACTAAATTTGCATCATAGGGTTAGATACTAATTTTTTTAATTTATATAAAAATATAAAACAAGATATTATATTGAAGAGAGAAAAGAAGGAATACAGCAACAGAGAAATTCATTAGCTGAACACTGTAGAGAAGTATAAAGTCTGATATATTTCTTATTTGTAGGTTCAGTCACCCAATTTCCTAAATATAATCTCTTTTAAATGCAATAAGAAATTTTATTAGAGAGAAAATAGAAAAACCAGCATTAGGGGACAGATGCCATATAGGACATTCCCCAAAACAGAGAAATTGAAAGAAAATTGAGAAACAAATAGACTCAAAAATGCAACAAAGTTATCCAGTTCTTCACATATCAGAACCATGCTTTAGATACAAATATGCATGTGTACATACAATATATTTACTCGTGTGTGTGTGCACGCACATAAAATTTAAGCATGTGTGAAACAATATAGGTCACCTAAGAAAGCTGGCATTCACTTTGAATGTTCATAAGAAGGCAGAGGTCACAAATAGAGAATGATAATGTAATTTACCTTGATCATCACTGGGAAACCAATCTCATTCGCCAGCTTGACTGCTTCCTCTGTGGTCTGTTACAATGATATTTTTCATTGAGTTGATGCCATGGAATCCTGATTGATCTCCAACATGTATACTAAAAACGTCTTAAATTTTTTGATACCTGTAACAGTCCATCACTTCCTGGAACAGTGGGAACACCAGCTTTCTTCATTGTGTCTCTGGCAGTTGATTTGTCACCCATAACTCGAATACTGTCAGGCTGAAAGTTTTAGCTAAATATTCAGTTTTACCAAACAATCAAATAAGCAATTCAGAAACATGGATTTTCTATCATAGCTTTGTGAATAAAAGGAGTTGTCTATTTCAACCAAGGAAAATTTGAAGCACATATGCTAACAGATGATTCAGAAACAACCTATTGAAACACAGGTAGAAAAATGCCTAAAGGTTGAACCTGACTTACTCACCAACAATTATAAATGAAATTCTTCAATGCTTATCTAGTAAAACCACCAAAATATCAAGCGCAACTCTAGAAGCACAATTTCAGCACAAGTTTAACAATGTTGTTATTTTAGCCAAGTTCGATAACCACTTGCTTACTTGCCTCTTCTCCGTAGATTGTCACCATGGACCAACAGTAATTCTCATCATACAATATCAAACTGGTTATAAACTACAAATAAGTTCAATTTGATGTGCTAGTGGCTTATTGTAATGACTGGCCTCTTGCAACCAAATTTCTTAACTTTTTGAATTTTAATGTTGTGTACAAACTCATTTGAAAAACTTCATAATAGGAGAGACCATGCATCATGCAATATGCAGACATACTTCATTTTCCAAAAATTACACAATATACTCACATTAGGCCCAATAAAATTGATTCCATGTTCTTTGCACATTTCAACAAATACTGCATTCTCTGCAAGAAAACCATATCCAGGATGCAACATGGTGCATTTGCGGCTAATAGCAGCAGATAAAACATTTGGAATCAGTAAGTACCTGCACGGAGACAGAGCAACAAATGTGTAAAATTTCACGAATTCCTAACCTGCTTCTCTTGCTTTACATTTTTGAGAAAGGCAAGCTAAACTCAAGAACTTAATCTTATAAGCATTCAGCAGTAAAACGGTCCTCTCCAATCTTTATAGTCAAAGTGATTATATATTGTAGATAAGGAAATAGAAATATATTTTGTCCTTAAGATTTTCTCTTAAGTATCTAAACTACTATAATAACAAAACTTGGTCTCTCCCTACTATACAAAATTCGTTTAAAAATGTAGGAAGTAAAGGTCAATGGGTGGTTTTTGGCAATTTAAAAGTCTTTCTTTTTTTCTCTACTCTCTAAATAAATATAAATAGGAAAGTGGATTGACACACATGCATGTCAAGGCACTAATTATACTGAAGTTCAAAAAGGTTTTTGAAAGCTAATTAAAATAAATTTCAATTAAGTCATTTTCTTGAGGGCGTTCTTTTCCAGTGGAATAACTAGTAGTACAGCATTATTAGTGCCATTATTTCTATGTCTTTTTTAATACATTTCTGAGTTTTTCACATCAAGACGCACAATTTCATTTGATCTGTTTGACAATAGTTTTGGCAAGAAAGCAACCAAACTACAAAAGTTATAAAGTGATATCATCACAAGGTCATGCAATACTATAAGCAACACCAAATCAACACTCAATCATCACAGGAGTTGTGAAAATTCTTGTCAAGGAACCCGTTCTAGGAACACATTTTATCTCTAACACACCTCCCCACACAAAAGCCCTTTAGGCTGAAAGAGTGAATAAAGCACAGGCACGCCAAATCTTATACTGAAATTCAATGTAATAATGAAGAAGGGAAGAGGCAATGATTGAACTCCTAACTGCTTGATCATAAAAGCTTTGATATCATGTGAAGAAAGAGAGAGAAAGATTCTTTAGGTAAATATTCGTAAGTGATTAGATCCCTTACGACACACACATGCCCCCGAATAGATTTTATCTCTAATACCAATTAATTTTGTTTATCGATCCAAAGTACTTAATTAGTGCTGATAACCTATGCAAGAACTACATAAAGGTCCTTAGTGCTGTTAAGCAGACCTTTTTTCATTATTTACTTAAGCAACCATGTACTGATTTATAAAATGAATAAAAAAAACAAAATTAATTTATCTCCTAAGTGATAGTAAAGTAAAACATTAGGCAGTGAATAATGCATCAAGCTTCATATTGGAAAATAGGAGAAGGGCTAAACACTTGCATCATCTTTTACAATTTGAGAACAGGTTTCAAACTTGTAGTTTGTAAATATGGTCCCAAGTCTCAAGATATTCAATAATCCTTTCTCTTTACAATCATAAAAGACAATCATTTCAAATTTAAGAAATATGCTGTCAGTAATTTACAAGCATTTTTTCTCATAATTTTCTTTCAGCCTCAACATTTCTGTCAGTATAAATAAGACAGTTTATTATACCATCACTCCAAACACAAGAATCAAAGCACCCACTCCTTAAAGATAAATTTCAAGAAAGTGCTCCATTGTTTCTTGTTGAAAAATTTTCTTTAAACTCCTTACCTTCCTTCCTTTGTAAACAAGCAAATAAAAGTTATATGATTATGAAGATCATTACAATTTAAACAAAATATATTGCTCTCACTTTATAAGAAATTAGCAGTTACTTCATGTTCAAGTTCAAGCATACATATAAGAAGCCTAATAATCATATGGCAGTGAGAAAATAACTAGGATCAGAGGAAGGCAATATATATCTTACGATTGACTGCTTGGCGCTTCCCCAATGCAAACTGATTCATCAGCCAATTTCACATGAAGTGCATCCTTGTCTATGGTCGAGTAAACAGCCACACATGGTATCCCCATTTCATGAGCAGTTCTAATAACACGAACAGCAATTTCCCCTCTATTCGCCACCAGGATTTTATCAGCTTGACATGTTGCATGGAGTGCCCCATATTGTCTTCTATGCTTATGATTAACTTGAGCGCTTTGAGCTCTTTGCCTGGGAAACTGTACCTTACTTCCCAATAAAAAGCTGCATTGGGAACTCTTAGTTCCTCTAGTTCTATTCGCAAATAAACCCTTCAATTCAATGAAAACACCAAGAAAGGAGAACTACTTAGTCAAGAATAGATAAAATAGTGAAAGAAAATTTTTCAAGCTTGTAAGATATCAGAACTGCTAGTCCATTTAGGACCATATCTAAGCATGTGGAATTTCTTAAGATTACCCAGTAAATGCATCCAAAGGACATTCTTTCGTGTTGCTTCAAGCTCCCTTTATATCAACAATTTGATATTAGTATAAACAAAATGAGACACCCTAGGGAGTATCTAATTGTGTCACTTCAAGAGAAATATATAAAATCTATTGTAAAAAGCACAGAGCACATGACCTAGCACAGTTGGATATTTCATTCTCTGTCTCTATCTTTCTCTTTTTTTTTCTTTTTTTTTTTTTTTTGAGCTCATTTCCAGAAGGGCACAATGACAAATATTTAACGGATAATTCCAATTTAAGTTTGAAATTTTTTACATTCACATGACAAAGATGTTGAAACACCTTCCACCAGAAGGTAATACCTAAGCTCATAAAAGTTTTGACAAGATTCAACAAGTTACACCATCATCTGTCCTACCAATCATACTTTGTTTATCTAATACAAATGTCAAAATCAGACCTCAAATCATATTCCAATTCTGAGTACTAGAAATCATCACACTTATTTTATATTTGCAAGTTATTGGCCACCAAGCAGAGTGCAAGATATTGTCATGGGAAAAGTTGGGATTACTGATTAGTAAGAGTCATGCTGATACTCTTTAGTGCCCCCGACTTATTTGAAATTAAAAGAGATCATGCAAATCCATGAAACTAACATAGTAACTGATTAAGTGATTTTTCCAAGAAGAATACTTGTCTCCAACAGAAATCAAGTTCATCTATGAAGTAATTTGAACATAGCACAGCTTCTGTAAAAAAGCTCTAAACAATTTAGTGGAGGCACTTACTACAGGAGGTGAGCTAACAGACTTGCAAATTGGCATTGTAGCCTCCATTTCAAAATCTGATACCAAAGAGCAAGACAAGAAAATCAACGTTAATGGTATCAGTGATTGCTATGAGAAATAGACGAAGTAATCTAACAGGGAGTCACAGCAGCAGAAGAATTACCTCAAAATGTGAACAAAACTTGGGAAGTGAACTTAGGGGAGCTTCGGAAAGAGCAAAAAGAGTGTGTCAACAGTTATGTATGTGTGTCTGGGACTCGAATTTGAAGGTAGAAGAAGTCGATGCAAACGAGGGTCGTAGCAGATTGAAAGCTCCGCCCAAGCATAAATGGTTGGGACCTTGGTTGGAGGGTATAGATCATGTATTGTGGCACCCCACTAGGGCACTTATCAAAGTCGTTCAAGTTCAACAACGTAACTAGAAGCAACGGACAGGATGTATATGCTACAAGAGTTGAATATTTTTCAGCAATGTCCTGACAGTCTAACTTAAAAAAACGGCGTGTTTATCACCCAAAAAAAAAAAAAAAACGCGCGTGTTGGTCTATCTTCCATGTACATTACTTACAAAATTTTTTGCAAACACTCTTGTGGATATGACAATTCTTACAAGAGTTGGATACTTTGCATTTTGATAGTCAAAGTAATTTCTATTTCAACCAAATCTGATTCTTAACTCCAAATTTAGCATTAAAATAATAATGTCACCAATTAAATTAGATTATTAGTATGCAAATTATATATAGATGCATTTATTACAAGAGTTGAGATCTTAGCACAAATTTTGAAGGCATAAATAATTTGTTATTAAACTCTTATAAACTCAAAAGCAATAGATTAGGATAAAAATTCTCTCTCTGACACAGACACAAGAATCAAGATAAAGAGGCTTTGAAAATGTTTCAATTTTTGGGGCAATAGTGCATGAAAATTAAAAAAAAAAAAATTGAATGCTATTAGCAATTATATAATTGGGAAAAATATTCCTAAGAAAATAATTGGAATAACTATTGTTACATGACTAATTCAGCACTATTCCAACTCTTAGGTGAAATAACAGCTTCGGTTGGCGCACGTGCTTTCTATATTCTACAAGCAGTTAACCCCCTTCCCTTTCACCTACAAATTACGGAGCTAAAAGTACAAGTATCAATGATACCAAAATGTGAAGTCGAATGTAGAGGAAGGGGGAAAGAGTCAAACTTACACTATCAGATAATAACATGTAATAAAATTGTGAAAATTAATTAAGTTATGTAAATAACATTATTATGCTGAATTAAGTGTTCATATCGTGATCAGCATTTCATGTCATTTATTTGAAAATTTTATTTTTATAATTTTTTCAAAGATATTCTTTTACTCTTTAAATAAGAGATTAATTCTTTTTGAAATAATAATTTTTAATAAAAAAATTTTTAATAAAAATAATTCTAAATTTAATCTTATATTAATAAATTGTTGTAAAATTCTACAAAACGCAATCAATTTTCACTTATCAACATTTTATAAGTACTTTTTCAAAGAATTTTGAACTAAAAATAGTTCATATATAGTTGAAGAATTAATTTAACATAAATCCGAAACTGCTAGCGTTAGGGGAATTGAAGACCGATCCACTAGCCTAAGTCTGCTAATTACTAGAATTGTATACAAATTCAAATGTACTTCATTCACCTACCAAACAGAATATTTGACTTCAAGAAAAGGGTTTACTCACGCATCCATCCCGTTCCCACCCTCCTACCTTGGTTTCAATAGAGCCCATGGATTCATTCGGAAAACCATGGGACAATGGAACACCTACTGACCTAACCCCTTCACCACTCCTGATATATATACATAAACAGATTCCCTTCTTTTAACCACTCAAATCCATCAACTCCTACGTAGGATCATTTCTCATCTCTCTTCTCGTTCCTCGTTATTTTCCTCCTTCTCAAGTGCACAGATTTGAACATGGGTCATCTTCAAATTAGGATATCAATCATTTTCGCTCTTATTACCGTATCAGCACTTGCTATTTCAATCACAAAGTTGTTGCCTTCCTATGTCTCTACACCTTTTCCTCCATCCTTTCTGTCCGTGGCTGCCCTCATCATCTTTACTCTCCATATTTTTTACTTGCTCCCATCATTTTGTTCCAACAACAAGAAACAGTACTCCGGATCCACCACTACTACTCTCCCTCCGGGCCCCATCTCTGTCCCTATCTTTGGCAACTGGTTGCAAGTTGGGAATGACCTAAACCACCGCCTTCTAGCTTCAATGTCACAAACCTATGGCCCCATATTCCTCCTCAAACTTGGCTGCAAAAACTTGGTGGTGGTCTCTGATCCTGAGCTTGCTACCCAAGTCCTCCACTCCCAAGGTGTCCAATTTGGCTCCCGCCCAAGGAACGTTGTGTTTGATATCTTCACTGGGAATGGCCAAGACATGGTGTTCACTGTATATGGTGATCACTGGCGCAAAATGCGCAGAATAATGACACTCCCATTTTTCACCAACAAAGTTGTCCAAAATTACAGTAACATGTGGGAGCAAGAGATGGACTTGGTGGTGAGAGACGTGAAGGCCAATGACACAGCCAGAAGCGAAGGGATAATTATCAGAAAGCGTCTTCAGTTGATGCTGTATAACATCATGTACAGGATGATGTTTGATGCCAAGTTTGAGTCACAAGAGGATCCCTTATTCATTGAGGCAACCAAATTTAACTCCGAAAGAAGCCGTTTGGCTCAGAGTTTTGACTATAACTACGGAGACTTTATACCTTTGCTCAGACCATTTTTGAGGGGCTACCTCAGTAAGTGCAAGGACTTGCAAAGTAGGAGGCTCGCATTTTTCAACAACTATTACGTTGAACAAAGAAGGTAGGTACCTGCTGGTTATAATTTTAATAAAGTATATAACATATATAATTTGAGCCTTGTAGTACGTATAACGGTATTTAATTTATTTTTTGGTTAATTAATTTCTTGCTCTACAGAACAATAATGGCTGCCAATGGGGAGAAGCATAAGATTAGCTGCGCAATTGATCACATAATAGATGCTCAGATGAAAGGAGAAATCAGTGAAGAAAATGTGCTATACATTGTGGAGAACATTAATGTTGCAGCAATAGAGACAACCTTATGGTCGATGGAGTGGGCAATAGCCGAGCTGGTCAACCATCCAAGCGTTCAAATCAAGATTCGTGATGAGATCTCAAAAGTGCTGAAAGGCCAGCCAGTTACAGAATCCAACCTGCATGAATTACCTTACTTACAAGCCACAGTGAAAGAGACATTAAGGTTGCATACCCCAATTCCACTGTTGGTGCCCCACATGAACCTCGAAGAAGCAAAGCTAGGGAGCTATACCATTCCAAAAGAATCAAAGGTGGTAGTGAATGCTTGGTGGCTCGCCAATAACCCATCATGGTGGAAAAACCCAGAGCAATTCAGACCAGAAAGGTTCTTGGAAGAGGAATGTGGAACGGATGCTGTGGCAGGTGGGAAGGTTGATTTCAGGTACTTACCATTTGGAGTGGGCAGGAGGAGTTGCCCTGGGATCATACTCGCATTACCAATACTGGGACTAGTCATTGCAAAATTGGTATCAAATTTTCAGCTCAGAGCTCCAGCAGGGTCCACAAAGATAGATGTGAGTGAAAAGGGGGGACAATTTAGCTTGCACATTGCCAACCACTCAACTGTCCTGTTTGAGTCAATCGACACATCAAGTTAAGCAAGTTTCTTGACGCAACTTCTATTTGTTCCCCTTGTTCTGTCCGTTCTCGTGTGTTTCCCAAAAGGATTCTGATGCTGTATTACTTCGATAATAACAAGGAAATGAAAGCTCATATTAAGTGAGATTCTAAACTGAAAATAGATTCTCTTAGAATACTTCACTTTTTAGTTGGGTCGGGTCTGTTAGACAAATTGGTCACTGTCAACTCATCTTAAATAATGCAATTGAAAGTTTGAGTTTGAACATTGCGTCGGATGTATGCGTAAACGAACGTTCATTCGCTGTTGGTTCTTAAAGAACCGCTTGTATATCCAGTTTCCCAGTCCTAAAGTCGGTCAACGTACGAGCAGGTAAAATAATTTGTGCCATGATGGAACAAGATAGACATCACAGAATTTTTAGCCGTTTTACTTTACCGGAGGTGCCACACTTAATTCAGCCTCAAGGTCAACCACGAGTGCTGAATGTTGAAAGAGCAAAAAATAAAAGTAGTAAAGAAAAAATGTTAAAATGAATGAATAAAGATGAACAAAAAATATATATATATATATATATAACTTACAGTATTTAATAAAAAGTTAGCACCTATTAAATGAAAAATATTAACAGCTTAGTTATAGTTATTTTAATATAAAAGACCGCTAAAAGACTCAATAAGAACAGTAGCTCAATTCACATTTAGCTCATTCAAAAAAAGATAAAAATAGACCAGAAATATTTATAAAAATTATTAAAAGAAATTTTTTATTAATTGACATTCTTAAAATTTTAATTTATAACCAATTTGAGATAACTAAACATACCCACTGGGATAAAACTTTATTTGCTACTATTGTTGTTTGAATTCTACGCATTTTTCCAATTCAAAGAGCATTGCTCGTCCATGCCCAGCTCCAACTGGACCCAGTTGAAGGCATGACAAGTATATAATTGCCTTGCGGTAAGGAAGGTGACTAACTCCTCTCCTAAATTAATCAGATCATTGCCAACCAGGCAGTTATTTTCCTTCACACTCGAACATTTTGTCACTTTCCATCCATAAGACACAAATTCACATAGAAACAGAAAGAGTGCAACACTCATTTCAATCAATTAAAATATGACTATAAGACTTAATTCTCAGTCAAATTTTGTCTTTAGAAACTGATCAGCAATTACAGAACAAAATGAGTCATCTGGAAGTTAAAGACCCAGTTTACAGCAATTTCATCTCAGCTCCACTCCCCACTCAGACAAGGGGCGCTACATGAAAATTAAATGAAACATGCCACCATTCTGCGAACTAGAAGAATCCAAGATTTTATACCACACTGGGGACTAAACTTTATAACGATTAGATTTTTCTATTACTCCGGAATCGTTTCCTCTAATATTGGAGCCTGTGCACAAACTGTACTAAAAGTTGAGATTAAAAATATTTACAAAAGGGAAAAAAAGAAGCCAAAAAGGAATGAACGCACCCAGAAAAATGGGGTGGGGTGGGATAAATTTCTGCCAGCCAGAACCTCCATTAGGCCATGACGAAGGCATTGTTGCAAGGGCGGACCAACTATGAATCCACAGAAGGTGCTGCAGATAAACCATTCAAAGATACAGAGAATTTGCAAACATTATACCTCGGTGAAGGCTTTCACTTGCCGCGGCAAATTTCTTCTCCAAGTCAGCTTCTCCAACAGCATTAGCTGCAGCGCGCAACTAAAAAGGGGAAAGGCAAACAGAACTGTCTCAAATTGACTGCATCATTTTTTATACTAATTACGGCTTTAAGAAGTTTCAAACATTAGACTTGGGATATATTTGTTTAAAGAAAATGACCAAGACTACTCATTGCATAAGTTTCTGACCGTGAAATCTGAATACTAGGGGTAAAAATTTCCCAAAAAACGATCAAGTCTACTCATAATCAAGTTCCAATACAGCTGCATGTCTAAAAAGGAAATCCCTTGAAAGAAACCATACAAGGAGCACCAAAGAGAAGCCACGTAACTCCCAAGCAATCTTAAGGATAAAAATTTCCCAAAAAATCCAAGCATTCTATTACAACCAAAGACACCAGTGAACAGCAATAAAGCATGCTGGCAAAATAATTTTCCCTCCCCAGTCCTCACTGCCACCAAAGTCTCCAAATTTAATCTACTTCGAAATTTTAGCCTCTCCCACTCTCAACCCTAAAACCCCTACTGTTTTTATTATTGGCAAACAGAAGCCTAGGGGATGCCATTCCCTATTGTGATATCCGGATTTAAGCAATCCTTAATTAACAAAATTTAAATTCTACTCTAAGAATTTAAATCCCCCTCTAAAATGGCTCCAATTTGGATATGTTATCCTTTATCTTGTTATCCATTATCCACAAGCATGCAACCAGTCCTACAAGACTAGAAAATACATTATTACAGCTTCAATCAGTTACAACCAATAACAATGCACAGGGAATTAAAGTTAACAAAAAATTTTCAGAAAATGAATAAATACACAGTGTAATACATCATTGCTCTAATAAAATTGCCAATAAGTTTCTTTATCTATATGTGTATGTAGAAATACCACAGCTTGATTAAAGGAAAATACATATATACATTGATAAAACCAAGACAGTTGTTGCAGTGACTTAATATGTAAGAACATAAAAGCTTCAAATATGAGAGAACCTTACCTGATTTAAAAACTCATCAAGCCTTCTAGCACTTCTAATGATACTCCCTTCAAAGATGTCAGTCATTTGTATAACATCTGCAAAACTTGCCCCCTGGCAGAAAAAATTGAAAGGGAAGACAAAAAAAAAAGAAAATTAACATCAAACTTATGAACAAGTAGATGAATTTTTCCTAACTTTTCTCCCAAGCATAGGAGCCTGTACACACACCAGAAGTCTAGTTGCAGCAGAGATGTGTGCGAATTGTGTCTCAGATTATAACTTACCAAATATGTGTTTTAGTACCATAGCCTAATGTGAAGGCACAACATATACTATTTGATATTGAATCAGGTACATCAGACCATGGTCTCCAGCCACTCTTTGCAAACTGATTTCATTAGGAAATCCTTTTGCCCCTTAATGTACATTCAACATTTCAAACGTGGATCTTACAAGATTAAATATAGAATTAATAAAGAGCACACATTCGCCATGTGATCGATAGAAGGCGGTATGTCCTTAAGTCTTTTATGCCTAAATCTTATAAATTTTGCAAGTATTAGGAGACATGTGTAACATCGGCACAGCAACCAACAATTTGTCAAGTCCAGCTTTGAGTTTAATGACTTTTGATTCAGCAAAAGTTGATACAAAGCATGCAAAGGATTACCCTTAACTTTTGATTACATCATCATATATTCAACATGTGTCTCAGACTCAGTTTAGTTTGTATTTGGAGTGAGGCTAGTTCAATGGATGATTTCAGGTCCTCTCGTGAACAGTACAATATTATTAATCAAGCAAAGAATGCAACAGTCAAGACAACAAAAGACAGAATAAATCCTACAGGCATCTTTCTGCTTCTAACAGCACATTCTTCTGCTCCAAAGAAAAACTCGATCTATTTAATGGCCATTTACAAAACTCCCTCCAAATGCTGCCTCAGGTAGTGTTCTTAATCAGTTGTATGATTAATTGATATATAGAAAAAAGTAGACCCAGTTATCCTTCATCTTTGTGCACCTCCCCTTCATATGTATGGCCATTTACAATTCTCACTCCAAATGATGCCTCAGGTAGAGTTCTTAACCAGTTGTACGATAATTTAATGTATGGAAAAAGAAGACCTAATTATTTTTTAACTGTATGCACCTCTCCATCATATAACCTGTCAAATCGCAGGTTTCCCAAAGCAAGTTCTTCTCAAGTTTTGTCCCTTATCACAATTTAAGAAAATCAAGAAAAGATGCATGGCTTAATGATGATTGTATCTCTCAAGGCACAGACAGGAACAAATAGATCTTAAAAGAAGCTACAATTGAAATCTCTCCCACTTATTCAACTCATTACTTTTCCAAGAAAATGAATAATTAAGTAACAAAGGTCACAGTTATACTTGGAGAAGAAAGAATAAAGATGTAAGATGAGAAAAATGATATTAAGGCATTAAATGACATCCAAAAGGAAACTACTAGCTTCAGCAATCTTCTTGACAGCAACAAAAGGGAGAGTAAACAAAGATGTCTCAACAAATATGTCAAATGTTTGGAATTCCATTCTATTCTTTCTTTTCTTTCCCATTCAGCTTCCCATCACAGCAGCTAGAATACGATACCAATTTCATATGTTCAAGATAGAACTTAAAGACCAGTATGTGCAAACCATATAGATTGCGAAAAAAAATTAAAATGTAATGGTTTCTTTTTCTTCTCCAATGCAAGTAGCAATCTACTCATCGTCTAACTTTGAACTTGTAAGGCTCAAAATGAACATCCCCAGGGGTAAGAAGGATGATGATCATGGTAATCATTATTGGTAACAAACAATAATAATAAGAATTTATAATTAAATACAATGAATATAAGCAACTAACCCAGCAGGATGAGCTTTATGGTAAAAGCACAAATGACTTTGACATAGGTAAGGCATTCAAGCAACAAATCTCATATAACTGACCTTTGACCAAGAGTATATCACATCCATCAAGTATGGCCTTACAGTTGAGTCCACATACTCATCCACATTTATATCCAATTTGCATTCATGTTGTATCTGCAACCACGGAGTAAGCCTATTTATACTGCAATTCTCAGTTCAAGATATTAAATTAAAAAACTTGAATGATAAAACACCTCTGCTATTCTTCTTGCACTGTCTTGAAGCTGTTGTAGAGGTCTCGCCAGCTCTGTCCTCAATTGTATTTGCTCACTTGATTTATCTCCTGGTATAAAACAACTTGCAAGTGCAGCAACTTGATGATGGTCAAGATCATTGAAAGTACCTAATTAGCGGGTGGAAGGAAAGAAAAAGAATTCAGATTATGTAACATTTTATCCTGCAGACAACACAAAGGACACATGCAAAAATGCATGTCAATTTACCATTAAACATTAATTCTGTGACAAGGAGTTCATCGCCTGTGTCAATCAAGCAGGCTGCACGTCCCTTCAACTGAACCACACCGTCGGCATCAATATGACCAAGCCTCTTTAGAACTCGTGAGCGGTTCTTGAGCTCCTCACGAAATTTTTGTAGCTTTAATGAAATTTCAAACACAAAGTTAGGAGGTGAAGAGTAAGATTACCCAGAAAGACAAATGCTAAATTTTACTCAAATTTTAAACATAAGAAACTTGTGCTATCAACTGGATATTCATATGTGGGGTGATATGACCACCAGGTATAAATATACTGTCTTGACTCTTGACATCCATTGAGTTCCAATAAATGATATATCTTAATGACAACTTAAGACCAAGAGCAAAAATGTAGCAACGAGAGAAGCTTCAAACAAAGAAAATACCTGGGAATCACGCATTTTTGTCTTTAGTTGCTGAATTTCATGATTCACCTCTGCTTTCCTCTGAAAACATTTGATTTGATCTACGTCTTGATGCTAAATCGCAGGAAATTGGTTAAGGAAACCATTCAACCACGAAGCAGGCAGCATTGCATTTAAAACTTACAAATAGGAACCAAACAGATCATTATAACAGACCTTGTGCATAGGATGAGCATACAACTTTTTCTCAAGTTCCTGTATTTTATTGACAAGCTCGACAATTTCTGGATCTCGGATGTCCATGTCCTGAAAATCAAAATCATTGTAAGGAATAATAAATGAGTGAATGTTAAGATTCTTTTCCATTATTTAAGATCAAGAATCAGGATGATCTTGTGTGTCCAAAATGAATCTCTCTTTTAAAAACAAAAGGAGAATGACAAAGAGAACTTGGAAGGATAAATAACAAAATTTTTGGTGAGGGGGTGGGGTGGGATATGCTACAGAAAGACCAGGCAATGTTTGCGATACATAAGCAAATTGGAACACACCCTAAAAGGAGCAAACTCGTCAAAAAGAACACTGGAAGCCAGACGGCCAATGATATCTACGGGCAACCCTAACTCTGGTGTCAAATAATTAACATAAAATGCATGTGCCCATATGCATTCAAACCATCAAACAATCACTGTGGGCAACCCCTAATTCTGGCGTGTTTCGTAAGAGTTTTAATCATCTAAATGTTTTGGTACAGATAGAGAGATATAAATATACAAAAAGCAACTTATGACCGCTGAATGGGGAAACACTTACCTTTACAGGGTTAAGCTTTGGAATGCCTTGAGGATAACGATTCCCTAGCTCCTGTACAGCAAGCAGTATACTTTGTCTTGCTTCCAACGGCCGAAGATCAGGAGGTATAGATATCCTCAGTTTACTGAGGGCAGAAATTAATGGCAACTGAACAGGGACCTAATGCAAAATGAAGCAGCAATTAAATAGAAGAAACAGACTTTTTCAGAAACATGAAGCGTGTTAGAAAAGCAACCCCAAAAAGTAATGCAACTATTTTCAAATGTCAACTTACCACATGCATTTCACCTATTTCACCAGGATGGGGTGGACATGGTTTTGGCCGTGAACTATTGTCAGTTGAACCAGGTGAACAATGAAGTAAAGTATCAACTATATAACCACCACCATGAGAAGACAATGTACCTATCCCTCCAGAAGGTTTCTTGACAACATTTACCACTACACCCCAGCCCCAATCAGTGCCACCTTCTCTTACCTTGACCTGCATAGTTAAAAAATCCATCTGAGTAAAATATGAGAGAAAAATGAGCAGCAGCTGCAACAGTTGATCTCCTAAGCATGCAGGCACTTGCCCCAAAAAACAGACAAGCAAATGTACATTGCTCCAGATTATTTAATCTATACTATTCCATAAATGCATAGAAGGTCAAATTATTTGCTTTGCTTATAGTACCTTTATTAAACGTTTAATTTACCAATACACAGTAAATACCTTTTAATTATAATTCAAAATATCTACAAATTATAAAACTTTTTCCTATTAGAATTCAAGCTCTACTTTTCTATACTCTTCTCTTTCCTTTTACAAAAGTTATTAACCAAATTATTTTAAATTTTTTAAAGTTTCTTAAACTTTATGAAATAATGTCTTACTAGAAATCAAGCTCTGTTACTTTACAATCAATGTTATTAAGTACTACATCCGACGCATGTGTCTAAAATCTAGTAAGCCAAAAAGAATCCATGGGCATAAAAGAGGAGTGCTATGCACTAACCATCACTTACCAATCGACCTGGAAGAAGAAAATAAAGTATCCTTTCAGGCCTTATTATTTGTGCCATCATCTTTCTCTCAAGCTGCACTATTTCCAGTTTCAGCTTATGATATTCAGCCACTTCAGCCTACACATATTATAATATATCAACATACAACACAGCACAAAATTAATAGAACCAAAATAAGGCCCAGCAGCAAGAATTACCTCCCCTGAAGCATCAAGCAAGGATGCTTCGTGCTCCAGCTTTGAAACCTTTTTCCCAATACCAGGCAAGGCCTGAAAAGGAGTAAGAAGTCCATACGTTATGAATAATCAAAAAATAATTATTAAATACGATTGTGGGAGGGTAATGATTAAGTAGAAACCTTTTCGTACTGAAATTGATGGAATGAATTCCTTATTACGTGTTCAGCAGTGAACTGACCTTCTGCACGGCTCATCAAATTCAAAATTGAGTAGTAGCTCAGCCTGAATGTACTTACTAAAGGAGCAGGTTTACCCAAAACCATGTCCTTGAGGGTATTCATCTCCATCTGCATAAAATTATTGGCATAAAAATTTCGTTATTGAAATCAAAGACCTATTAGTTTTTAAAATCCTTATACAAAATAAAAAAGAGACTTTCTGTTTTATTGAGATGAGGATGAAGCAAAGACATAATAGTGTATAAAACTTACAGCCTCAATCAAACCCATACCCAATCCCAACCTTATGAGGGGAGACACCGCTAAAAGCAACAAGATTGATCAAACAACAGTTTATAAATTCTGTTCATGAAGGCCTATTTTAAATTTTCCTATTATAAATTGATTGTAGATGTGTTGAAGAAAGCCTATATTACAATGAGTTGACCAGTTTGATTTTTGCCTCACAGTAATCAATTGCCAGCAGCTTAAAAAACAAATCAACCTGAGATGCATTAAGTCTTCTCCCAATAGTCCCAATATTCAAAAGTTTATGTTTTTTCCAATTTTGAGATACATTGAGTTCATACTCAAAATCTGCCATGAAACAAAAACTTAACAAAGGAGGGTGATTATTATAATAATTAATAAAATTATGACATAAGGGAGGCTCATGTTATTTCTGTAACAAGTGCAGGGGCAAACAAAATTTTGATACATTGCAAGCAAGTATATGTAATTAGTCAATAAACTATTTCAAGTTAAGAATAAATTTAGGTATCAGCAGATCCCACAAGGCTAAAGTTAGTGTTGAACAATTCACAATATCACTGAAAAGAAAGAGTTGTAATTTTAGAAATGTGACGGGCACAAACATGAGAGAGAACTGTGAAGCAGTGGACTCGCCTGCTCATCAATCATTATGATACAAATTCCACGCTCATCTTTGCCACGACGCCCAGCCCTTCCACTCATCTAGGGGAGAAACATATCAATAATGACACGAGAGCAGTGATATTTATATCAAAACAGATAATTATTTCTTACCTGGATATATTCACCAGATCCAATATAACGATGACTATCACCATCCCACTTCTTAACAGCCGTGAACACAACAGTTTTTGCAGGCATGTTCAACCCCATTGCAAACTGTAAAAGAGGCCATTAGAAACCCATTATATGGAAAAAGTTGACAAGGAAACAGATCAGAAGCTGGACATTATCTTACAGTCTCAGTGGCAAAGAGGGCCTTCACAAGACCTTCTTGGAAAAGGAGTTCTACCAATTCTTTAATAACTGGGAGGAGACCAGAATGATGAACAGCAATCCCTCGCTGAAGAAGTGGCAACATCAGCTCAATGGCTGGTAGGCTCCGGTCTTCCTCATTCAAACAGAGTACTGCATTACGAAAAACATGTTCAACCGTATCCTTCTCCTCTTGGGTATTAAAATCAAGCTTCGACATGGACATTGCGTGTTGTTCACATTCTCTCCTACTGAAGCTAAAGATGATGACAGGTTGGAATTTTCGTTCCATGATCATCTGAAATTCAAGAAACATTCCAACTCAAACAAAAATTAATCACAAGCACTTTCTTACTTCAAAGCACTGTAGGGCAGCAGTGTGAGCCATGAATGCAAAAGGCTTCATCTTGAATTAATATATGAATAAGTGCTTATGTGTCTGCTGCTAACAGAACCAAAAAAAGTCCCTAAATTTTCCTAATCAGAACTGCTTGATTACTCTAACACCAATACATATATAAATGTTTATTTTGAGCAGAGGTCCATCATAGATACAGTAATTATAGCGCCTAAAATAACCATGTAACACATGTATTAAGAGGCCATCACTTTAACACATTATTACCATAAGAATCTGTGAAGTGTGAATGTCTTAAATTTCACATACGGAACCACCATAGCTCCTGTTCACAGAATACTAAAGTGGTAAAAATTCATTCCCCATCACAATGATTTTGCAATATAAGATCCTCAAAGAAGTAAATATGACAACAGCCAAAGAAACAAAATTTATGGGCTGCGTTATATAGAAATTCCTTGATTTTACACAGTTAAAGCCATATGAATAAATGTCTTCTACATTATCAATGTAAAATTCTCGTATAATTGACACTAAGAGAAAGTCATCATCAAGGATTAGCAGACCGCCACCTCAAGACACTAATAAAACCAGAAAACAAATAGGACATATAAGAAACGGAAAATATGACCTTCACTATTTTGTATATGTCAGAACCACCAGATGCAGAACCAGCTTTTGCAATTCTCCCATTGGCTTTAGCACTCCTATTCCCATCACCTAGCTTCTGCTTGGAAAACGTATCCTGCAGTTTCACATAATTTTCCTCTCTGAACTGCTCATTCTCATCTAGCACTAAATACAAGCCACTGCCACCCATAGGAAAGACATAGTGCTGCAAAGGAGTTGGGCGGAAATCAGTATACACAACATGACAAGGCTGTTTGTGCAGATTACAAATCCATTCAGCAAACTCAGTAGCATTTGACATTGTAGCTGATAGAAAAACCATCTTGATAGCAGGGGGCAAAAAGATTATACTCTCTTCCCAAACAACCCCTCTTTCACGGTCTTTCATGTAATGAATTTCATCAAATATAACCCATGCTACTTCCTTTAAAACCTCTGAACCCCTATAAAGCATTCCCCTTAGAATCTCAGTGGTCATGACCAGACAACTTGCGTGAGGTGACAGAGTAACATCACCAGTCATCAACCCAACATCTTTAAACTCCTGACTAAGTTCTCTGTATTTCTGATTGCTCAAAGCTTTGAGGGGCGAAGTATATATAACCCTTTGCTTATCCCTAAAAGCCATTGCAATGGCATACTCGGCAACAGCAGTTTTACCAGCAGAAGTATGTGCAGACACCAGAACAGACTCGTTTCTCTCTAAGCACGCAATGGATACCTGCTGAAAAGGGTCGAGCGTGAAAGAATATGTTTTTGCCTTCTCTCCACTATAAACGGGATTTGACAGAGTGCCATGAATTGATTCATCCTTGGTCGAGACGTACCCACTGGGAACAGCCACCTCATGCACGCATGTCCGTTCCAAATTGCGTCGTTTGTTTGAGGGAGATTGTTGAATAGAAGCATCTGCGACTTGTGAATCTCCGGGTTCCTTTCGTTTTCCAAGAGTCGCTGATTCCTCCATTTACAGTAACTACAAAAGACACAGACACAGTTCTCAACTTCACTCAGCTGCAACTTTATATATTATTTTTAAGTTCAAAATGCTTCCACAAACCCGCCCTAAATATATTGGAGCCATTTCAGCCCAGCTGTTACAAGAAACACAACACAGAATACATAGGCGATGCAAATTCACGAATGAACTTCACGTACCGTCAATGGCAGAATGCGCAATTGGATTTCAAGCTAAGTTGAGGTTTCGGTTAAAAACCCTAACTTGTTGTGTCAGCGACACTTGGCGAAGAAATGATGCCGGCGACCACATTTTTGTTAGTGGGTTATGAATAATTGGATTTAGATTTGTTTTATGTATTAGGTCACATGAATAAATAATAGAAATAATTTAACAGCCCATCCACTCTATTTTTTATTTTTTATGTAAGATTGCATGGTTGTACCGAAGGTAATTACTTTTTAGATTAGAGCATTAACAGAAATAATAATTTATTTTTTATGAAATTTAAACTTCCATACATTAAGAATTAAATTTTTAAAGTTAATATATTTTTATTAAATCAATGTCTTATTAATTATATTTTATTTTTTCATTAAATTTTTAATTAAATCCAGTGAATTTGTTTGAAAATTTTTTAAATCGGATCACCAACATAAATGTTAAGCTTCAAGAAAATTATTTACAAGTAATTATTTAAATTTTTAGTAAACACAATGATTAACAATTATTTTACTCTACATTTTAGTTGATTTTTTAATTTAGGATTTTTTTTTTCTATTTTTTGGGGGTTAATCAAAGCTGTTCATCTCGGTAAACTTCTGGACAATTTGAAACAAACTCATTGTACAATTATTAACAATTTCCACAATGGTTGATATGTATCAGGATCCTGGGCTCATGATGTTGTCTTAAATATGGATGACAAAATGAGATGGGCTTGTCTCTCGTTTAACTGGCAAGCCATGCAAGTTAAAATAAATTAATATATTTACATATAGAAATGCATTAGTCTAATAACTCAATTCTCACCATCTCATTTAAAAGTTATGATAAATTAATATGTTTTGGACACATTAAAGTTACAAGTTGCCCTGTCATAATTTATTTAATCACGTTTTACACTGAAACATTACGCACATTTATTATGACATCTCTAACTACATGCACTAATTTTGAGATTAAGGATTATTTTAGGCCTCATCGATAACTGATCTCTTTTTCTTCTTTATGTATTATAATTTGGAGTCCTTAGTTAGTTCACCATGTTTTTCTCAAGGGATGAAAAGAATCAAACTATTGCCGAATTTTGGTAAACTCCGATCTAAACCCCGTTGAGATCGAGAGATTGGGAAGTTACAGGCTAAAATGATGTTCGCCACCTTACAACTTGGCCCAACCAACGCAACGGCTGGTCCATTTTTGTAACAAAACCACAATAGTGGGCTTTTATATATTCTTCAAAAAACAAAAACAATTTTTACTTCATAATCAGACAATATATTAAAAAATTCAATTCCCTTCAAAAAATCCATAAAAATCAAATTAACTAATGGGAACATTTTATGGAAATTTGGAACAAATTATTAAAACACATAAGAATACTTAGGGCTCCTTTGATATAACTGTGAATAAAATTAATTTTATAGAATTGAGTGGATAAAAATTTGCATTGAAATTAATTATTTCATTATTGATTTGCGTCTTGTTTTGTTGTTTTAGAATCAATTTTACAAGAATTATTTGTATTTGGAAATAATTATTAAAAATTACTTTTACATATCACAAAAATTATATCAAATGCTTTTTAATTGTAGTGGCTGGATAGTATTAAATTTGAACAAATTAATAAATTCACATACAGTACGGAGTAAGATTAATTTTTTTCATTAAAGAGTAAAATTTTTTCCATTTTTACCGAAATCAATTATGATAGATCAAAATTAATTTTACTTTTTCATCAGTATGCATCCAAACACTCAATTCTACTATTAGAGTCAATTTTGAGTTTTTAAATCTTGAGTTTGTCACCCCAAACAGACCTACACACTTAATTTTTTACACACAATAGTTACAAATGTTTGGAAGTTAACACTCTGGATTCCCCTGTTCCCATAATCTTTCAGCAGAAACATAGGATTTAGAAATAAACAAAAGCAAGGCAAGGTAAATAATCCTTCAATACTCACAAAAATTTTATTCAAAAAATCTAAACCATTATCTCGCTACCTTCACTTGGTAAATATTTTGTAGCCTTAATTTCTCGAGACAGCTTTCCCAAGGCAAATAACATCTCTACTATTTTTAATGGAAAGTAACTAGTTCAGTAGTTGCAATTAGTTGAACTATTGTTGTAAATACTCAATTTTATCTAAATCATAAAAAATAAAATAAATTCATGCACAAATTTTAAAATTATTTTATTTGAATGAATAAAAATAAAAATTTAAAGGTATTTTTAATTTTGAATGTGAATAATATAATTTTAAAATATTTAAAATTAAAAACATTCAAAAATTTAAAAAAAAGAGAAGAGAAGCATAAGGAAAAGAGTCAAGAAAGAAAGGAGAGAAAAATTTCATAGAAAATGAGTAAAATTAGAGGAAAAAAGTCATGGAATAGGAAATGGGTTAAATAAAAAATTTGATTCTTCTCTGTTCTTCTAATTTTCCTTTCAACAAACTCATTTCATCAACTTGGAGAAGCTTAACTCAACTTTTGGAGGTCATTCGTGTCTCAATTGTACTGAAAATTGCATATTTCACTGAAAAATTCAAAATAAAACTATTTTCACTCATATCTTGAAAATCATACTTTTTGTTCAAATCTTGAAAAATGCGCCTCACTATCGTACTCAAGAGGTGCCAAAACTTTGAAAACTATGAAGAACTTCACCAGAAAATGCTCCACGTGCCCTCACGCGCTTCACGCTCCAATGAAATTCTCAGCGTGTGTTACACACATGCCTAAGCTCAAAAGCAATTCAGCTTGCCACATCAGTCCTAGTTGCATAGTCAGCACGACACGTCATTTCCACGTTAGCTTACCTGCTTACTCAGCATGCACATCACCTGATGAGTCAACAAATCACACAGTCATCCTGTCACGTGTATGACATGTCATCAGAACATACCTAGTCAATGCCACATCACCTGTCACATAGCTTGCCCCGTCAGCACCCCGTGCCACATCATCATTGACCAAAATGTTAACTTTGACCGCTGACTGTTGACCAGACGTTGACTTTGACCCAAACCTCTTTCTTAGGATTTTTCTATGTCCTAATTACGTTTTCGACCTTTATTTTGTCATTCAAGTACTCTAAATGCATGTTTTATTTATTTCTTAATTTTTTCTTATTGTTGAATAAGTATTTTTGTACTTATATCTTATTTTATTGGATAATTGTGAGTTACGATAACTTTACTTGTGACATATGCACTTCAAATATCTTATAAAGGAGTGTTTATGGTTTCTTTCTAACTATTCTAATTATTTATTTTTATCAAAGAATCCCGACGATGGATAAAGAGGGTTGTCAGTCAACTAACCGTTATCAAATTATTCTGAGGGATGTTATGTTATGAACCTAATCAGTTAACTGACATAGTTCCATTAGTACATTTTTTAAATATCCTGACGATAGATAAAGAGGGTTGTTAATCAACTAGCCACTATCAAATTATCTTAAGGAATGTTATGTTACGAACCTAGTCAGTTAATTAGTATAATTTCATTACTACATTTTTGAAAAATCTTAACGATGGATAAAAATAATTGTCAATCAATTGATTGCTATCAAACTATCCTGAGAGAAATTACTCAAACTATCCTGAAAGAAATTATATCATGAATTTAGTCAATCAATTAGCATGACTTCATCGATGTATTTAAAAATAATCTTAAATCATGATTATATATAAAAATAAATTTATTTAATAATAAACAAAACATATTTTTAAAATTAAAAGTAACAAACATCAACGAAGTATTAAAATAGCATTGTAAAGATACTAATACCTTTCTTTTGCATAACCAACCTCATTTTGTAACATAGATTATACTATTCAGTATCCGACTTCACCATTTTAATTTAAGCCAGTAACAACTTTATTTTATTTTATCATTTTACAAAACCCAATCAAAATTTACTTTTATCAACTAGAATCTACTCCGCATCGCGTGTCAACAATTATAACAACAAAGTATCCCTTTCGGCCACAATTATAACAACAAAGTATCCCTTTCGGCCACATACAAATAAAACCTTTTAGCAACTTAGTCCATTTTCCACTTTTGAATACAGTCGAATCGCTTAAGTTTCAGCAAAAACCAGCTGCCAACCCGTTTACAATGGCCCGACCAAAAAGCTATCTTTCTCTTCAAATGTAAGCAATTTCTTGAAAATGCAAAAGAAACCTACAAATTTATACATTCAAAACTAAGTAGTGATCCTTGCTTTCTACATTACACTAGATTAGAGATTCCAAATCCAAAGAAAAAGAGGGCAGTTTTGGTCACTTATAACAGCATCATCCTATCGACGGCTTCAGGACACATTTAACTGGATTGGTTTCTCGGGGTGCTCCGCTTCATTGCCACATCTTGATTGAAGTTGTAGCAATTAGTGGCACTAACAGTTTCTGCAATTCTATGTATCCTCAAATTTGCCTCTAGTTAATAGAACTGCCAAAGTTCTTCCTCTAACTGAATATATCACTCTAAATCCTGCTGCAGGGCACATAAGTCCACAATCCCACAATAGCATTATCTACGCCCTTGGGAAAACACCAAATGTATCATAGAAATACCGTAAGCTACCAAACAGAAGAATAGTTAACAGACTACTGGACTACATTTATGTATTCCCACCATCCGAGCTACTACAGGCTTGATTTTGAAGGCCACCATTGCCAAAATCCCCATCCAAGCTCATCTGTTGCACTTCTTGAGGAGAAAATATTTTAATGCAGCGGACACAGTTTACAAACTCCCTGAAATATCCAAAGCAAACATTTAAGTGACCAAGTGAACTACATTGAAAATATCCTCAGATATGGGTATTAGTCAATAGTTTAAACATATTGGCAACAGTTACATTATGTCAGCATTTGGGGATTTCACCTAATCAATGATGCGTATTAGTTACATTCTTCCGATGTTTGATATTTCAAATCATGAAAGTGCTCCAAATTATTTGTTATGCTCCTGATTTTCATGATATTGATGTTTCAAATAAAGTTAAAAAAAATAATTACAAGAGAAAAAGAGATCTACAGAAGTAGGAGTGTCGGACATTTGAGTTTATAGTCATTTTGAACACTATAGTCACTTGTTTTGTCATGTGTATCATGGTGCAATTATATGGATAAGCATATAAGAATGATGAAAATTTCATTTCACACACTCAATAAATAAAGTTTATTATTTGCAATATATGATAATTATATCAATGGACTTGTTCGATCATTGGTGTTCATTTAAAATCTGCCATCTTTTTTCCAGATTTTCCCTTGATTTTGACTTTACATAATACAGTCGCAACCATTGGGCTTCTGTCAAAAGACAAAACCAAGAAAAAGAGGAAAGTGTTTACTTCCTTTTCCAAGCACAGAGATGATTGATTTCCGTAAGAACATTTTCCAGTAGGAGTATTACCCAGGAGAGCAAAATAATAAGTGCACTGAAGTGCTGTGTCTTCTCATTGAGGAAAATGCACATGCACAAAGACAGACCCAACCAGAAAAGTAATAGTAGGACTTACTCCCAAGGGTCATCTCCCACAAGCAGAACATCGTTCTCGTGATCCACATATACAAGTTTCCAGCCTATCCGTTGCCGATCCTCCAATTGTCCCTCTATGCCAAACCTACGTGCGAGATCCTGTTTAAGCTCATCATAACCTGAATATCTGGTTATATCTATGGATCTTCCGACAGCTCCCCGTTTGTAAACCTGCATGGACAAGGGCTAATTTAGAATATATCTCATCAGATTCAAATGATAAAGAACTCATTCACCATCCAAGACATCATAATTATGATGATAATTAACAACCTTAGTATATGTTCGCATCCGCTGAAACTGCACTGGTGGAGGTGGTGGAGCCCATGGGCCCCTATTTAGAAAACTACTGTCATTTATTGTGGAATCAATTGAATGAAAAGTCATATCAGGCACTCCAAATGTCTGTGAAACCATTGAAGACGAAAGCTCCTGCTGAGCATCTTTGTTATTTTCATAGTTACCAAGCATGCCTCCTGAAGAAAACTTGTTCAACATATCCTTGCCAAGTCCCACTGTACCTTTAGTTAGAAGAGAATCTGGATTCAGTGGCATTCCCAATTGGCCATCAATGTTATTGCAGAATGGAACATTGCTCCTAGCTTCTGCCTGTGCTTCCCCATCTTGACTGTTGTCTCTAAACAACATTGTATGTGGATTGTAAGATAATAAGTTGTTATTCTGATGCATATGAGTGTCATTCTGAGAAGGGCAAACAGAAGTTGTAGAAGATGATGTATCCAGATAATCTGTCTGGGCAGCTCCACTATTTAAATATGTGTGAGGCACAAAATTCCCTTGATTATGATTCTTGGAAATGTTCACGGATGGCTTAACTTCAGACTTCTGCTGCAGATCTTTCACTAAATTTGCATTTGATGACATGGTCTCTAAGGCACTTGGGCTCAAGATTGTGGCAGCAGACTGAGCCATGTCATCCATTATCGCTGCGCTCCGGTGGATCCGTGAATGGATCGCAAGTGGAAGTGCATTGGCACAGTTATTTGTTGAAGGAGATGTGGAACAGGATGGAACATCATCAGTAATTACAGATTGCCCAGGTCCAGCAGCTCCTGTCAGTATACTACTACCATTAGCAGAGAGCTGGTTGCTTGTAGGGGTAGGGGGAAGTCCCACATGCCTAGATATTTCAGACAGCAAGCCAGGTTGCTGTTGTTGAAGCTTTGGCTGCTGGTGCAGAAGAGAGAACTGAACATTGGTCTGGCCATTAGCCTTTGCCATCTGATGTGGGATAGAATTAGCCTCAGGGAGTGAATTTTGAAGTATTGGAGGAATATCCAGCACTTGACCAGGTGTCAGGCCCCTCGAGCAGTTCTGTGCCACATCTAAAAGCGGCTTCTGGTGGCTTTGGATTTGTGTATGTTGAGTAGGCTGTTGCAAAGAAGATTGCTGCGCCAGGAGATTTTGTTGTTGTTGCTGAAGCTTCTGCAACAACTGAAGCTGAATCTGATCATCGGGCATCTGTAATTGTTGATTAACTTGATCAGACATATGGGATTGAATCAAATTTTGTTGATTTTGACCCATAATTGTCTGTTGATGCTGCTGCTGCAGCTGTGGAGGATTCTGAGAAAGGCTTTTAGGGAGCTGATGGTTTTGAATGGATGGTTGCTGCTGTTGAAGAATATTGTTAGTTTGGACAAGATTCTGGGGATGCAGTAGTTGGGCCTGAACTTGACTCTGAGGTAGTGTTTGATTTACCAAACTTGGCCTAGGTTGTTGGGAGATATCACCCAACTGTTGCTGTGGCTGCATAACTGTTCCCAATGCGTTAGATGTAGCTGGTAGCTTTTGAAGTTGATCAAGCTGTTGCACAGTCTGTAGTAGCCTCTGAGCATTGAAGGCACCATTGCTTGATTGAGAAATTTGTGGGGCAGAAAATCCCAACTGACAGGCAATATCTGCACCGGGAAGATTTTGCAGAACAGATCCAGACAAGGACTGCATGTAATTTGGCTGCAATGAGCTAGCCAGAGAGGAATTTTGCTGCATGTTCATCCATTGAACTAAGCTCAGGCCAGGCAGAGCTTGGGAATCCTTCAAGCAGATATCATCACCAAGCCAGGGCATTGTCCGCTTGAAAAGGTTATCAAAATCAGAGGGATCATCATCTGAAAATCGTTACCAAAAAAAAACCAACAAGAACCATAAATTTCCAAGTTTTACATCAAACTCAATTTTGTCTATTCATAAAATTTGAGAATACATATCATGAAACAAGTGATATGGCAAAGGTTGCCCCAAAAAAATTCCACTCTACTTGATGCTGTATCCAAAGCATTGCATAACAGCTTTACTTACCAGACATTCCTGGTTGTCTTGGCCGCTTGGATCTAAAGAAAGGGGGAGGACAGATGAAAAATGGAGCAGTCACAGGCTCAATTTCCCAGATTGAGACCCTACTTCGCCTTTCCCCAGCAGTCGATTCATCCCAACCAACCTGCCCAATTATATGTAAGTTACAAACCACTGCTTGTGCCAATAAACCTAGAAACATATATTCTGAAACTATAAGTGATGAAGAGATCATCTAATCGTGAATGCAAATTTTTTGACCATTTTAAATAGCAAAAATACCATAAATTGTACCTGCAAATTACGCCATTGCGAATTTTTCCATCTCACAGGATCCAGATCACTAATACCAGTAATTGTTCCCATATACCTGCAATACAATTGAATGTAGTATTTATTACTAAAATTATTTCCAAAAATGACATATAGTGCCGACCAATCATCTCCTAACCCAGAACTGCTATCTAAAATGTTACTTCTGATTAAACAGGATCCAGAAATCAAGGATTGCTTCAGGTAGCAACAGACCTTAAGTATCTATTCTCAAAATTACAACATTAAATACCCATGTTTTCATCTTCAAGCAACTATTTGAGATTCAGCGTCCAAAATTTACTAAGTTATACTTTGCACATTTTGATATTAGAGAACTCAAAGGGAGGTACCTTCTTGTTCCTGAGTCTTCTGTTTCAAACATCATTCGGAAGCGCATGCCAGGTGATATTTGATGGCCATACACTGCCTTGTAGTATTTGGCTAGAGGAATAACAAATTCTGAGGGACTAGCCCTACACAGAAAATTAATATGTAGGACTAATCTTTTAGAATACATAACACTGATTCCTTTGACTAAGTTAGCTAATCTTTGCACATGCAGTCTGACTGAACAGACTAAAAAGAAAATTCATAACTAATCAGTAACAATAAAATTAGAGAAAATCAAAGATACTGACCTAGGATTATAAAATACAGTGAAGGGGCTATTGTTTGCAGCAGCATGAGCTGCTGCTGCCAGGATGCCAATATGCATGCTATCACTTGACAGTACTGACGAAGATATATTGGTGGGTTGCCGGTTAGCTCGTCTGATTCCCAAAAGAAGCTGCTGCTTATCATCTCTGCTCCAAAAAAATCAAATATCAGGAAAAATAGTAAAAATGCAAGTTGTTTTCTCCAAACAAGTAGAATCTAATTAGGATAATTTAGTATACAATGTGTCAGCATACTGCAAGAAAATGTCTGAAATTTGGCGCTCCAACACTGAAAGTTAAAGAAATTTCAATTTATTACTTCTACCTTATAAATAGAACAGAGTCTCCAGCAAAAAGCCTCTTGCCACTGACAAATAGACTCCATCCAGTCGTAAGTAAGTGGCGTTTTGGTTGTCCTAACAATAGAAAGAATACATTTTTAGAAATGGGTTTGACGTAACGTCAACATATCACAGGAAAAGTTTCTCGCAATGTTATGGATTTAAATTATAATGGCTGTACCCAAAACATACCACGATATATATGGCGGAATGTCCAAACAGAATCATGCAAATCCCTAGCAACAAGTTCTTGAGCAGGTGGTTGCATAGAGAAATCCTATATAGAAACAGGAACTTGATCAAACTATGAATTTTTAGATGGATACCAGACATAGTCACATAGGAAATAGAGCCCACAAGAGGAGGGAAAATCTTCTCTGCTGCACGGCGGGGTACAGAGAAACCTCCATGAGTACTAGTATCGCTGGCTGTCAGTTGTTTACAGAAAAACTCAGGTTGTGGCTTATTCGACTTAAGAGCAAGATCTGATCTTAATAATGCCTCCTTGTCAAACTGCACACACGATGTTAAAAGGTCAGGTGAGTTCGGAAGCCATGGAGAACACAAAGCTCTGTTCCCAGAATATCTAGGAACTCAGAAGAATTGTTTAGCCTTCTTCATTGCTAATAGGAGGCAATTATATCGTACTATTTGATATGATGTTTGGGTATCATAGTTGTTTAAGAGAATGGTACTTACAGATGGCACTGGTTGAAGGGTCATCTGAGCATATATTTCATCCGTTTCCGGGTCAGCCTAGGAAGACAACCACGAGAATGAACATCATAAAAATAGAAAACTCAAAAAGCTTGTTTCTGAATTAGACTTCAAAATGAGAGAATTCCCCATACATGCAAGGTAACATTGTGAAGAAGACAGAGCAACTTTGAGGCAAGATTTGGATAGTTTGGGATTTGGGCATCCACGTCCTTCTTCAAAGATGCTGCAACCTGAAACAAGAAGGTATCACTCAAGTCAAGATGCATATAAACTCTAAAACGTAAGAATGCTGAAAGGAGGTTATGAATAATCATTATTTCACCATCTTTCTGATAATAAATTAAAAACTAGTACTATCGTAACAACAGGTAGCAAAACTGAACAGAATTCAAGGACCAAGGAAAAACCTGAACAAAATGAAGGAGAGAAGTATCTCTGATATCGATAGGACCGAAGAAGTATGTCAAAAAGAGAGAGAGAGAGAGAGATGCATACTACGAAAGGCAAGGACAACAAAGTGTGATATTCACGCAACCATATAGACGAGGCATAAATCACGGAGGAGAATATGAAAATCCAAGTCACCTGTTCGCTGTGACCTTGAGGGAAGTAGACGACATGAGTGCCAGCCGGCGGCAGGTTCACCAGCGGCCCCGCACAAGCTTGCCAAAGCTCCGGGTTTATGCTCTTCTTTTCTACTCCTGCACCACGTGTCAAACACCCATAAGTTAAAACATATACCTTGCTATTTACCATTAGAGAATTAGCCTTGCTTTTTGACACTATAATATCTGTTGGAGACAAACAACACGGAAAGGGAAACAACGGGAAGGAAATATATGCAATTGCAGGACGAAGGACGCGAGTTTACAATATAACCTCTGAAGCAAAGCAAGCATGAAGATTCCAAAGTGTACTACAATTCTGATATCAAGGTAAAATAAAGAGTCCAATAAAACCGGCTACAAACAAATCCCGGAAGATAAAACAAACCATATTTACTTGACCCAGACCCACCCACAGGATATTTCAACGCACTTTTACATGCACACATACAGACACAGATAGAAAATAGATATACAAGGAGTAACTGCAGTTAATTGAGATTTAGGCGAGAGGGTGTGTGTATGCTGACCTTCGCAGGGATTGGGAGCGGCAGCGGCGGCACCGTCTGCCTGAGTCTTCATTGATGAAATGCGTTTGGTATGCTGCAGTTGTCTAAGTATCTATCAGCAACACATCTACCTGATGATTAATCTGCGTTCCGGCAAGTTAAAGCCCACAGCTGAACCAACAGAAATCGAGCTGCTAATAGCTTTATTCAGTGGGTGGAATATGTGAGCAGATAAAGTGGCAATAGAACATTCATGGAGGAATGTGCAGCTCTTGCGTAGCTTCAGCTCAGATCAGCAAAGTGGGAAAAAGAGATTGAAATGAAAAGGAAGTAGGGAAAGCTGGACAATCGTAGCGGGAAAAGGCGTGAGAAAGGCAAAGGGAAGAAAGAGAATCGTGGTTGGGATTGTCAAGTCAACGAATGGGTGAGTGAGCCCCGGCCGGCGAGGTGGCCGGACAAGAAAGAGGCAGTAGGGTGGCCGGCAGAGGGACCGACAAGGGAAGCAACAAAAAAGGAGCGCTTGCCAGGTTTGTCAGAGACCAAATGCTGAAGCTTTGCCCCCTTTCTCCCCCTCCTATGCCCAGACATTTGGTTCCTCCCCTCTTCTCTTTCTCCTTCAAAATTGCCCCCTCTCACTCGCTCTCTCTCCCTATCTCTGTCTTTCTCTCTCTAGATACTCTCTCTCCCTGCCAATGTCACTGACTAGCAGAATAGACGATTGGACATCTAGTTGTTGACCGCTGGGGTTATGAGGGTTGAGAACTGTTAAATTTTTTTAATGAATCAGTGGTATTTTTATTTAAGATATAAATTTTTTAATTTGAGTAGGTTTAATTGTTTTTTATATGAATAATACTATAAAATTTTAATTTTAGATATTTTTTAAGAATTAGATTTGTAATTGCAAAATAATCTGAAAGCACTCACTAATTGTACTAATCCTTAAATTACTGTTAAATCTGTTTTGTTAACCATGGTTAATCAATTATTCAGGATCTCATTCGATGCCAAAACACCCTCTTCCTCTTTGTCAAAAATAACTTCCGTCCAGTTTTTTTCTTTTATCCATTTTTTTTGGACAGCTAACTTCCGACTTGTTTAAACTTGAAACTTGGAGCATATTCATAAATTATTCATCTTTTCATATTACAAAGTTCATCAAAATCAAAAACTAACAATTTTTTTATGTTTTCAATACAATATAGATTTCTTTGTAATAAACTAATATTTAATTATTATTTTGGTAAGGACCCAAAATTTTGTTAATTTGGTTGAATTCCACCACTATAATTCTAATAATTTTTTGTATGCTAACAACATAAGTGTAAATAATTTTTATCATGAAAAAGTAATGTTACAAAATGGTACTTATATAAAAATCATTAGAAAACCTTGTAAATAATTTTTTTTAGATGAATTAGAAAATATTTCTATTTGGGCCATAAATCCTTCAAATCCTTTAATTCAGATAGGTTTAATACTTTTCAAAATAAGTGTTGTTATCACTCTAAAAGCCTTTTTAAAAAATCAAACATATAATTATTAAGTGATTTTAAAATATTCACACCAATTACAGTAACCCATTAAAATTTCTTATAAATAATCTAAGCTATCTTATGAATGTCTCATATTGCATGCCTTTAATTATGCTTCAATAATAACATTCAAGTACTAATGCTGATGCATCTTCCTTCTTTATAAGTCAGTTAATGTATCTGCGAAACAACCTCTTCCATTTTGACCAAAAGGAAGATAAAACGCCTCAAACGGTTTCTTTTATGTTATGAGTAGCTTGCAAGATTATATATACTTAGTAAACAAACCTGTCTTAATGAAGATTTGTTTGACTTCACTGATTGGCATTAAGAGTAGATCAATATCTCCTATAAAAAAGGATACATTGGTCATTGCAACAAGCAAGTGATGGAAATTTCATGTGGGTTCCCATTAATTATTGGGTTGGAGCAAGGCACATGGTCATAACACATCCAGTTCATTTATTTATTTGTTTAATTGTTGATTACATTTGTTGAAGATATATTAATTATACTTATAGTGCTTGTCAAATTATCAATTTTTTTTAACACCAATATTTGAATGTAGTTGCATTATGTTCTTTTTTTAATGTGATATCTTAAATTATTATTGAGTACAAATTATTAATAATCTTTTATAATAAGTATGATTTTAAAGTTTAAATTTAAATTTTTAATTTTAAATCTTTTAATATAAATCAAAATCACCAACCACTTATATCAATACTATATTGATATATTATATAATTGTCCTGTCAATTATTGAGCGCTTCTTCTTTAACAAAAATTCTGTACTTGTTGCTCGACCTTTTGATAGGCCAGTGGGCACATCAATTAATTAATTGCAATAATTAAGTAATAATTAAGTAAAGACGCAATTAAGTGAAAATAAGAAAAAGAAACGTTAGTCTTGTTTCATACGAAGAAAGAAACCACGTTTTGTTGCTAGCGCGGCACATCATGGAGGCAGCCGGGCCCCACATGCGGATGCGATTGCGACGGCTCTGCATTTTCTCTCGTTCATGTCTTTTGCGTCTTGCACTTTAGCCCTACGAAAGCGTCCGCTAGACGATCATCGAAATTCATTAAAAGAAATAAACACCCTTTATTTTGATAAATTGAAAGAAAAAAATTGACCCTCCTAAATGTAAAAGTAATTAAATGGTCATTAACAATTTGCAGGTGACGTATGATTTGTATAATTTAATTATTTAAAAATTTTAAATAAATATATAAGAAAATATAATTTATAAAAATAATAAAATGATTTAAAACTTGTAAAAATTATATTCAAACTAATTTATATAATTATTTTTATTAAATCATATAATTTAAATTTTAAAACTTGATTGGGTAGCACATTTGCTACTTCTTCGTGCGATAGATTTTGATGAAAAGGTTTAACCAAGACTTTGTTCTCAAAAGTAAAAATATCGAAATCATAAAGGCTATAGAATTCTGATTTGAAATTTGCTGTTTCCACTTTTGAACTGACTTGCCACTGATATAAATATGCTGAATATGATATTCAAATAACTAAAATTTTGCATCTTCTTTAGTTTAATGATGATATTTGATGTATTTTATTTGGATCAAAAAATTATGCATACGATATTATGGTACAATTGGTTCATTGATAGTCAAACAGCAAAAATTAAAAATAGTATGAAACAACGTGTAATATAAAAATAAATAGTTAAATAAGGTTGAAAATAAATAGAATACATTACATTCGATAAAATTATATCATTTTAAGCCTTATTAACTAGTAGTTTTATAAAGAAAAAAGAAACTATATATAGAAATTTAATAATTAAAATTTATTAAAAGAAAATATATTAAAATTACAGTCTGACTGATTTAATCCAATTCTTAGCTAATTTCAACTAAGATTTGATCAAGTCCTGGTTTGGACCCAACCAAGCTAACTAGTTAACGATCAAACTGGCAGAACAGCCGGTCTAATCTAATTTTTTTTTTTTTATACTTGTGGATAATTACCATTTGGCCGGACGTTGCTGTCGTTGTCATGTTTGATATATATCAAGAAAAGACTCTGCCATAGTTGGGCAACATAATTCAAAGTTGGCTATGTGCAAATGAATCAAATATATGATATTTGGAAATATTTGTCACCATTGAAAACAAGCTAATATCAAGTGGGGCATGCATAATGATATATATGAGTCGTTTAAAGCATGCCAATGGCGATGATTAGCCACCAAATACCAAATTTGTCACCATTTATTATTGATTAATGATAAATTATCAGGGTCAATTCACCGTCTCTCATCATTCTCATCACTTTCGGTTTTATAACTTATCAATATCAAATAGTAACCTACAAATATATGTTTTATTAATATTGTTTAGGGTGAAATATCGATAAGACACACCATTTGAAATTTATTTTTTATTAAAAAAGAAAAAATAAATTTATTTATTTATTTTAATGTCATAAAAAGTGACTTTATTATCTGGCAGTGTATATCTGCCAAAAATTATTATATAGATGTGTACACGTTTAGTGTTTATCCATTTGGTTTTGCAGTGTTTGGTAACTGTACTTAATTCAGCGTGTTTTACTATTTGAGGGGTATTAAATATGGAAAAAGAAGTGAGAAAATGTTAAAGGCAAGTGCGCGGTAGGAGAAAGGAATAGAGTACAAGGTGGGGGCCCGTGTGTTCAGCGGTGGTGAGCGTGCAACGTAGTAAAGCAGCCGAAATTCCGGCTCGTTTAAAGGAATTGCAATCCCCGACGGTACGCCACGCTACCTCACCATCTCAACCAGTCCCATCTTCCCACTTGTAAATGTCTAAATATATTATTATTATTATTATTATTATTTATCAGAATTAATCAATTCATACAAAAATGTTAAAACCTGGGAAGGGCGCATAGCACTTCACCTCGGTGTGCAGAAATTTCAACGGGCAAAGGTCCCACCGATTACCCCGCCATCACTCGCACTGCACCTCGGGATTAGATTCTTTAATTTTTTTTTACCGATTATTATTTTTCCTTTCTTTACATTTTTTTTCATAAAAAATATAAGTTATCTGCACATTTTTAAATTAAAGGTGATTAACTCTGTAACCTTTTTGCATTTAGTGCCGTGCATTTTGAGTGGTTAATTTCAAAATTTGTAGTTCATCTTTTTAATCATTAGAAAATTAATTTTTATAATAGTGATATCGTTTTATTTTGGTAATCAAAAGTGATAGAATTTGATGTTTTGATCGCATACAAAGATTGATTCAGAATCTCCAACTAGCGTTCCATATTGAGGGGAAAAGAACACAACATCGTTTAATATATATAATAATAGGTTTGGTTTCAGCTACGGTCTACCCAGATACAAACAATACAAAAAAGAAGTAGCTAGTGATCTGAAATCGGGGAAATGTGCATGGTGGGGAGGATAGAAAGATGAATAAAAAAATAACAGCCTTATTATTTATTTATGTTTTTTCCAAAGCTACTTAGTGACTTTAATTACTAGGTAGGACTTTAGTAGATAGGAGTTGTTAGGGCATATACCATGTGCACATTGTGCACCACCATCGTGGGAAAGTCAAAATATGTTGGAAAAGTTTATTCTTATACATAATGTTTATTTTTTTAAGTATGAATATTAACATTTATTAAATTTAATAATATAAATTTTATGTTATAAAAATGATAATAGTTGAATAAATGGTAGGAAGAGAGATATAATAATAGTAGTGGAGGGGTGGTGCCGTTGAAAGCGAATGGCATTGGATGTATAATTTTACAATGGTAATTATTTTGTTGTGGAATAAGGAATATGAACACCCACCCAAAAATGCCTGAAAGTTACGTACACAAATGGATCATGAAACTGAGACTGGGGTTGAGAGCGAAACCTAAAACCTAGGTCAATGGTTGTTGAAATGTTGGGTTATGCGCTGCGCATGTTGGGCTTGGATTCCTCTGTAACAGTATAAAGGCGACAAAGCACTACCTGAGACTCAGACACCTGCGCCAGAAATGCTGTTAGAATTAAAAAAAAATTTAAGTAAAATTTATTTTATAAAAATATACAAGGATGGTTTCCGCCAATGCTTGGCAACGCAGGGAATCACACCGTTAATCTTGTTTATTCAGAATTATAGGCGAATGGGTCAGCGGGGATTCATTTGAATGGCTTTGTTAGAAATAAGTGCCAACACTGCATCTGCAGCGTGGCCATCAACCATCATCGTTTTCTTCTTTTCATTTCTGTACGAACATGGTTATATATTATCAGAAATTAGCGAGTAATGGGTTAATTCTGCATGCTTCTACCTTTAATATTCGTTTGTGTCTCTCCATGTGGCATCGTATTCCCAGTTGAGCTCTCTTTTTTTCCTAAATTAGGTTTTGGAGGCATATCACATCAGATGACGTGACAAATATACAAAAGGAGTATGAACCGGGCTAAGTGGCGCAGCAGCTTTAGGGACCCGTTGCCGTTGTCCTTCCTTTCCTTCATTCAACGCGGTCTTCCTACGTTATTGCATACTGGTCAATTACTATCCTGTACCTTACTCTAAACATTGCACGTTACAAAAAGACAACTTAAATGTCGCAGAGACATTGATCCCTACGGTTTCACGATTTTAAAACGAGAAAGAAAGAGTTTGAGTTATTGAAAAAAAAAATGCCTGAAATATAAAAGCCTCTGATTTTAAACTATAAGTAAATTCATGATGACAGACATTTTCTATGCCAACATTTTTATATTTTTATTTAAAGTAACATGATCGGTAAAATGGAATTTGTTTTTGGTTCTCACACACATGTGGAAACGTCTTTTTCTTTCTTTTAAAATCGCCCCTTTTTCGCGTGCTTTTGTTATGGCAGCTGCATGGAAATGGACAGAAAACCACAAATGAAAAAGAAATGAGGTCGCCATTTCAATTTTAATGTTGTTGCCGGCTCCAACGACCCCGGCTGCTAAAGGAGGCCTTCATTTTCAGCAACCAAATGAAATGGTATATAGAAAGGAAACTGAATAAATAAATAAAACCAGCTGGAGTATTAATTGATAATTTATTAGAAGATGAACATCACAGCATTTATAATACGGTAACGTGGGCGAGCTCAGAGCGCAGACTTTTTAATTTCGTCGAAGTTCTTAGTTGTCGTTTTCGTAGATTTTTTTATTGACTGTAAGAAGATGCCTTGAATGTTTGTGGGTTTGTTGATTTCGTTTCAATTGAACCAATTTTGGTTGCTTCTCTTAATCTCAAAAGAAAAAAAATTTAACAAAGTAATCCAATAGTTTCAAATCAAAAATTACATTTCTACCACCCATCATTGACGAGATCTTCACATTTATCACCGTAAGTCGTTAATTTTTATTCTATTTAAAAAAATTAATAATTTAAATTAAATAAATACACAATTGTATGAAAATAAAATCAAATTAAAAAAATAAATGAAATGATTTTCAATTAGCTTGATTCCCAAAGTTGATCTATCCATCAATTTTTTGTCACTTTAGTATTATATTGTTGAGTTTTGAAATAATATCTGTTGAAAGAAATTATTGATAATTAATTTTAAATATAAATTAATTTTATATTTAATAAAAATATAAAATTATTGTGTAAATAAATTTAATAAAAATAATATTATATATTATATTGATTTGAGCATTGTTTTAAAGTTTTTGTATTAGTAATGGGAAAAAGGAGGAAGAAATATGGGATGATGAAGATTCACTAAACAACAATACAGCGTTCAAAGCTCAAAGTAAAAGGTGATGCTCTCCAATCCATACACATAACGTATAAAAAAAAGAGCAAAAAAATGTGATATTTAAATCAGAGAAACGAATAAATTGGGTTTGTTCTGCTGATGAATGATAAGATTCTCTGGCCCCGGACATTATCGGTCCATATAAGTCGCACTCATGAGTTTTGACCCCATTTTGTTACTGCTCATTGCCTCCTGTCATTTTTTTTTATTACATCTATTCATATATCTTTATTTGTATATAACTTTTAATTACATTAAATTTAAATATTAATTTATTATATTTCATAAATTAAATTATAAAATTTAATTAATTTAATGATTTTTATATTAAATATAAACACATTATTTTTACAAATATTTTATTTTTTACCTTTTTCTTGACTACTCTATATCACTTTCATTTTCTCCTCCATCCATTACAAGTCAAGTCATGGTGGACGCACACGCAGAGGACAAAGTTGACAAATTTGTGAAAAGCACACTCCTTATTTTTGTTTTTTTTTTTAATTTTTGCTAAAGTGTCCTTTCAATTCTACGTTCAGATCGATTAATAGTTAAAAAATCATGACATAGTTATTTATAAATTATAAAAATTTAATTTAAAAAATTAGAATTTAATTTAAGATTTATGAACATGTTTCAATGAATATCTTTTTGTAGTGCGAGTGTTTTGGTGTCTTAAAATGATAAATCGAAAAAAAATTTACAAAAACAAACAGTATAGCTGCTGTTGCATGAAATGGCATTCTTAAACACAAGAGCTCAGGAAAATTAAGGAAAAAAAACCTTATAGGTATTATGATTGGAAGGAATATGGTTTGGATTTCTTTTAGGATCTGATCATACAAAAGAGACAAAAATAAAAAAGGTGAGTTGATATTTGTGTGTGTTTGTGAGGCGAATCAATGGCACTGTTGAACAAGAGAACATAAGATTGATATGAAAGGCGTCAATCAAAATGCACAACGATACGACAGCAAGGAGTAAGGATTCAACAAGATCGGAAATGTCGTTAGACATACGCGCAGAGTTTTGTTTTCCCTCTGCTGTGTGTCGTGTTTTGTACGTAATTTTTGCATAAAATAACGGTACTCTAACAAGATAAACTTCTGTGTGCCAAGTGGAAAAATGGGGACTCGGATCCTTGTCAGAGAAGGATAAGAAAGAGAGTAAAATAATAAAAAATAATGAAAATAAATTAATTTTATATAATAAATTTTTAAAAAATAAAGAGAAAATTATTAGAATAAAAAAGTTAAAAAATTTAAATTTAAAACATAAAATAAAAATAATTAAATTTTTGGAAAGCCCAACGAGAAAGTGGATAAATATTGGTGTTCAGGGCATGCATAGGAATTGGGACAACACCAACAAAGCCGGCGCAATCTCAAATTTGCAAATGGAGGATGTCTTCGGTAGCGGATGAGAAGGGCATTAAACACAGGCACATGGTGATGGTATGGTTTCACGAATGAATTTCTTCGGTACCTTTCTTATCATTTCGGATCCCCCACAAAGATACACTATCTAGCTGGAGAATTTATTCCATATTCTTGTTACGTCATGTGATGTGATTTACATAATCTACTTAAAAAAATAATTATTATTTATATTATTTTGTTAATATAATATTATAAATAATAATTATAATCAACAAAAATCACATAAATGATATAATTTATGCAATGCAGTATATTACATAATATATAATAATTAAATATATTACATAATTTATAATGATTGAATATACCATATAATTTATTAATAACTGAATATATCATATAATTTATGCTATGTAATATATGAAAAATGCTCAATAATCCCTCATATAACCGCTTCCTGCTAGCCCACCTCCTTCAGCCTTCAACTATAGCGCTTCATTCTTTCCAATAATTGATGCAGAAAGGGACCCTAAACAATGCCAACAACTGTGCATTTACAGCTAGTAATTCAAACATGCAGTCTGCCAGCTTCCTCAGGCGGATTATTGGACCTTGTGGTCCATACAGAGGCCTATGGTGATTGAGCATGAGCTGAACTTCTGTAGCCGGAAAATTCTATAAGAAAATAGACTAATTGATCATAATAATGCATTAATGTTACTATTAAACACCATATTCAACCAAGCATTTGACTTAGACAAGGAAACAAAAAATTGTGGCTAGAGATATTCCTGGCAATAGGCATCACTGTGCTTGGGAGTTTCAAGCGTCCCCAACTTTCCTGCCTTTGTCCAACTGCGGCTTACGACAGGTTTTTAGCAGCTAGTTAGGTCATCTGGTTATGAAACCAACACACAGCCAATCGTTTGTGAACTTGTTGGGAACCGATCCATTACTTGTGCATTAAATCTTGGAGCTTGTAAGGCTTGTATGAGGAAGCATCTTGCAGCCACACCTGCAATTATTTTGCAACCTGAGGAGAGGTTGCTTGCTAGTTATGCACCGTTTGATCATATAGATTCTATTTGATTCCGACAGATGATGCCTTTCTCGCAAGTAATGGAAGAGTAAACCTAATGCTTTGTTTGTTAATGCAACTTTCACTTCTAATTTCACTTTAAGTTTCAGTAGGAAGACCGTCTTCTCAATGATATTTCTTTTTAAATTAATTATGTAATTACAATGTCCAAATACAAATCATTTTTTATCGAATCAATTTTTTCAACATTAATTCTCATTTAATTTTATTCAAAATCAATTCTACTTACAACTAATCCCAACCAACCCAATTATCAATTGCAAAACGCATTGCACTACACAAACATGAATGCCCAAAAAATAATTATTTTTTAAATCAAATCTTATTAAATACTTATTTAAAAAAATATAAATTATTAAATTTATTAAATCTTATATACTAAACTATAAACCATAAAATTAAATGACTCAGACTATTTTTTAACAAGTTAATAGCTTCCACCGCTTTTTCCAAACTACAATATCCTAACTTCTATGCATTGTATTCCACAGCATGCTCTTGACATTTTTACCAAAATACTTTCCCTATCGAAAGTAAACATTTCTTTCTTTCGGAGTTTATCAAACATTTCAAAAGAAGAGTTTATCAAAATTTTTCCCTAACTTATATATTTTACATAGTGACAGTATGCTTTCAACAGTATCTTTTCTTTTCCAAAAGCATAACCTTCACGAGACAAATACATAAAATGTGTTCTGTATACGCAGGTGTCCACTCAAGCCCAACACAAAAAGAATGGGGCCCAACCCAAGGGAATAACTATCTTGAGAAGCCCTTCTTAAGCTGATTTTGCTAACTATAAAACATCTCTTTGTAGGGAGCACTGAGTTGCTTGCCTCTTTGATGGACGACCAATAGGGTGAGAAGCAGGGGAATCCATGCATGCAGCTGGAAGCCCCGGCCCACCATTAGGCAACTCTTTGCAGTCATCCGGAACTGCCCATGCTAGTGGATTCACTGCATCATACATGAACATTATCATTGTAATGCAATGGTGTAATTACAGCATTAAAATCCGTGCTGTTCATTCAGGAAGAAGCTGCGAATTGAGAATTAGTTCACTAACTACAGAAAAGCAGATGAAAAGTCAATGTCTGCAGATAATTTGCAGGCAGACGACCGACTTCATGATGAGAAACAATATGGGGACGACTTCAGTGAAAGATTAAGAGAAAAAGGCCACGATATGAAAAATCTAGAAAAGTTAGTGTGCCTAACCCTCCTGGAATGTTAGGAACATCCATTTCCTTCAATATGGATGAAATTCTTGGCTTAATCAGCAGGGTTTGCAGGGGAAAAAAAAGATATCAGCAGGGTTTGACATCAAGATATGAGAAATCATTTTATCAAATGAGTGAAAAAAATCCATGAGAAAACATATAATTTGTAAGGGAGAATTGCTAATTAAGATTTCTGAGTACAAAAGCATCTCAAAAAACTTACAATGGATGGAATAGACTGAAGCAATTGAACTTAGAATTATACTTTTGTTCCCGCAAGTACATATATTTTGTCAATAACTTTCTCAGGTTCAACGAGACCACTACCTTCATATGAGGCTGTAAGTCGAGCAGATCGCTTCCTCACATAGTTTTCTTGCAATGGCCTTGGGATTTGAAAGGAGAACCGTGACAGAGTTACCCCATCCCTCATAAAATCAGGATGTTCAAGCAAGAATCTGCAAAAGCAAAAAAGGAGCCAACAACTGTTAACATAAAATCAACCACCTTGAATACCCAACAAAGAAATGCATAATGATAGCCTGTTTGAACTAGCTGTGAGTAAAATTGATTTCATGAGAAATGATGCTAAAAAAATTGATTTGTGTTTGGATAGAATTGATTTTAGAAGAAAACATCATCGTCAACAACAACAATAATAAAAAAAGAAAATAATAAAAAATTTATTAATAATAATTACAGAAAAGCAAAGAAAATTTTAGGTCAGAACAAGAGATAGTAAAGCAGTAGGAACATACTTCTGGATCTCTACCATTGAGCGGAGTCTTTTGCCTGATGGTGCTACATAGTATCTGAAAAATAAGTACAGAGAATTAAATACATTGATGACTGGCTAACTAAAATTTCCGTAAGACTGGACATCCTAGCCCTAAAAGTAGTAGTAATGGTAGGTGGACAGGTTGTATGTAAAGAGTAAGCACTATGGAATATGCATACAACACAATATGAGCACATGAACTGATGAACACAAAAGTCAACAAAAAAAATTGAATAAGATATGATATATGTAAATCAATAATTAAAAAAAATAAAATTAAGGTAGCAGTGTTAACCGATCACTTTGAAATAGATAATACATAGGGAGAGAGAGCATTTGTGTGCTCGCAATCATGATTTTAAAATAAATAATAACCAATCTTGGTATTTCATAAACCATTACATGATTGCCATCATCACTCAATCTTCGAAAACAACTGATAAATAAACAGACTGAAATTGTTTCTTCTTCCTCTTCTATGTCCTTTCTCATGGTATAGTTACAATAAATATCTATCTATCTATCTATCATCCTTCAATTGTTATATATAAACTCTACAAAGCACTGCATGTATTCTGAAAGCATCTGGAGCAATAAGAACACATCTAATATGTATTCCCAAGTATCCAATCAGAAGTTGAAGTGGATCTTAAGTATCTTGACTTTGTTTTCATAATATATAATAATCAGAACTCTGCTGGAAAGGTAAGACCAGAAGAGAAAACTCTACTGATAGGGCACCCATGATCTAAAGACGAAAAACAATATAATAAAGAACAAGATGAAAATAAAAGAAACGTGGAGAAGACTCTGCCAATAGAAAATGGTACAGCTAATTATATTTGAGAAGAAGTTTTCCTGGATCCCTGTTGAGTTTTAAAAGTAAAAGCAAGATTTAAACTATAAGATATAACACCAAGAATGGGAGCAATAGCATCATATCACTTTACAGGTGTATTTCCAGTAACAGATACAAAGTAAAAGGTAACAGATGTGTACATGTCTGCAAATCTGGTACTTCCTTCACCTCTGATCCTCAGCAGTCGTTGCCACCCAGGGGGAGGCTGTGCAATACTTGGCTTATCAATAGCCCATAGATTGCTGCCATCCTGAGAAATATCCTCTGGATCATTGCAAGAAATATCAGGCCGCCACTCACGAGCTGTTTCACAAAAAAAGGGCTGCTCAATAATATGTTCACGAATTTCTTCATATTTTTCCTTTGTGGGAATCAGCCTCCATTTAAAGCAGTTTGCACATTGAACAGTGAAAGCCCCTATTGATGGCAAAACTCTAGGAGTTGAACTTGGACCTGTGCTTCTAGGACGCAGTGGAGGTTCACACAAAAGAGGATCGGGGACAGGTTCAGTTGTGGTAGTACCAATTGTTGCAGGGTCATAAAGGACTAACTGATTAGATGCATCACCATTAGGCAGGCTATTTTCATCGTCTGTGTCATCATCTGAAGAAGAGGGCGAAGAAGAAGAAATATCTATAGGATCCTGAAGACTGCTTCTCTGGTAATTGGGAAAACTTGGTAAGTTCTCCACTTCCTTCTTGGGCGTAAGGGAAAATCTACCTTGGTTTGACCACATCTATTTTCTCTTACAACCTGCTATATTCATAAAACCAGTCGATAACATGAATGGAAAATCAGGACTTCTTACAGTTGCCAAGGAACAAGCTTAATGCCAGTCATAATCAAGGTAATTATCAAAAGTTTAAACGACCATTCTTGAATAAATTCAAAATGCTAGAGTAGTTCTCATAATGTCTGTCATAATAGGAGGAGGATAAACAGATTAAGAAACCACTTTAAATCCCCACAAACAGGGGGAAAACGTTAAAAAAGAATAACAGTAGTAATAGTAACAAGGCCTTATCAAATACCAAACAACTTTCCGCATAACAAAGTGAAGCCCAATTCAAATACTGTTTAAGAACTTCAACTTTGATGTTTCTAACTGGATCACCAAGTACTTCGCTAAATAAAAGGTAAATGGCACAAAGCCCATCATCCAGAGATAAAATGGAAAGAGGACAAGAAAAACTAACTAAATTATGGTTCAGTTCAAATCTTAACTCTTAAGTTTCAACAGGCTACTTTTTTCTTTTTCTTTTTTATTTAAAATAAATTTTCAATGCACATTGTCTCAGGCAGATCTAGATGCCATTGCCATGCTGCCTTTGTAGTTCAGCAATTATAGAATGACCTAGAGCCAACCACTCAAAACTCGATATTTGTCTTGGTCCAATCACCAAGTTAAGAGGTATGATGGTGGGTTAAAGATTTAGCACCAGTTTGCTCTCTAGTTCCCACAACAGTGCTATGGGGCCTGTCATAAGGTAAGAGCGATGCTTCTCTGGGACGGTCCATAAAATCATAATTCCTGCAAGGTGAGGGTCCAATTTGTAGTGCTCTGAGTAAAGCAAGCCATTGTAAAGACCTTAATGTTTGAAAAAATCTTGCCCAAAGTTGTATCTAGAGGTTTTAAATACAGACCTAGTCGGTATTGTTTTATTCTAACTAGAAAATTATTGACAGTACAAGGCCAGCCCTTTAAATACTGTAAGCAAAATGACCAAGTCAACAAGAACAGAGAGAAGTTATCAGAAAATAATAGTAGATCTACTTAGCATTTTAAAAGATGGGTATGGAGAATGAGATGCATCAAACCATGGCATTCAAACAGAAGCAGAGAACTTGTAGAAAGTCCAGAGAGAAAAAAGATGTTTACACAACAAGTAATCTTAAGGTAGAATATTAATAACAAAGCAATTTCATACACTAAAGGAATTTATGCAATAAATAAACAACAAAACACAAATGTAAAGCGTAAAAAATATAATACATTGTAACACAGACAAGTGGAATAATAGAAACAAACAACCTCTTTCCGTTTAAATGAAAAGACAGCAATTCTAACTATGAAAATCCACTTAAGTGTGAAAAAATTATAATGTCTAAAGTCAGATCAAATGAATTACAATCTTAACTTTGAAAAACCACTTGAGTGTGAGAAAATGTAATGTATACAGTCAGATAAAATGATTTTAATCTCTTGGTCACGTGCAGTGGAGAAAACAGGAGTCTATATTCGAGCAAGTATGATACAAAGAAACCTTCAAAATCAAAATCAGATGAGAAAGATCTGGCTTCAGAAACAAAAGCTACAAAGATCAAATAAAAAATGTTTAAAGAGTTAACACCAAACAAACAAATAAACCGAGAGCTTTCTTCTGGGTCTTTTCACCAAAGTCGAACAAAAAAAAGTACAAGTTTGACACAGATTCAGTTGCACCAATAGGGAATATAGAGCATGCGATCAGAACAACGACGACGACAACTAAAAAAAAAACAAATTCGGAAACCAAAGTTGAAGGAGACAAAAAAATGCAGGACTTGATAACCATTGAGTAATTTTCTTTATCTTCACATACCCACAGCTTAACCAAATATAATTCCACATTCTCCTCTGAATCAGTCATAAATCAAATATCAGGCCACGATAAGATTGAAACGGGATCCACTCAAAATAACAACTATAATAGTAATCAACATTCAAAAATATGCAAGCGGAGGATCTGAAGACAAGCGGGAGTTGTCAGATCTTACGTAGAGCGAGAACGATGAAACACAAGTACAAGAAATCACGAAAAAGGCGATGGAGGATTGCAGGAAAGGTAAGCGAGGCTGGCAGCGGGAGGATGACTTTCTCCAACAGGCTGCAACTTTTTTACCTATCTTCTTTTCTTCATTCCATCAGAAAATTACACTTCAAAGACAAACCTCAAATCCCGTTTAAATGACATCAGAAAATCCAAACCCGGTAAGCACTAAGCGTCTATATGTTCTCCTCGGGAAAAGGGAGGAGAACGATGAAGGCACCTTTTGTGCTGAGCGCATTGGCGCTTATTTTTTTACGTGTAGTCTATAAATAGCTTTATTATTCTATGAATTTGTTTAGGGGCATTTGGGATTTCCTGATTTGTTATTATATTTTCTACAGCTATTATTGTAGTAATCTCTATGTTCCACCAGAGCCATAATAATGTTACTCTGTCGTTTTTGGGTGTCTTAATATGTTTTTGTTGTTAGTTTTTATTTAATTTAGTTGTGATGACAAAAACACATGCTGGATGGAGGTCCTTAAAACTAATCCAAAACTTATGTTTATAATTAAATTTTTTTTTGGTGTATGGCAAATCCTTAAAACTTGGAGTTAATTTCAAAGCCTTATAGCATAAACGCGTGTACGATCGATATGCAAAAAAATTATAAGCATCGAAAGGAAATTCACAGATTTTTTTTATAAAAAACTATTCCAATTTGCCTATTAATACAACGGATTCACATCAAAATCAGACGACCTTGGAACACGGTATTTCCAACAACCAATTAATTAATTTATTTTTTTTATACAAACGTTGCTTGTTTGTACAGTCAATTTAATTTAATTTATTATGTTCGGTAGTGAAACTTTATCCCTTTAATTGGAAATAAATTGTGAAAGTACAAAATGAAAATGAAAAGGATGAAGGTGAAATATGTGAATTCAATTTTGGTCTTTTACAACTTTTTTTTATTAGGAGTAGCAATGGAGGCTCAGCCGCCGAGGAGGGGGTGGAGAACGGTTTCCCACTTTTCAACCTTGGAAGATCTTCCCCAACTGAACCCTCGTAGGTAAGGAAAAATTTTCCCTATTTTTTAAGTGGAGATTCAAAATTTTAAAATATAAATAAGTTATGATTATTTATTTATTATATATAATTACTAACTTATTTTAATTTAAAATTTATTTAAATAATAACATAAATAATATTTTAATATTTTTACAATTTTAGGGATCCTTTTAAGATAGAGACTATGATCTCTAATCCCGTTCGTGAAATCTTATTTGAGAAATTTTTTTCAGTTCCCTCAATTCCCACCTTATGGGAAAAATTCTCTCTTGTTCCCTAATCAAAGTAAAAAATTCTTGTGAATTTCTATACTATCGAAGATAATTGGCATTTTTATTAAGATTTTATTTTAATATCTCATAAATTGAGTTCTTCACAGTTAAAATTTACTATCAATTAAATTCCTTCATTACTGTTTCATAAACATGTTAGTCAGCTTGATTATCTGTATTGTAATGCTGACATTATATGTTAGTTTTTTTGATGTGTAACAAAATTTGATATGTTACTCTTTTATCGTGGTAGGTTTATTTTTTATATCTTGTAAGTAAAATGACCCTGTTATGGGTAAAAGCCCTTCCCCGCCACCACCCAAAATGACACAATTCCAAAAGAGAGAACAACGATTGCTTCTATTTTTCTCCAGACTTCCATTCTTTGAAGGAGTTAGGAAGCCAAACAAGGTTTGGTTTGGCATTATGACTTCCTCAATAATATGTTAATTATAACAAAAATGTTTGAAATTAGTATTTGTATGATGCTGATGTGTATCATATAATGGTAGCTGGTTCTAAACAAGATTAAATTATAAAACTGATTCATGAATACGTGTATATGCTGTGAGAAAATAACATAATAGTTCATGGATATGAGAAGAATACCGTGCCTTCAGGTGAATGGAACGGTGATGTTCTAAGTTTTGTGATAGCATTGTGTGAAAAGTGAAGCACTCATAACGTTTTTGTTTTGTTTTATGCTCATACTTGGAAATTTAGATTGGAATTGATTTCTTTTAATATGAATCATTGTATGAAGAAGTTTCTGGTTTTTTATAATTGGGTAAAAATTTACGCTACCAAAAAGTTATGTGAAGGGTCTATCATCATGAGTATTGAAGTGGGTTCAAGGCTGATGAGATTTCTAATTCTTGAGATCGATCAATGAGATATTGCTGAGAATATCCAAGCTTGGAGTAAGATTTTGGATAGCATTATGCCTTGTGCTGTATCAAGTGGTTTTACCCTGCAAATTGATTGGAAATTGATTTCAATTCATAAGATTAGCACCATTTCTATTCTGAAGTATGCTGCTGTAATATTAGATACCATGTGTTTAATGTCTGGGTATTTCTATCTTAAAAAGTGTTCGGTGTGATTAATGCTTGACTCAAGTTTTCATGTTGCTTTGTTGCTTTAGATCTTGCTCAGAATAATGTGTGTGGACTTTTTTTACCTGGTTTTTCTGGTCTTGTGCTTTCTGTCTTAGTCTGGTGGTAATGGTATGTAATGTTTTGGTCATACTTAAGTAAAATAGTGTCAGTGAATATGCAAGCGTGAAAATTTATAACTCATTGGAGATTCAATTTTGATGTTTGGCTGTTTATTTTAACTACTGGTTGATATATTTAAAATGTGATGTTGTTGTTATGAAATGGATGGCTGATGGGCAGTTTACAAACTCTAATTTTACTATGTTGAAAAATTTGAACATCATATTAATTTTTGTTTTGTAAAAATCATAACTTTTTTTTTTTTTATCACAGTTTTGCATAACCTTGTGTTTGTTCTAATTTTTTTACTGTAAAACTAATTTTGCCTCATCTTCGCTCTTCTGTTTAACCACTGAGTTGTAGTTTCTTACAAATCATTCCTGATGTGGTATAGTTCTTAAATTTTCCTTTCAATTTTGGGCCTTTGTTTGCTTTGACATATTGACGTGTTATAGTTCTCAATATATCCTTCATTCTAATCCTCTGTTCCCCAATTGTTACGGTTACAGCATATGCAAGATGAAAATGCGGGGCGGCCATACAGGAAGTTCCTTTGAAAACATGGGACGTGCTTGATAATAATTGTGAGAATTATAAAGTAGACCCTAAATTTGACAAGTTGTTCCATTTCTTAACTCGGCGAAGTGTTTTCTGTCCTTCGGTGATTACTGTATCCTTTTCTATGAAACACTTGATATTTGGCAGCCTTTCCGGCGATCTGTGTCACTAACTTTCTATTATCTTATTGCTGTAGTTAAAGAAGAACAATGGTCTCTGCCTCTTTTGCTCTGTTGATTGTCTCTGGTTTTGCAATGGGTTGATTTCTGGCGGCTCCCTTGTTCTCCGTGTGTAGTGAGGCATGCAAGGGCACGCTTCTTCTATATAAATATATATCTAGCTGATTGACATTTATTTTCGATTCCTCTTTTCTTATAAATGGAATTTCATGAAAACCACGTTCAAAAGAGTTAAGACTATTTTTCTGTAAGATTTAACAATTCTAATAATTCACGTTAAATTTTGTAAAAGTTTTGTAAATTCAATTTAATAAATTTAATATTTTTTATTTATTCTTTACAGTTAAGTTACATTTTCAAATATTAAATGTGAATTTTTTTTCTTTTTTTGGTTTTTTTTAATATATTTTTTTGTCATATTAATGAGATTAAACAGGAGAATTAACATTTGATATCTTTCATCTAATAATTATATATAATCCTCAAATTAATCTGGTGGTTGATTAGAGATAGCTCGCCGGTAATAATTGAATTTCACTTCCTTTTTCTAATGATTAATACTTAATACAATTTGTTTTTTTTTTATTGGTCTAGGTAACACTTCGTAAACATGTGACAAATTGGTTTAGTACGTTATGGAATCCGTACAAAATTTGTTAAAACATGCGCCTCTCAATAAATGGCTGCTAACTAATCTAATTGGTTAGTGTCACTAGGTTTTTATGATGGCATTAATGTTCATTTTTGTGTAAAGATTATATATTCCTTCTTTCCCCATAAAATAACACTTATGAAAATCTCACTTAAAATATACTATTAAATTTATCATATCCTACACTAAATTATTATAGATTCGTGCGATTTGTGAAGCTTTTAGTTGATGAAAGCAACTTTTCCCAGGATGATATATGCACAAGTGTTTTTTGGGGTTTTAATTACCATTGAATTACAGTAGTTGTTGGAAAGATAATTGATAACATAAAAAAATGATGAAGTAGGAGGTTTGCAAGAGCACGCTTTGGTCAGGGATTTAATAAAACCTTATTACTGGTGTACTGGATTCGCTCATTTGGTATCTCAACTATTTAGTATTTACTCCACGGGATGCAGCTCTAATTTAATCTGTACCCAGGGCTTAACGGACTATATGGCTTATGCAATGTATTAGTTTTATAATGATAATGGCTCTTTCATGGTCAAGAGTGCCTACAGCTACAGGGTGGAAATTGATGATCAATTGCTTCGAGCTTCGAATGCTGCAACTCAGCCTGTATTGCAGCATGACACATCGATGACTTCGGCTTAGGGGAGGTGACTTTGGAAGGCAACTTGTCCCCCAAAGCTCCAAATCTGGTGGTGGCGTCTGAGTTGAAATGTACTACTACCAACAAAAAGACATGCTTATTCAGTGCAAGGTGGAGGTATCACAAGGTTGCTATCTTTGCGGAGGGGTGCTCAAAATTAAAAGATCCAAATCCGTCTCCTAAGGACTCTTTGCCAGATAGCTGAGCTGATTAAGGCCTATGTGTTAGAGTTCGATGATGTTTTTCAAGCTCATCAACGTTCGGCATGCATGCAAGTTTTGGCAATAGCAAAACGGTCGAAACTCCCTGTTCCTCTGTTTAAAGTCAACGTAGATGCCTCCTTCAAAATGGGTTCAATTCAAGTGTGCGGGTTGGGGAATTGTTCCTCGGGATGCCCAAGGTGCGTTTATGGGTGCTATTATTCTTAATGATTGTATACTACTTATTGTTCAAAACTTTAATACCTATTAAATATATTAATTTATAAAATTGTTTTAAAAAGCCTAGATTTATTTATTTTTATTATAAAAATTCATGAGTATATAATAGAAGAAGTCTCACTTTTTAATTGTAATAATAAAAACAATGAATTTATTAAAATTAAATTATTTATATAATCCAGTTTAAAATTCACAATATTAGCAATTATTTTCTTTTTAAAATCATATTTTGAATAAATTGTAAATGTTTATAAATGGTTTATGTAAAATATGTTGGTTCAAAATTAAAAAAAAAAAAAAGAGAAAGAAGGAGTAGAGTGCGGAATAGTTTTAGTTTTATGATGATTTTTTAGTATGATATTTCGGTTTGGAGGGTTATTTAGTAAAATGAGAAGGATATTTTCCTCTGTAGTAAAACCCAAAACCCTACCTCTGGGTTCATTTTCATTTATCCTGCTCCCTCCCACTCAGTTTCGGACACTTCTTTCTCTTTCTGTGTCATTGCCCCCATTCTACAGTCTCACTGTTCTTTCCAAGCCAATCCTTCAGCTCTTCCCTACTCTCCGTCGTTGAAGCGAAGCGTGGAACCATCTTCAGGTACTTCTCCATTTATCACTCTCAAACTCATTCTCTGCTAAGCACAATTGCTCAATTCTAAATTTTCCATTTGATGCTTAATTACACTTCGAAATTTAGGTCATGTTGAGGTTTTTGGTATTCAATCCAATGTACTTGAACAAAAATCGCTGCTCATGCCGTATTTTTCGGAGCTGAGGATACAGTGCAAGCAATGTATTTCGCTGACCTTTGTCTTTGATAACTTTTCTCTTTTGATATAAAGCTCCTTTCCCTCCCGGGTTGTAGTAAATACAAGGCATATATGGTTCATCTCTGAGTTAATGAGACTTTGACGTTCAAATTATTTGTTTAATGAAAAGCTTATGGCAAATGATTTGGAGAATGGGCATGTTTGCTAGACGATCAAATTAATTACACATCGCCACGGAGAGGTTCATTTCTTGTGATAGCTCCCAAATTTCAGGACAAGTGTTGGTTCGCCATCTGAAGTTGTGTGGTCTTAGTACCTGACCGTCTAATATATTTGCCTGTTTTGCCCCTTCTGCATACTTTTTTGGCCATATAGCAGTGAAGTAGATATTTGTAGTCTTGTTTTTATAACTTCTTGCAACTCTATTTACCGATCTATGTCTCTTTCTTATTTATTTCTTATATCTTTTTAAGAAATTATTTTCGTTGTCACCTCATTTTCTTGATATATGGTTTACTTATTCGAACGAAAATCTTTAGAGCTTTTTGGTGAATAAACTAGTGATTGTTATTGTATTCTCTTTTGTCTTTCCTTGCTCTTTGTTTGGTGTTTTACTGCTGTCGCTGAGCTCATTGCCATTTTCCTTTTCCACTTCTTCATTTCATCTTTTCCCATTAATTTTTTTCATTTTTTGGGCAATAGTCAATTTTACGCTTCCTTTCATAAAATGTTGTGTGTAATAGGATTAGATATTACTACCTAGCTGCATTTGCTTTGCTCATAATAATGTTGAGCTTCTAATGGATGCTATGAAAAAGAAACAGTAAATTCCCTTATTTGAAGTGACTAGGTGGGCCCCCTGCGCACCTGCTCAGGCAGCACCCATGCAGGTGCATTGCACCCCACCCAGCAGCTGCTTCTTTCATTAAAAAAAAGTTTTGGGCGGGAAAAGTTTAACCAGATTGTGACATGTAGCCGCTTCAACATCCAACTTTTATAAATATATATATATATATACACACACACACACACACACAATTTGGCGGCTATGTACTGTTTCAGCTTGGGACTTCTATAGAAAATGCATTATAATCATTACATAGCTTTATTTTTTTTTTAAAGGTTTCTGAAGCGTTGATACAAAGTGTGTCTATACAAGTTTCTACATTTGCCTCCCTCAATAGTAGTTATTTACTTAAATTTTTGCAGTTAATTAAAATTGTAACCGATATTACAACTTCTCTTTTTGTTTTTTTTGGGGAGGGTGTTTTGATACTATAGAAATGCACTCTTCTATGAATTTTTTTCGTATGCTGTTGCAGAATATTGTAAGATGCCAATGAGATTTCAAAGGAAGACGCCATCTCAGCTTCAGGGCCTTGATAATTTCTATTCAAGTATTACTTTAACCCTGAAATTATCCCATTCACTTATGCGTGTGACTATATCCATCTGTGGAATGCATTTGTTAGTAAAGATTATGTAACTTATGTTTGAAATACTGTTAATTTTTTTGTTTAATCATGTTTTCCTTGATTGCTCTTAAGTTTGATTGACTCAAAATTTTTTTTCCTGATTTTTTATTTGGTTTTAGGTAATGCATTCATTTTGAAGTAAATTTAAGCTCTTTTCTTTGAGGAAATTTTAGTAATTGATTGCCTAGTTAGCGTATTTTGTCTGCATGTTTCCTTTTAAGATGTGCTTTAGTGGTTGGGCTGGTGTTTATAAAAAATTTTCAGGATTTCTTATTGCATTGTTCAGTTGCAAGAGTTATGGGGCTAACTTTTTCTTATTTTGGAGTAATCTTAATCAGTTCCTTGTTTGTTAAGAATGCAGAGGAACTTTCTGCATAGCTGACAGTATCTCTACTTTCAGTGATGTGCCTTCTTTAGCCATGCTTTGTACTCTTCAAGTAGCAACCGTGATTACATTCATTTTGTGTGTTTTCTAATTCCTTCTATGTTATTTTGGTGCAGAGGAGGAGTATCCAACACAAAGTGCAATGGAAGACTATGCTTCTGCTTTGGGATTAACATACAAGCAAGTTCGAGATTGGTTTGTAGATAAAAGGAGAAGGGAGAAGAGGGAAAACGAAGTGACTGTACCATCATGTTCTTCATCAGGTAAAATATTTCAGACACAGTGAAAAAAAGGTCTTGGAAGTTGCTGCATCTAGAAAGGTGCATAGACAACTGCAGTCAATTCAGAAGGCTAATGCTCCTTCATGTTCAAAATACAATATGTCTATGTCCAACAATGTTAGGAAAAAGAAAAACATGAAAGTCCTCACAAAATGTTAGCAGCAGATTACATTTTAAAGAAGGCTTTCTGGAAGGATGGTCCTCCTTTTGGTCTGGAATTTGATTTTCTCCCTTCTGAGGCATTTTTCCATCAGACTGCTATACCACTGAATACACACCCTCTTATTCTTTCTTTCATTAGAAGTTAGAACCATGATGATAGGTAAAAAAAAGGTAGTCCTGCTTAATGGTGATCAGCGTGCAGCGAAGGATTTAGTGGATGCTCTTGTTATTGTATGTTAACTAGTATTTAGCCCATGCAATGCATGTATTTATTATCAAATTTTCGAAAAGTTTTTGTATTTCATCATACTTAAACATTTTGAATAATGCAGATAGAACTCGTAGATATACTTTTACTCTTAATAAAAAGGGAATATTAGGTTTGTGAAATAGCTTGCTTCTAGTTGGTTACTCCAAAAGTTGTGATGATTGATTCTTGTTTTTTATTTTTGATTGGTAAATTAAGAAATTTTAATCTAGCAAGTTTAAAGGAAAGTTAAATCGAACAGCTATAAGACTAGCTATGTTCTATAATAGTGAGTGTTGAACTTTAAAAGGTTAATAAGAACAAAATATAGGGGTGGCAGATATGAGAATGTTGAGATGGATGAATGAACATACAAGAAATGACAAGATTCGGAATGATTATATTCAAGAGAGAGTTGGTGTTGTACCTGTTGAGAAGAAAATGATAGAAACTCGATTACAATGATTTGGGCATGCTCAAGGAAGACCGCTAGCGGCTTCAGTGAGAAAAGTTGATCAAATGAGTTTTAGTCCAGTGAAGAGAGGTAGAGGAAAGAGAGGTTATTAAAAGGGATCTTTGGTCAAATGATATTTTTAAAAACTTGATTTTGAACATAACTTAATGATATCGTTTAATCCATGTAGCCGATTCCACCTAGTAGGATAAAGCTTTATTTATTGTTGTTGTTGGTAAATTATGAAATTTTATTAGAAGAAAGGAAGCAGTACAAGGAAGGAGGATAAGAAACCCTCCATGGAAGATGTTACAAAGAGAACCAGCAGCCTGCAGAATACATAGCAGACACCCACTAATGAACCATTGATGCGAAGTAGGTCTTCAATCCCATGCAAATCTACCAAAGACACACCCTGGGAAAAACTATGTGCTGAACACTTCTAGGAGGTGAAGAAAACAATTTTGTCTCAAAGCATCACTGATGACAGAGATCGTCCTTTAAAAGTTTGAGCATTTCTCTCAAACCATAAGGAGTTAGGCACCAAAGGCCAGCATACATAGCACACTGCCACAGTTTCAGGACACACCCAAGGTTCATTGTGCACTCCAAAGTCCAAATAGTGGAATTGGATCCTCTGACTTTCTTATTGTCTGATTTTGGAGACTTTCTTTCTTTCTCTTTATTTTGCACCCAAATCTAAGTTGTGGTTCCACTTTCTTCTCTCATTAATTCTCTCTCTCTCTCTCTCTCTCTCTCTCTCTCATAATTCTACGCTTGTCTCTCTCCTATTGCACACTCTGCCTCTCTTAAAGAAAGGTAGAGAATCCAAGTCCACAAATAGCTTATCTTGAATGTAGATTGCTGCCAGGTGGTGGAGAAATAGAATATAGATGTGCAGGTGTTTCTGAAATAGAGCAACATATCTTACACATCTTAGATAATAAAGCCTTGTTAGGTCTATAGATCAGTGGCGTATCATTAGCGGTAATCTTGTTGTGTAATGATGATGTAGGACAGCAGGAAGCTTTGCTGTAATCCGGGTTTTGAGGCTATAGAAGGGTAGAAAAACTGGGAACTTGGTAGGCTAGGATCTGTGTATGAAAGAATGGATGCTTTAATGGCAATAGAATAGGTTGTTAAGATCAATTGGACTAGTGTCTATGGCTGTGAAAAAGGGCTGCGAGATTGGGATTTTGGTGCAAGAAAGAGTGAAGAAAATTAGGAGAAGAAGAAGAAGAAACCTAGGAGTCACACCTAGGGTCCCAAGGCATCACACATAGGGTTTGATCACATCACACAATCAAGGCAAAATTCTGAAATCTGAATAATTCTTATAAACATAAACTCTCTAATTTGAAAAGAAATACACAAGTGTTTAAATAAGCCTCCTACAACTTATCCTAAAAGAAAAGGAATCCTAATCCTATATGGACAAGGATTAGAACCCATATCTAAATTCTATAAGTATTAAAATACTTAAAAACAAACCCAAATAGACTAAAAGTCTACTATTACCAAAATATATGAAATAAGCTGCGAAAATTCCTTTAAAAAATTACTGCCAAAATTACTAAAATACCACTAATAATTATTTATTTCTAATTAAGCTTCCAAAATGGATCTCCCTCTTTGGGCATCTGTCAAATTAATGTTTGGACAACTTTCCTACGTCTTTTATAAGTCTTTAAAAGCTGCTGCCAATAGCCTTCATCAACTGACTAGAGGGAGTTTTGGTTTTCCAGAGGGGTTCTCAGGAAGGAATTTATTTCTTTTTGGAGAATGGATAAGGAAGTGGAAAAGGATTTGCAAGAAAACACATCAGTAGAGCTGAGAGTTCATATCCTCTCCAAATTAGGAAACTGTAAAATTAATTGTCATCAGTTGATTTAAGATTTTGGGATTATTATTTTTTTACAAAAGTATATTCTGTTAATGTTAGTTATTAAGAGGTACAAATCAAAAAGGATCATCATAAATTAGGAAGGAATTTGGATAAGGGCAACAGTTACTGATACAATAGAACTAATAAAGAAATTTAGATGGGATGAAATAACTTACTTCTTTGTGAGCCATTGTGCTCTTATACCAAGCCAACCAACATACATTGATTTTACTTTTCCCATTTCTCCTGGTAGTTAGACATTAATGCCCTTGTGTGGCTTTCCCTTTGTAATTTATATAACAAATTTATTTGTTGATATTGCCTTTATATACTTAGGTCCTATAAATTTCAGTCCTTCTAGTCAAGAGAACCAAGGATCAACAAAAAGGAGGAAGGTGTATTTCGTCATCTTTGTAAAGTTTTCTAATGCTTGATGTTTCTCTTTACACTCACTTAAATAAGTCTTGCGTGTTTTTTTTTTTTTGCCACATATGGCATTCCTCTATTTAGGTTTGGAGTGCAATTGGGATTCGCCATGATTTTCATCAGAAAGCACCAGTGAAGAAACATGGTATTGGCAAGGGTTTGATGACAGTTTGGAGGGCAACAAATCCTGATGCTGGAGACCTTCCAATTGGCTTTTCTTTTGCTCACAGAGATTATCCTCTGATTTCAAATTCTATGCGACAGAAACCAGATTTTGAGAACAAGAAGCCACGGAAAACTCTATCCTTGACTGTAAATTATCCAGCCCCTTTCATAATATCTTCCTCAGTTTCTTTCTCCTCCTGTAATGCATTTGAGCATTTAAATTTTAGTTAATTTTGATGGATCTTGATGGTTTCTGAACAGGGAAGGCCAAAAAATAAGTTACAAAATAAGAGGATTAATTCCCATGATAAGAGGAAGCTTTTCATGTCAAGAAGAATGGTAACTAAAGAGTTGAGTTTGCATCTTTGTGCTTAAGTAATGGATTTTTGGCAAGTTTACAACCTGTTGTCATCTGCCAGGTGAAATCTGCCCCAGATATGAGTCAGAAGGAGTCACCAAAGGAAAAGTGTGAACTTGCTTTTGGTGGAGCAATATCCGAGGAGGAACTTGATCTAATTCATATGTTAATTGATGATGACGAGCTAGAGTTGAGAGAGTTACAGGCAGGACCAGATCCACCTACTTGTTCTGATCATCTTGCTGCTGGTGGAATGCTTGGATGCTCCCTTTGTAAAGGTTGTTTGGGGAGGAATAAGTCATACCTAGTGTCATGTATATTATGTTCTAGTGTGTGCATTAAGCTTGGGATGTTGTAAGAGTATCTCCTGTCAATAATTGCTTGTGCGTTTTACAGATGTGTTGGCTAAGTTTCCTCCTGCTACCGTTAAGATGAAGAAACCCATCTGTTTGCAACCTTGGGACTCTTCTCCTGAAATAGTCAAGAAACTTTTTAAGGTGCTTCTAAACAATCAATTGTAATTTGAAAGATCTGATTTTTTTTATTAAATGCATATACATGTATGTTGTGTATCTATGCATGTCGTCTTGTGTGTGTCTCCGTGTTCATGTGCTTGAGTTTAATAGACAGTTTATTTTCAATACAGCTTGTTATGCGTTCTGTTATGGTGCACTAGATTCTGCATAGTGGTTAATTTGACTCCATCAAATCATCATTTTTTTTTCCTTATTCTCCCACAAGTAGTTCTACTCCTCCCATTTAGTCTTTCCTACCAGGGTTTAGATGAGAGTCTCTATGACTACTATGTCCTTTTTTTTAATAAATAAAAATGCTCCTAAAATTTGAACTAGGGGCAAATGTAATTTGTCATGGTAAAGAGAAAGTAGAGGTTTGTTCTCTGATTTGAATGTTTCTCTTGGATCAACAATTAGATCTTTGTAGTTGCCCTGTAATTTTTTAATATTTAGAAATTTTATTTTATGTAAATAAATTTAATGAGATGGAATACGTTCTTTCTCTGCTTAACATGCTTCATAACTGATAAGGTTTACATCACTAAATTATGAGCAATGCTACTTGCACACATTTTGTGCTCAAAGATTACACTTGTTTTATACTTACATAAAATTGATTAGCAAGTTTCATAAAACTGATACCTATGGCAGGCTTTCCACTTTCTTTATACATATGCTGTAGCTGTTGATATATGCCCCTTCACTCTCGATGAGTTTGCTCAAGCATTTCATGATAAGGTAACATTGCATTGTTTACCCAGATTTATCTTTTAAAAGCTTTTTGGATATCTTATTTAATTTCAATCTTACCAGGGTTGTATTAATTGTAAGTAATAATAATAGTGCTTCTCACTGTACAAAACATGCTCTCAGGATTCAATGCTACTTGGGAAAATTCATGTGGCCCTTCTCATGCTGCTGCTATCTGACATAGAAGTAGAGCTCAATAATGGATTTTTGCCTCATTCAAAGAAGTCGTGCAATTTTCTTGCATTGCTTCACTCAGTGAGTATCATATATAATATTGGTTGATGGAAAATTTTCCCAGTATTAGTGTCTAGTTCTCATTCAGATTTGAAATTTTGATTTAAAATGTTTAATATAGAAACATCTACATGGTGATAGGTGTAGCCTGTCGCCCTTGAACCTTCTTGGTACCTCTTGATCTCATTCATGTTACAAATTCAATGAACATTGCAAGATATCATATTGTGAAGCTCAGAATACATGGTCGACTTTTTCAATTCCATAAGTTCAAATCAAGTATATTTCAATAATGAATTTGCAGGTGGAAAATCAGGATTATTCTGTTGACTTTTGGAAGAGATCTCTAAATTCTCTTACATGGATAGAAATACTCTGTCAAGTATTGGTTGCTGCTGGCTTTGGTTCAAAGAAAGGTGCTTTACGAAGAGAAGCCCTCAGTAAGGTATTCCAAACTAGTTGACTTTGTCGGTGCATACTATTTGGGACATGCCTATTTCCTCTGTTCAACAAATTGCGTTGTCATATTTAATCTTAGATATTATGCAACAGCAAAACATTCATGGAATTTATGCTTAGTCATTGAAAAGGTTCGATATTCATCTACTAAAGTGTCAACAATGTTGAAACAAGCTGCAAATTGTTATTCAGTTTGCTTGTCCACTATTTATTTTCCACTTCTTAATAATAACAGGCTTAAGATGTAGGAAACGCTAAGTAACCATTTACCAAGAAGCATTTAAGCATTTACACTGCCTTATAAATTCCCACTAACAAACTCAATATTCAAAACCATTGTTTGTCATCTCAAACATTCATCTATGAAAGTTTTCAATTGGTAAAAATACAATTATCAAATTTTTTTATGCCAAGGAAATTAATTATGCCGGAGTATGTCTTGATTGTTTGTATTCAATTATTGTGAATTGGTACCATGCAACGAGATTTCCATCTTCTTATGCATAAAATTTAAACTTAAATGGTCAAAGATGATTGAAGGAGGTGTTGTGTATTCTTTTGTGCTTATGTTTCTTGACTGGCTTTTTTTCCCCTCCTTTTATTCTTTAGGCGATGGTTATTATTTCATGCGTATTGGATTTTAAGACGTAGTGTTATCCTTGGTTTGTAGGAACTGAGTCTTCTAGTAAAGTATGGTCTACGTCCTGGCACCGTGAAGAGTGAATTGTTTAAAATCTTGTTAGAGCGAGGAAATAATGGGTCAAAAATTTCTGAGCTGGCAAAGTCAATGCAGGTATCTGTATGATATTCTTCTGATTGAAGCTTGTGCTCACTAATTTAAAGAGAAAGGCGTATAGAAAGAGTAAAGCATAAGTTTGATGAAAATAACTATAAGCTGTTTTATTTCATTATATTTGTAGTTGTTAGGTTCTTGTATTTGCGGTATAATAATTCTCTATTACTAATGAATTTCACTTGCATTTGATGCTATGAAGATTGCTGAATTAAATCTTGCCAGCACAACAGAGGAACTGGAGTCTTTAATATGTTCAACGCTTTCAAGTGATATTACTTTGTTCGAAAAAATTTCATCAGCTTCATATCGACTGCGAATGAGTTCTGTTACAAAGGGCATTGATGAATTTCAATCAGATACAGAGGACTCTGGGAGTGTTGATGATGAACTTAACGACAGTGATACATGTAGTAGTGATGACTTTGAATGTGATTCAGGAAATTCCAATTTAAGAAAATTAAAGTGTGCAAATAATTGTAAAATTATAAATAATACGCTGACAGTGTGCACCGAAATTGATGAGAGCCATCCAGGAGAAGTTTGGTTGTTAGGAATGATGGAGAGTGAATATTCAGATTTGAGCATTGAGGAAAAGTTGAATGCATTGGTAGCTTTAATTGATCTTCTTTCTTCTGGATCCAGCATCAGAATGAAGGTAAAATGCTTTTCCTTTTGGTAGAGATTATATTTAGACATCCAGTGTTGCCTCCTCTCCAAAATTGAAGCGAGAATTGACTTGTGGAGTCCCATGATTTACTTTGATCGTCCAGGCAAATTAGCATAGTGAACTATGAAGGTGGGGAGATGGCAAACTGGTTTCAGATAGGTTGTCGTCCTGCTTGAATCTTGCAATGTGGGACATGAAAAGGAAAAGTTTCAGTTTAGTTCCTTATGACAAAAAAAAAAAAAAATTTTCCACCTTAGTCAACAACATTTATAACAGAATAAATACATTTATCTTAAAATAATGACTTTGAGAAACCACTGTAAAATTTTGGTAATGCTTAAAATTAAGTTAAATGGAATTCTTCCAGAAGAGGCCTCTAGATTTGTGCGTCATACCTAATTTTGTTATCTTCAGAGAGTAGATTAAAACTTAAAAAAACCTTTCTCTTGGTGTACTTTCTTGGATAGGAAATGTAATTATGTAAGGTATGAAAATAATTATGAACTAATTACTTATGTCACTGTTGTTGTCAATGTACATCTGCTCTGTTTTTGTGCTAGTAATACGAGGAAGGGGAAATAGTGTGTTCTGCTCTTTTATTACAAAATAAGAATGATTTCCTTCAAGAGTGTGAAGAAGAGATTAGGATATATATTGCATTCTGAAGTCTTGAAACTATGTACAAGAGTTTGTACATTATTAAATCTTTTGTCATTATTTCCAATGAAGAAATGGTTGTTTACTTTTAACTTCGATTCTAAACTTTATCAAGCAAGAATGTAGTGAGATTTACTTTTTATTTATATTATCCTTTTGTCCTTCCCATAAAATGTAATTTAGCAAATTATGTCCTGTAAATTCTGAAAGACCTTCTGTTTTACAGGATCCAACAAATATTACAGCTGAGTACAATTCCAGTATTCAATATCATGGTTCTGGAGCGAAAATAAAGAGGTCATTAGTAAAGAAGCCTGGGCCAATTTGGAGGCAGATTCAACAAATTCAATCTGTTAAAGAAGTGCACTCATCTTTGAATTCTCTCCCCATTCCAGTGGATTCCTCATCATTAATCTCAAATTTCTGCAACCGACAGGAGTCCTTTGAGAAGGAAAGGGAAGCAAAAGAAACTAGTTCTCACCCCCTTCAATCTGTGTTTTTGGGATCTGATCGCAGGTACAATAGATACTGGCTTTTCTTGGGCCCCTGTAATGTAAGTGACCCTGGCCATCGGAGGGTTTACTTTGAATCTTCTGAAGATGGTCATTGGGAGGTGATTGATACTGAAGAGGTGAATGTCTAGAATTTCTTTTCTGACACATAAGTTACTTCTGACTTTATATAGGAAAGGAAAAAAAAATGAAACATAAATCTGTTGGCTTTGCTATTGGCCTAATGCATATTTTTGTATGTATTACTATTTCAATGTTAATAATTGTTTCCATTTGTTTCGCCTATCTGCAGGCCTTGTGTGCTTTGTTGTCAGTTTTGGATGATAGAGGTAAGAGGGAGGCTCTTCTTATTGAATCTTTGGAGAAGCGGCATGCATCTATTTCCAGAGCCATGTCCAGGAATATGGTTAATAGTACTGGAATGGGGCATATGTCATATTCTGATCAGTCTGAGTTGGATATTGTTACAGAAGATAGTTGTTCTCCAATATCTGATGTAGACAACCTGAGCCTGACCGAGACTGCAAAGAATTCCCTGCCTTCGGCTGGTGCTGTAGTAATTGAAGCTGGAAAGAAGGGAGAGGAACAAGTGCAAAAATGGATTCGTCTTCAATCATATGATTCCTGGATTTGGAATTCTTTTTATTTAAATCTCAATGTTGTAAAATATGGTAGAAGGTCTTATCTTGATTCTCTGGCCAGATGTGAGAGTTGTCATGATCTGTACTGGAGAGATGAGAGACACTGTAAAATTTGCCATTTGACCTTTGAGCTTGATTTTGATCTAGAAGAAAGATATGCAATCCACACAGCCACATGCAAGGAGAAAGAAGACAGCAACATGTTTTCTATACATAAAGTCTTATCATCACATATCCAATCACTGAAAGCAGCAATTTACGCCATTGAGGTGAGCTGTCATTCATCTATTTCAGGCTTTGTTTTTCTTTAGTTTAGTGGCATAAGGTCACTTTACAGTAAAAATGCACGTAGATTGTAAGGTTTGCAAGTTCCTTGTCCAAGAAGAAAGAAATAGATGTTATGGTGTTTGGGAAAATTGATACTTTAATTATGCTGGCACTTGGTTTATTCTGAACAGAGTAGCTCCATTTTGTGAAGCTGTTTTGGAAAAGGTGCTACCATAGTTACTTTTCATCCAGAAAAAAAAAAGCATCTATGTTACATTGATGCTGACATGTTACTTTCATTTTTTCTGTTTTTCTACATAAATCTTCTGGACAATGATTTTATTTCTCCCCTGCTCAAACTACTGTATGTACAGTCTGTTATGCCTGAAGATGCTCTAGTGGGTGCTTGGAGAAAGTCTGCTCATAAGCTATGGGTCAAACGACTCAGGCGCACCTCAACTTTAGTGGAGCTTTTGCAGGTTCCTTTTATGTCCTTTTAAATGTGGTTTCTGTCTTTATGAATTGCCCTTCTTTCTATTCTTCATAATTTGTGTTTTGTGATTTTTGTAGGTTGTTGCTGATTTTGTTGGTGCCATCAATGAGGACTGGCTGTTTCAATGCAATTTTCCAGACGGTGTAGTTGAGGAAATTGTTGCATCTTTTGCATCTATGCCCCATACCTCATCTGCCCTTGCTTTGTGGTTAGTGAAATTAGATGCTGTAATTGCTCCCTATCTGGACAGAGTCCATCCTTATAAGAAGCAAGAAATCACTAAGAGGTAAAGTTTTCCTATTTTATAAGATATTATTTATTGTAAGAAATACTTATTTTTAAAGGTGTTATAGTTTGCAAGGATTTCCAGTTTTTGCTTCCTTTTAACTTTCTGGTCTTTCCATCAAAATGCCTAATAACTATTGGATTTTGTTATTTTTATAACTTTATTCTAATTTAATTCTTACAATACAAAATTTAAATTATTAAATTTATTAAGTTTCACAAAATCAACATATCTCAACGTCTAATTGTGAGGATTATGTGACAAAAGGTATTATAGGAATATCTTTTTTCGTAACCATAAGTTTTTTCCCCATTGCCCTCCTGAACAATCAAAACTTGGCCAGGTGAAGGCAGATGTGAATCCATTGTTTCCTAGGAGGTGAAAGTCATAATCACTTTATCTGCAGTTATCGGAATATGTGAGTGCGTAAATTTGATGTCTTATTTATTAAACATCTTACATTTATCAGAATAACTTAGCTTTTCCTCTATTGTCTCTTCTCTCCATTTTGAATCATTCTGTCAAACCCTTTTGAGGATGAGTAAGGCACTTTCTGCTCTTTTGCATTTTTCATATTACAAATTGGGGTAGTGTGGTATAGCAACACTTATGGAAAATATGATTTCTTCTTTCAATTGTGGTCCTAATATCCTTCCTGAACAGCAAGGTGAACAAAGTTTTCTTTCTAAGATATATGGTTTCTCTGTTGCAGGTAAGCAAAGCTCTTCGATGGTAGGCTTACTTGTGTTTCTGCAAATCAATACTTGCTTATTATCATTGGAATAGGGTTGTTAAACTGCCTATCCTGCTCCTTTTTGCTCCTGTGGCTTAATCTTTACGGGGTCAGATTGCACTTGCCGGCTCTACTGCATGGAGTATTCTGTCCGACTACAATTTGGCGAAAGCAACACCTTTTTTTGTGTGTAAAAGGCTTAACTTTTCCCCCCTTTCTTTTGGGATGTGATATACAGGCTACATCGTGGATCAGATGTACAGAACTAGATTAGATAAAATCAGGGTGAGTTTTTTTGTTGCGTAACCCTCTTAGTTGCTACAAGGTCAAATCCATATTCCATGTTTCATGATAGGTAATAGCCATCTTATTCGAGAAATCAATTTTGTCACTGTATGTTGTGGAATGATTTTAGCACTAATCGAGGAATTACAGCTGAATCAAATTTAGTATTCGGTTCGTTGAAATAGAATTGTATTGTTGATTAGATATTAAATGTAAATACATCAAATTTTATAGTTATGTACTTTTTACTCGTAAACAGATTAGATGATATTTAATTTACAAATCTGACTGACTTAAGTTGGACGAATTTCTTTATGCTCATATTTCCTCGTATTTGGCCATGTGGAAGTTACTCATGTGCCCCTGATGGGTAAAAGCCCATCTACCTTTGGATTGCTCATCAAAATTGGACATTTGAAAAGCTACAGACGAAATGGAAAACAAAGATTTAGAGTGTTTGTGTATGCTTATCTTGAGGGAAATGGGAATGCAGAATGTCTACCGAAGGTCTGCGTTATAAGAAATTAAATGCTGGTCAAACATATATTTTTGTCATATATAATATGAGGGTCTTATGAACAAAAGAAAAATAAATATAAAATAAAGAAAAAAATAAAAAAATTTATGTTAAATTATAAAAAATAAAAAGAAAATTATTAGAATTAAAAAATGATTTTTTTTATATATTTTCAAAATAGTAAATTTCGTGTACTTCATCAAATATTAAATTGGTGAGAGTAGACGAAAGATGAGGAGCGTGTACACCCGACCCCTCGGTACGTGAAAGAATGGAATCAAATGGTAAATGGGCATTGGAAATAGGAAGAGTTAACTTTTATAAACCGGTACTATAATAGTATAATCAGAAAAAAGAGAGGTATATTTCAGGTGTGCTTTCTTGCCCAAACCTGTGACTGTGAGGAGCTTCCTTCCATTGGAATCCAACGGACAAAGGGGGGAAACAGACACACGGGGAAAAGAAAAGGTTAAGATTCGATCTCTTACTCTAACCCTTTTTTCTTCTTTCCTCAGATTTCTAGCTGCATGGCGATGCCATACTTAAAGCCTCAAATTTGTTCCGCATTGTTAATTAGATTCTCCATTCTTCCCAGTTTCTCCACCTACTCATCAAACTCATTTTCTTCCCCCAAATTGCTTTTTCTTCGTTTCTGTCAACCAATTATGAATCTCGTTTGAGAATTTCAGGTGAGTTTCCAAGTTGGATTCATGTTTGCGCTTTTGAATCAATGACATTTCTTTTTTGAATTTTCTCTAATCAAACCGGGACATTTTGGGCTAGATTCAGATTACGGATATGAGAATTCCTCGTTCTTAGTTTTTTCATTTCATCATTTTCAATTTTTGGTTTCCCTTTGGATTTTACATGCATTTGTTGTAAAATTTCCTCCTGGTAGCAAGTGAGGATTTTTCCTCCACACTTGAAGGATTCTTCGTGGCCTTGTCTTCATTATTCTTTTCCTTCAAATTCACGGCAATTAGAATTCTTTACTTACGCCTATACCTTATATGTTCTAGTTGAGCTTGGAAATGTGTACATATGATCTATTTACGTAGTTGTAAAGAAAATGGAAAAAACTAGAAAGGCATCTGATTCTATCTGACATGATGTTTTCAGGTCTGTTTCTCCTCCTCTAACAAAGCAAGTTAATTTCTGAAACTCTCAAAATTGACAATAAGGACCACATGGATTATGAAAGTAACAGATGGATTTGGGAGGGGGTATGCTACTACCCACATCTATTTGGCGGTCTGATGCTCACAGCGGCCTTGCTGGGGCTGTCAACGTTTGGTGGGATTGGAGTTCCTTCTATGCCGTGCTCCTGGTCTGATTTGGGGATATTTCACAAAAAGAAATGCGGGAAGAAGCGCATTCGGGTTTACATGGATGGGTGTTTTGATCTGATGCACTATGGCCATGCTAATGCATTGAGACAAGCAAAAGCTCTTGGAGATGAATTGATAGTGGGTATCGCCAGTGATGAGGAGATCAGGGCCAATAAAGGTCCGCCTGTTTTGTCTATGGAGGAGAGGTATGTATATTTGTTCCCCTTTTCATGCTTTGTACACTAGTAGCCTGTTAGGTTTTGCTTTGTCTAGTTTTATCCTTCAAGAGAAATCACCAATCGTTTTAAGGATAGAAGTTGCAGCTTCTTTGGTTTTAATTTCTTTCTTGTAGTATACATACGATTTAAGAGGTACCCAGATTACATAACTATTTAGGAGTTAGATGTGTACCTTTGAAATATACAATTTCGGCAGGTGATTATATTCCTGTTCCTTGTAAATAAGCCATAATATTAAAGATAAGGTTGAATTTGACTGTTGACTGTTGTAAGTTCCCTTTTGGAATATTGAATCCACTAAGTTGCTCATGCAAATTGTACTTAAATTCTAATATAAGGCACACAACAGTAAATGAAACGAGGAATTGCTTGAAATACTTAAGTGCCAATGGAGCTTTTTAAAGACAATTGAAATTTTGGAGAACAGGGTAAAAGCTGACAGAAGCACATAAACAATTCCAGAAAGTTCATAGTGTTGCCTTCTTAAATGTGCAAGTTTGTAAATTTGCCTCTTATATGGAAGTAAACTTCCACTTTGAAAAATGTATGTTATGATCTTCCAGGGTGGCCCTTGTCAGTGGATTGAAGTGGGTGGATGAGGTCATAACTGATGCTCCATATGAAATTACTGAGGAGTTCATGAATCGTCTCTTTCATGAATACAAAATTGACTATATCATACATGGTGATGACCCTTGCCTGCTTCCAGATGGAACAGATGCTTATGCCTTGGCAAAAAGAGCTGGCCGTTTCAAGGAAATTAAACGCACGGAAGGAGTTTCAAGCACAGATATCGTAGGTACTAAGTTTTTCTATTGATATCAGAGAGTGAAGTGTTTCTTTTTTTGCTTTTTTTTAAGTAACAATCACTTCTCTTGGGTTGTTGATTGAAAAAGGTGAAATTGTTTTCTTGTAAGCTTTTGTTCAGGGAAAATTGGTTGACTGTAAAAAGCTCGGTCTTTGTGGTTGTGTCTGTGCAGTTAGACTTCCTAAGTTGAAAAAGATACCTGGGGTTCTCTTATGTGTGAGGCTTGATAATTGATAACATTCTGATTAATTATATCTAATTATCATTGTTAAGCTCATCAATCTGCATTTGTATTTGCTCTAACTTGGCTTCAATACAGGAAGAATACTTTCTTCTTTAGGAAATACAAAAACTTGTGAAGATCATAATGGTACCAATGTAAGACCTCAAGAGCAAAGTCAGAAAGAGGGTTCCCACATATCTCAATTCCTGCCAACTTCCCGACGTATTGTCCAGTTTTCAAATGGCAAGGTATTTGCTTTCTCATGTTGTCTGCTTGGCTCTCAAAGAAACTTAATGGATATTTAGTTTGTTATTCTAGAAACCTATATAAATAAATATTTTATGTGAATTCTAAGTTTGAGATATTTGTACTTTTTCTTTTAGAGCTATGCCAAACTATAAAGATGTTTTTGTTGATTTATTTGGTACAAGAAACACCACTTTAATATATTTTGGGCTTGATGATTTTTACATTATAAATCAGTATTACTGTTTATTCCTTAGGTAGTTCTTTATTGAGAATAAGTATGATGGACATAGATGTGGTGCTGCAATAATTTTGAGTATAGAGGCTTTAATTTTAAAGAGTAACCTTAAATTTTCAGATAGGTTGGTTAGTTTGAAGGTTTTGAGAAATTTTGGTAGATAGTGATGCCTACTGTTATGTCAGTGTCTATTTGACTGGTAGTTTGGTATAGTGATATTAACAGACGACTACTGCTTTATATTCCAGTTTAAAAACAAACCTGCACCATGAAATCTGTGCACTTTACTGGGTGTTTCACATCTTCACCAAATCTGTACATAACTGACTACTGCTAAGACCCAAATTGCAAATTTGTAAGCTTGAAGACTTTCTCTGATTTTATGTGCCACAAAGATATATGATTTGAAGAAATTAGCAAAAATTGATTTTCCATGTGACTGGATATTCTTCCTCAAATCTCAAATGACTACTCATAACTAGATTTTATTAGAAAGGAATGCTTATTCTGAACTCGAGGAATGTCAGTGTTGAATGTAAAAGCCTCAATTTATACTTGTGTGCATTAATTTATTTGGAGACACATGAACCGATTAATGATATACAAAAGTTTATGATAGTGCTTATATAATGGGTGTATATTTTGTTTAGTGCACAGGTGTAATGCCCAAGTACAGAGAATATAATTTTCCTGTAAATCTATATATTTATGTTTTGATCAGTAGTAATGCATGACTAAAGAGGAAGTTTCCCTTACCCTGTAATCCTCTATAACTATTATATCTATGTATTTTACAATCAGTGGTCTCACTAAAAGAGAAAAATTGTCTTTTAATTTTAGTTTATTAGTATTTTATTTTATGTTAATCTATTGTTACTTCATCTAATTCAGGGGCCTGGACCAAATGCTCGTGTGGTATACATTGATGGAGCATTTGATCTCTTCCATGCAGGGCATGTTGAGGTACACTGAAGTTTCACATAGGGTGCAAATTTGGTTTTCCCATTGAAATAAGAAATATCATGAAAATATATAATTATCGATCTATCATTTACTGAAGGCGCCCCTGGACCTGATTGTTATGGTATGATCATATAATGTTTATTAATCCATGATCTTTCAGATTCTTAAGAGGGCTAGAGAGCTGGGGGATTTTCTTTTGGTTGGTCTTTACTTGGATGAGACAGTGAGGTATGCAATTTACTATAAGCAAAATTTGACTTTTTGGGTTTTATCCCAGTATTCGTGGGTAGCATTAGTAAGAAACGGACAATGTTCCTACAGTGAACATCGGGGGAGTCACTTTCCAATTATGCATCTGCATGAGCGTAGCCTTAGTGTGCTGGCTTGCCGTTACGTTGATGAAGTCATTATTGGTGCACCTTGGGAAATTACAAAGGACATGGTATGAACTTAGTTCCACGTCTTTTTGAATTGCATTTAAGTAGCTGCTACCATATAAATTTAAAGTATCTCATTTGAAATGTTTCTTCGTTTATGACTAATATTTACTGTTTTTCTTTCTTATTATCTGAGTGAAGGATTTCAGTACTTGTTGCCTCTGTCTTTTTCTTCGAGTGATTGGGAATTCAACCTTCTATACTCATAAATTGTCTACTTCCTACTTAAGTTGTTAATTGGCATATAACTGAAATGTAACAATCATACACAAATCAAATGTTGAAAGTCCTCATTCATAGAGTGAGACATAGGCAGAGAGAGCTTACTTCCTACTTAAGATGTTAATTGAAAATCCTCATTCATAGAGTGAGACAAAGGCAGAGAGAGCTTACTTCCTACTTGAGATGTTAATTGGCATATGACTGAAATGTAGTAACTGTATATACATAATTTAATGGAGAAAAAACACCTCCATAGAAGGAGAAACAGAGAGAGCTTATTGGGGTTTTGAGTGTTTTGACCTCATATATTCAATCAAAAGAAAAAGAAATTAAAAGAAAAAAGTTTCGACTTTATTTAACCTACATGAATAAAGGAGTTTCTTCTTCTAGAATTCGAATCTGGAATATCACTACATTGCATTGTGAAACAGTTAATGCTGATTGTGCTGGCCTTTTTTACTTCAATAACTGCCTTCAAACCTTTCAGTGCTGTTACAGGCTTGTCTTGTCCATCTGTCTCACCATTCTTAAGGATAATTTAAATTAATTTTATAGTTCTTTGCATATTATATTGTCATAAGGTTTATTTTTGGAATCCAACAGATTACAACATTCAATATTTCAATAGTTGTGCATGGAACAGTTGCTGAGAACACACCAAATGTGAGTTTGCTAATTTTGTTTTTTCATTTCATGTGATACAGTGTTATTTCCCTTTTGACATATTAGTGAACTTGTTTTCTTGTGCAGAATGGCAGTGATCCATACATGGTTCCGAAAAGCATGGGAATATTTCACTTGCTTGAAAGTCCAAAAGACATTACCACAACTTCAATAGCCCAAAGGATAATTGCCAATCATGATGCTTATACGGTAATTTCTTTATTACTTATTTGTTTGTTAGTTGTTGTTTGCTTTCCCAGAATTTGAGTGACCTTCATAATTTGTATGACAACAACACCACACAAAGCTTTATCTCATTAGGTGGGGTTAGCTACACAGATTAAATAATGTCATTAGATTTTATTAAAAATCAGATTTTCCAGAATACCATTTACCATAAGATCTTTTTTCATAATTTCTCCAAGTGACAAATTTGTATCTTAATTAATTCTAGAATATATGGTAAAATGGAATTTGTGATAGGTTTTGTCTAGTTTTATAGTTTCAGTCTCCCTCTCAAAGCACGGGCACAGTAAATATCTAGTTCACTAAGTTAAATTTTCACTTGTCTTGGTCTGTTATTAGACACAGTCAGGCCAATGGGCAGTACTTGTAACTTTTGAGTTCTTGTCTAACATGAATTCTTATGTAATGTTGCCCAAAAAGTTCTCACACTTCACCTCCTGCTTAGACATATTGAAAGGGGCTTCTCTAGGTGAAATAATAGGGGGTCTTTTAGAAATTAGATTCTCTCCTTCCAAAGCCCAAAATTTAAAAGGGCTTTGGGCAACCTTAGGAGTGTAGTTTTGTGTAAGGCTTGTCATCTAGCTCAGAATCCGACCAAATCCAGAAGTAATTGCTTGAATTATCACACAAGCTGCCTGAAACCCAAGGCCTAAGCAGTTTCTAGTATTTACAGTTGATGTCCTCTATCAATAATTAAAGAATGCACATAGCTAGAGCATTATTACCGGCGTCATTTTTGCAGGTACTTGCAAAAAATTACCAGCATACTCTTTGTTTTGTCTGTGCACTATTGCACTGTATCTCATACTTGGAGATGACGTAGCCTGCTTCCTCTCTTATTTATTTAATTTTCCTGTGATGCAGAAACGCAATGCTAAGAAGACAAAGAGTGAGAAGAGATACTATGAGGAGAAAAAGTTTGTAACTGGATACTAGCTCTATAGACTCTTCTTGCAGCTTAGTTCAGTACAGCTCTTTGATGTTAGATTTTGTCAGAGAGATGCTGTTCTACAGATATAGAAGAAATCTCATACATATCAAGGAGGAACTAGGAAGAGTACAGAGTATGTATAGAAGAGTATCGTCACCAAATCTCTTGGAGGAACAACCATGTTTTGCCGTTTTACTTCGTACTCATGGTTTTGCCTTCCATTTTTCGGCATTTGGTTTTGATGTGATTTGTATTATTTATGGTACTCCAATGAGAGACGCCTAATTCTGACTCGTCTACGAAAAGGATCAGAGCCAATGCATTTAATGAAACTTTCTGCCTAGTTATTTGTTTCAACTTTGTGTATAAGTTATAGAAATTTTAAATGAAAAATTGCAAACTATTTTGACTGTGATATGAGATGTTGGGAACCATTTCGATTAATTCTCTTCCAAAAGATGAGCAAATAAACTTACTGAAATTTGTTCTGCTGTTGCAGCAGTAATCAGGTTAAACGAGGTAACTACATTATTTTAGTAGGTATATATATGCTATTATTGGAAATAGCTGCTAAATATGTTTACTTAAATAGTCATTTTATGCTCATATTTTTACTTTTATGGACTTTTTGCTCAATAACATTTATATAATTAAATTTATTTAATTTTATAAACCAAATCATAAAATTTAACTGACTCAACATCTAATTGGTGTAAACATTTTATGAAAATAGTATAGTAAGAATAATTTTTCCGATACTTAAAAAAAAAATGTATCCTATTTAGCCGTATCTTTATATGATGGGCTTCCGGTAGTCTCCTTACTATTCCATGAGAAGCTTCGACGTAGAACTTCTGAGTTCTATCAATGTCTGAACTCCATTTTTTAATGCAATCTTTTATTCCTTTGTTGTCTTTTTGGTCAGTTGGTAGAAGGATAATAATTTGACTTTCATATTATTTAGGAGAAAACAAAAACAAAGACATGAATCTCTTGTTATAAACAAAAATGCACTTAGTGCACTCGTATGGTCCTGCACAACTTCCATTTTCTTTACTACAAGGGTTCCCATCATAGACGATCGCCATTACAGACAATTAACAACTGCCCCAGCTAGTTACCTTAAAAAAATCAAAAGATTGGAGAACCCCACTCCTCTACGATCCATACTAACCTAAACTCAATAATCTGGTTCCATAATCTACTGCCATTAGAGTGGAGAAAAACTTCTGCAACATAGGCAGCGTTCTCTAGTCCATCACAAATCACCTAGTCCATGTTACGGGAGTAGATGTCTTTTGAGGAAGCTGAGGTATCAAGTAGTGCTGTTGCAGCCATTGATGCAGTGTTGGGCGCGCAGGGTCAATAATTGAGTCACTATTATCTTCATCTATATCCATGGACGCCTCTCCCATTTCTTCAGCTTCCATCAACTGAGGAGCCTCCATGTTAGAAACATCGGCATTGGGTGCAGTGGGGAATTGGGAGGGTACCCATGCCACAACAGCCAAACGATCACTATTCTGGTCCCTGGATGTTGCTTCTTCCTCTGCTGATCTTATGTTGTCAGTGTCAGATTGTCTTGGCCAAGCAAGCTGATCTGTTACGAGTTGTAAATTTAATTACTTGATTTGTCCAACCAAAGTTGTCATGCATCACCAAACAATTTGATACCTTTTGAAACTCCAAAAAAATACCAATTCAGGCAATTATAACCAACCCGAAGGAAGAGGTATAGAAGCTAGCGTAACAAAAACAAAGTGCATATATCGGTCTTACGAAAACATTTTAGACGTTTCTAATTTTTTTCGTTAATATGAAATAAATAGCTTTTTGAATTCAAAGTACTCAGTCACAAAAGGCGAATGTAATTTTGAAGATTCAGTGACTCAGGACTCACTCTTAATTCCAGATATAATATCTGAATCGACGGTGAGAGAAAAACTTGAAGGGGACAGAAAGGGAGGCGAATTAACGGGCTTGAAGAGAACAATAGCCCTCTCTTGGTTAACAGGAGTAGAAGGCAATTCCTCAATTAAGGGTTCTCCACTATCAGGTATGGGTTGCTCATAGACAAGAGGAACTTCTGGTTCCTCTTCCTCTACAATCGGAGGCAGCTCGGCATCCTACCATAATAAACAAGAGAATTGCAGACAGGAGATGAATTGTAGAGAACGATACATGGAAAATTAAACTATGGAAACAAAAAAAGTGGAAAAATCAAAAGAGAGAAGTAAAGTACTTGACGGCGAATCTTTTTGGCAGGAGGAGATAGAGAGAAGTCGGAGAAGTCGTCGTTAACTTGGCCGACACCTTTCCTCTTCATGCTCATCGCCATTGCCGGTCACGTTCACAGCTTCTATCTCTTGTTGGGTTCCTTTTTGGTCTGGTTGGGTGTGCGATTCTAACAGAGACACAGACGAAGACGAAGACAAGGGTGGAAGTGGAGGCGTGAACCGTGTGAAGTGATTAAAAACAGGCAAAGAAATAGCTACGGAGTGGAAGTGGACTGGGCAAGGATTCTCTGTAGCCTAGTCTGACTGTACTTGCACACAAAAACGGATCTACTTTCACTGTAACCGATTTAGATATTTTTTAAGTGTATGATATATTTTAAAAATATAATATAAATAATAATTATTAATAAATTATGATTTATATATTTAAATTTAATAATAATATCTTTTTATAATGATGATTTATTTTATTTTATTCATTAAAATATATTATATATTTTGATAAAGATGGCAGATCACCCACGTGTCAGTAATCTGACACATGGTATCTTAATGACTTCGACTTTGACCCGACATTGTCCAATTGGCAGATTACTCTCCATCCTTCCCTCCTCTCCAAGTTTACATTTAAAATAATTTAAATTATTAAATTTTACTTGCTAAATTATAACACCGTTACTGCATGTTGCTTTCATTCTTTACCGGACTTACTATACACGTTAGATTTTTTTTTGAATTTTTATTTTTTTTGTATAAAATATTATGAGAAGTGAATAATTGTAATTATTTTGTAATAATACGTTTGTATGCTGATCAAATTTTCCCTTATTAATACTTAATTTAACCAGCCCAACCTCTTACAAAACGAAATTAATACTCCAATCCATATCTATTGGTTGATATAAAAAAGTGTACAAAAAGATGTGAATAGAACATGCACTTATATCGTTGCTTAACGTTGAAACACTCTATAGTTGAAAACCCATATGCAACAGGTAAAGTATTAGATGCCAACAAAGTTGCCACTGGCTCATAAAACAATAATTTAGAATTTAGAAAAGTTATTCTCATAAAATAGACTTCATGCAAAGCTTACAAAAAGCTTAAGTTGCAGAAGGACCAAGAAAAAAAAGCTTATGTTGCGGCAATATGCACTTTGATTTCAAAATTATTAAGAAAAAATTTTATCGCAACTGTCACTTCAAAATTTTATGTAAAACCTGTTTGATGAGAGTAGCTCTTCCGTTTAGAATTTAGTCATTGAAACACGTCCAACCAGCAGTAGGTCATTTGAGTGGGTGCTAAATACGACACCCTGCAAACAAAAGGGAGACACAAACCAAATGGCAAAGAACACATGAATTTGTTTTCATCAATTATACTGTCCCATCGCGGCAACACTAGCTCATCCACTCATAAATGGGGCAATGTACTTCTAAAACGCTTCCCCACCACGCCCAAGACCAAGAGAGTCTAGGAGCTTAAAAGCAAACATTGTGTAGACAGGTAAAGCCATCCAAACTGATTTTAATAGAATCACTGTACCAGCATTTGACACAAGATTACCTGCCCTGTGCAAACATAGCAATCGACGCTCTGCTCTTGTGTTCAAGACTGAATTTCTTTCATTTGTTCACATTCCAAGGAAGGCCCAAATAACGGCCTAGGAGCTCATAGGTTTTGAGAAATTGAACTTGTACTTAATTACAGCAAGCTTAATTCAGTTTCACCTCTATTCTCACATAAGGTGGTTTCACACCACTACATTAGACCTGCTCTTAGGATTGATAACCATGACAATAATCAAGGAGGCTTAGTAAAATTTGATCATTTATTTTAACTAAAGTTCCGGCAAATTCATCTAGTACCACTCTGCTTTCCCAATTCCCACCGTCATTACAATCTCATAACCGCCGCCTCTTCCCCCCCCCCCCCCCCCCCACCCTCCCCAATTATATATAGAAAAAGCAAACTTATTGAGGCTTCGATTTCCCCTTTTCAACAAGTAACCTTTTATGTTTACTCTTGAATAAACATAGGAAACAAGAAAGGAAAATCTTCTATGTAATCTTTATGCTTTGTTTACTGGTGAAATGACTTGCTTCAGGCTGCCGCAGGACTTTCCATGCTAAGCATTTTCATCTGGAGTAAGTAAGAGGATGATGGAAGAATAACTAAGCATCGGATACATATTGGCATCAAGAAAGTGAGCATACTGTTGTACTGCAATATCTCTTCCCTGTACGTCAGCAGTGAGAAAATCATATGGTGCAGGTTTGCTAGTGTCTACAAGTGGCTCCCATCTGTAGCCAGGACGCTTCGGCAAGGTAATGGTAACAGGCAAATGACTTGTATTGAAAGCAATGTATATTTCACCCTTTACTGGGTCGATCTGTTCAAAGTTCGTCCACAAAAATGACAAAGGTTAGACAAATTTGATGCCCCTGAAGGCCTCTATTCCTTTCTTAACAACCACATTCAAGTACTAAACACCTTCTGGAAAAGAATTGTTTTGATAGCAAACAATTAAGGAGACAACCATGACAAGTAGAGCCAAAGCCAATAAACATAATGAAAAAATGCAATAATGGAGCAGAGTGATAATGATAAACAACAACGAAGCCTCTAAAAAAAGGTTTACAAATCATCATACAAGGAGTAGATCTTCTAAGAAGGAGAGCATCCAAGGAGGTGGTCTGGGAAAGTCCCTAGCATTTAAATCCTAAACTTCCCAAAGACTATAATTCTAGTATCCATTTCCTGAAATCTTTCTGCCCTCACAAAAACCTATAAACCACACGTCCTTTCATACCAAAATCCCTAAACACTAAAGGCTATAGTAGAAATCCCGAATTTGAAGTTAAAATCTTTCCACATAGTCATTGCAGATAGAAATCTGAATATCTGAAATTAGGAGAATAGAACAGAATGCACATTAATATCACTGTCTCATTTATAAGATGAATATAGAATATTCAGAAGTGGTTCCCTCATAGAGCAACAAAAATCATACCATGGTAAAAGCTACAAAACGGCTAGTTTTGGACCAGTCTGGTGAACCAGGAAAATGACCATGCCACTGCAGTCTCTCTGACGTAGGAAAGTCATCTAAGTGCAGCGATTCACATTCCCTGCAGGATTCCAATGTCAGAAAATGAGGAAGAAGCAAAAATTTAACAAGAACACAACAGATACTTACTGGCGGAAATTAGTCATAAGGCAGCAAAACCTGAAGAACTCTGATGAAGATTCTTCCTTCTTATCCCATTGGAAGTAATTTAGCTGCAACAAAGTCGAAGAAAATCCAAAAAAAAGTTAATATGTATGATGTGCAGGGTAAAATTTCAGTAGACAGATAGAATTACGTAGTTATCATGACAATATGTATTGTTGTTTCCCCCTTTAGTGTGCCCATATTCATCCCCCATATATATCATTGGGACTCCCTGATAAGATAAAAAAAAAATAAGTCAGCAAACGGAAGTCATGCAGTCAACTGAAACTACAAATAAGGAATCTCATAATGAGAAAAAGTGCAAACAATAATTTGTTCATTTCAGCAACAAATATGACAACCATACAGAACAGCATTATATGAAAAGTAATTTTAGTTTTTCATTGCTCCTCTGTCTGCTTTAGGTTAATCACATGAAACTTGTTTGAGAACCCTATACATTATAATTCAATATCCTGATAACCACAATAGATCATCTTTAATAAAAGTAACAAATTATATTCTTCTAAACACTTGGGCGCAAATAGGCACTGACACATGTAAATTTCCTAGTTTACTTTCCCTTTCCTCTTCCCTAACTTTCCTAGTCTACTGCCTCTTCTCTCCTAACTTTTCCAGCTTATCAATTAAATTTGCTAATTTACTTTCCCTTTCCTCTTCCTTTTCAGGCTTGTTTCCTTCATGTGAGACCATATTTCTACCTCTTTGCCTTCACGTTGAACTAAAATAATACACAATCCAGTAAATAAAATAGATCTTCAGCCTCAAAGCGTGACACTTATGATTTAATATCCATTTAAGAGAAGCAACAAATTTCTCTCTATGAAAATGTTATGCTATTTCATTTCAACACTGTTCATTTTCTAAATTTAACAAATGGGATCAATAATCTCTATGATTTAAAAATATGAGAATTTTTGAATATACATAATAATAAACAAAAGAACCATGATGTGACAAATTAATTATGTTTATAGGTTCTAACACAACCACTTTCCTAAGATCAAGTTTCTCAAAATAGGCAAATGCATAGTCAATCAAGAAATTCAGGCCTACAGATCTTAGCATATGTTGCCTTGTAATAGAGGTTATAGGGAGTTTAATCACCAATCATGGTGATAATTTAAGAGTGTGGGAAATTGAAAGAAAAGAGAGAAAAACCCTTGTAGAGTGAAATTATATTGTATTAAGATATTGAGAGTGTGTACAAGACTCATACCATTAAGTCCTATTTATATACGAAACTATGAGTCATGGACTTATCTTCACTGTAAACCCTAGTACAATCTAAACAGGAAAATAAACTAATCATAAGAAAGTAAAGATAAAGAAGACAATAATTTTACTTTTCAGCATGCTCCTCAAACTTGAGCATATATGATAGATGCTCAAGCTTGTTATATAAATAATAAAAGTAAAAAAAGACTTAAAATAAATATGAAGCAACCCAAGATGAATGTGGTGGTGTTATTTGTGTGTGAGAAGAGCTTGATTTGAGTTTTGCTCAAATTAAGGTAAGGAGTTTCAGACCAAAGGCTGGCCAAGAGTTTCAGAATGGAGGCTTACCGAGAGTTTCAACATGGACGCTTGCCGAGAGTTTTAGATTGGAAGCTTGTTAGGAGTTTCAAATTAGAAATTGACCATCAAGAATAATTGGGTCACAATCAACTCAAGGTGGTGTGATAGAATTAATAAGTCAAATTTGATAAAGAGCCCAAACTCAGATGAATTGAGGCTTGACATGATTTGGAAAGAATGAGGCTCTCAAAACCCAATACACTGAGACATGAACTTAAAGGAGCCGAAAATAGGTGGAAAAAGGTCTCTGGTGCACTTGGACAGGAGATTGTCAGAGCTCCAGCGATGCATGCGGCAATATTTTGGGGATATGCTACCTGGAGTGTGGTGAGTCCACTGGTGTTGGTAGTGTCATAATCTAATCATTGAAGAAGGAGATTGTAGGAAAATGGGCACGCTGGCTGTAGATTGGTTCTCTGGAGAGCAGGACAACGGCTAGCGGCAATGCTCTGAGTATGATGGTGAGGTTGGTTCCTAAAAAAGACATCGGTAAAGGGGTCAACCAGTGTTGACAAACACAGAAGGACAGAGAAACACTGCAGAGGAGAGAGAAAATGTGATTTTGTGTTGTTGGAGAAGGAGATGCAATAGAAGAGAGAAGGAGGGTCACAAGTAAGCTGGCCACTACTGATGAGGAGCTCCACTCCTCACCAACGATGGTGAGGGTCTTATTGAGCAATGGCTAGGTTCTTCTTTTACCAAACTCTGTATTACATAAGAAATTGAGAGAAAAGAGAGAGAAAACTCATGTAGGGTGAAACTATATTATATTAAAATATTGAGAGTGTATACAAGACTCGTACACTAGGTCCTATTTATATAAAAAACTATAAGCAATGGGCCTATTTACATTGTAAATCCTCGTACAATCTAAATAGGAAAATAAACTAATCATAAGAAAGTAAAGATGAATAAGACAATAACCTTACTTTTTCAACAAAGAGTGTGCATTAAATATCTACTCAATTATAATTAAATGGGATCTCTATGCTGTACATTGTGATAGGAGTTTTGGTTAAATAAATTCCCATAAAATAAATTAACAACCAAAGATGTACAAAACTTGCTATGAAATAATATGGAATGTGAAGAAATGCTTATGTCCACATACATATGAAAAAAAGCTATAACTGAAGGTTGATCAAGCCTTACTTGGGACACCATGAGGGAGAGGTAGAAATTGCGCATTTGTCGTTTTCTCAGTTTCTTCACTGAAATACTGACAAACTCCCCTTCCTACATTACTTTGAGAAACAGAGTTAACATTTCATGCATGTTATATCATTTAGTATCTGATCAACAGTCTATTAGAATGAAATTTTCATACATTAAAAATACTAGTTAAGGATCCAAAAGTTACTATGTCACCATATATATAGGAAAAAGTAGACACAACCAAGAAGCACAGATTCAATAAAATATGCAACAAGGCATCATGAAGGAAATATGGTGCAAGCATAAATATCAGACTAATTTATGAACTAGAATTCAATATTGTGGATTTCTTTGGAGTTTGGAGCTGATATTATGCCACTTCATGTTAGCAAACTCACCCCCAGCATTATAATATTCAAAACTGATAGAGCAGAAGTTGAATATCTTGAAGCAGACCAAAGACCTAATCTACATCATACGTAGGACCAAAAAATAGAGAGGAGATATGGGAAAAAAAAATTGGAGAGAGATTTGAATGGAATGAATGTAATTTAAACATGTCAGTGAGTGTGAATTTATGTAACTACCTTAAAAAATGAAACGACTAATAAGTAATGATATATACACACTTTTTTCCACAATCTGTACACAAACTGCCATGTGGTAGTATTTGAATTCAATTGATCCTTTGAAATAAATTTTGGCAGGGCCAGTTAAATTCAAATATTGTCAAAGGACAGTTTGTGTACAAACTGTACAAATGGGGATTGTGTACATATCATTATTCAAATGAATTATGTACTTAAATTTTTATATATATTTAGAATTACATATTTCCATCCATATACATCTAGTATGTCTGACCAGCAATAGAAACTCCAGAGTTGGGCTCTAGATATTTCCATGAATATTGTATCATTAATGATGATCGGATTGGTGAAATAATATTGTCACCTTGTAAAAAAACCAAGCACGAGAAAGAAAAGTAGAAGAAAATTAGGTTAATCTGGAGTACATTTCATAACATATACCTGTCCACAGTTCCAGCTATTATTACGATTTTCTCCATCTTTATTACCTTCTCCGTTTGGCAAGTTATTTTTTTTGTTGTAGGTCACCAAGTCAGCTAGAGTAAACCCATCATGAGCACATATGAAGTTGACACTATTCCATGGTTTTCTTCCTCCTCCCTGTGCCAGAAGTACGAGGTGATATTTACCATACAGAAGCACACAGTATTAAAATAAAAATTGCAACAAATGGCCTAAAGCAACAAAACATTGTCCAAGTTTGAAACTAGACAGGCTAAAGTGGAGGTTCATTTATAATTTTGAGACCAGTAACAGAATTCATTGAAAATACAATTTGTTATAAAAATAACAGGGTTGATATTTGTTGTCTGCTATAATGTAGGAAACTATTGATTTCTGTAATTTGGGGAATTATCTTGATGGAGGGCTGATTGATTGATCTTGCCATCAGTAAATCCTCCTCTTGTCTTGTATAAATGGAACAGTAGGCTGAAGAAAATAATCAACCAACAATGTACTTCATAATCTGTCTTTTTTCTCTCTCTCAAAGTTCACCCAAATCTGTGTCTGCCTGCTCTTTAGAATATGCTTTTCTTTTTCAATTAAATCCAGCACAAACTACTATTGTCACAAGAGGCAACAGATAAACCTGATATAAATTAGGACTCCCACAAAGGCATTCAGCAAATGCTCCTGCAAAGCCATTTGTACCCTTGATAAACTGGCGCACAGTGTCTCTAAACTGAAAGTGACAGGAACTCCAATTCAATTAGTCAATATGCATCATCATATCTTACTTCAGAAGATTGGCAAGAAATGCAACAACCAATTAATTGGTTAAAGAGATATATTTACATGATAATCAAAAAAATAAAATAAAGGAGCATGTAGAGGCAAATAAACTGTTTAGCTGAAGGTAAACAGTCCACAGAAGTTGGTTAAATTTTTAGCATTTCAATTAGTAGCTAAGCGGGGGAAAAAAGGATCCCAGTTAAATGCAGATTTACCACTGCTCTGGTTGTCCTAGTAATTCTTCCAGATACATAATGATACAGCAAAAGATAAAGTAATATGTAGGTGTCAGCCATTAACAAAGTCCCCATGATAAATTTATCTGGCTTTTCAGACATGGATAAAATGGTTTTTAGCTCAATGAAAAGGAATAGAGAAAGACTAGAAAGGATACTCGAAGAGATTATTAAAAGGGATCTTCTAATAAATGGCATTCATAAAAATTTGGTTGTTGATAGAATCCAATGGCATTATGTGATCTATGTAGTTGATCTCACCTAATAGGATAAAATTTTATTTGTTGTTGTTCAGACATGAGTATTTCCGGTTGGACAGTTCCCCAATGATGAACTGTGTCATCCAATTTTTTAAGGGTCCAGGAGAACAACAGTTTAGCAAAACGAAGAAAATTCATTCCAGCTTAGTCATAATTTGTGAAAGATAGTACGGGCAACAAACTATAACTTACTTTCAGCTTCCAATTTTGACAATCTTTTAAATTGTAGTTAGGGATGTCGGCCTGTGTACATATAATATGCCAAGAGGCCCAACACTAAGAAAAAGATAAACACAATATAAATGACTAATATTAGTCTTGTTAGCAAGAACTGACTAATTTTATGCTCCTTCCAAATTCCAAAATGTTTTATTTAAGATTAAACACTTGACAAATTTATGCATTGCTCAGCAGCTTAGGGTAAAGGAAGCATTATTTGGCAGACTGTAAAAAGTTACAATCCTGTGAACAGATATCAGGTAATAATGAAGACAAATCTAATCATAAGCACAATTTAACTGTCTCTTATTATTCACAAGGTCATTTGAGTTAGTTTTAATAGAAATTGAAACCTGCTTGCAATTATCTGGAAAACAATGTTACTTAAACAAAGGCTACAGAGATTGCAATGCAGTTACTGAGGAGGTATAACAAATGTGATTACGAATATCATTGATAAGTATCTGCACCGACCTTCCCATTCCATTCTGACCAAATACCCCAGTGAGGGAACGTGCCAACTTGGTAAAGGCCCCCAGCATCCCAGGCTTCAGCTATAAGCTACAAAGAAGAAATTAAAAACACTAACTCTTTATGATGTTTGCACAAGTACATATAAGCTCGTTGCAACTATATCAGTTAAAACTACCGCAGATGATGAGATTACTGACCAATGTAATACTATTAACAAACAAAAGGAAAAGGTGAGATAATAATTTGTTCAATATAATATCAAGATAACAGTATTAGTGCAGTACAAGGCAAGCTGGCCACTTGACAAGGTACTCAATCTTTGTGGGGCAAGGGAGTAAGCAGCACCTAAAAATGCAAGGTTACTTCAAAAAGGCACTTTTAAATTGGAACTACAAAAGCTTCCAAGGTGAAATCATAATCAACAAAAGTAATACCAATGCAATCAATGCTTCTATCACTGAAATAAATTCTAGTACCTAGTTTAGACCCATTTTTTATTGTCTAATCAGTCATCTACATCTATTTATAACAATGAAACCTAACAGAGATTTTTGCAATTGAACTAATAAATTACTGAATTATTTCCTCTATAAGTTTGATGTATATGAAATTCTTTCTGATACTTTTGTTTCTTCTGTTGCCAGTATTTTCTCTCTTAAGTCAGCTTTCTTTCTATCTTCTTGAATGGTCCATTATCCCAAAAGAACGCAACTCCTTCCATCATTGCACTGAAAACAACATTTAATATTCATCTTACTACGTTTGGACCCTAATAGTGAGAGATCTAACCATTTGACCCATACAAATCATTCCTTTATATTGTATCTTTTAAAAAAAAAATTCTGAATCCATCTGTGTGTTTGGATAAGATATAATCAAGGCAAATATGGCCAGTCAAACCTTCCAATCCCAGATCAAACCACAAAATCTACCCTCATTTAGACATCAGTAAAATTCAATATCACATGTCAAACCCTATTTTTTGCCATGTAAGCATCTGTAGACATATGTCTATTTGTACTCTGCTGGTTAGCTTACTAAAGATTCCAACAAAAGTTGAACTGCCCCTCGTCAGAATTAAAGAAAGGCATCTGAGTTTGTTGGCGTTTTTGTTAATTTCTGCTTGTTAATAATATCAACAAGCAGTTGCTTAATTTAAAAAATTTCTCTAACACATTTTCAAAATGACTTCAAAATGTGGAACTAGAATATCATCATAAAGATTTGTCCTTGACCAAACACAAATTAAGCTTTGCAATTAAGTGTAAAAGAATAATACAAGAGAAAACCTTCACTCCATGAAGTATTGGATCGTTACTTATCATGTCAATCAATGGTGGGCTGCTGAGTGGTGTTCCAGTTGTCAGCAAGTCTCCTTTTACTGGAGCACCAAACACATTAACTCCATCCCAGAGACTAGGGAGAAATAATGAGAACAAATAAGAACTGTGAGATACATAAATCTCCAATAAAATCTGAGGAAAGTACACTGTACATGGTATACAACCTGCTACCCCTGGTCATAATAGAAGCAAGATCAAAGCGAAATCCATCGACATGCATTTCTGTTACCCAATATCTGTTGCACCAGAGAAAGCTAGTAAGATTTTCAATCAATATGGTTACTTGTAAACCCCCCCACCTCCCCCTCATCCAACCAAAGAAATTAAAAAGAAAAAGCTGGCCAGAACAGAATAAACCGGAAGACTATACATTATAAACATACAGTAAATGCATATGAATGAAAGAGATAGCATGGCTTAGGTAAATAGTGTCATAAGGAATAAGCCAGCTATACATAAGTACTGAATCATTAATCTATGATATTCAATTGTAAATATCTTCTGACTGCTTCAAGGAATCCTCTTGCGTGCTCTACATCTTGAATTTACAATATAAACATGCATGTATATCTGTGGCATGGCAATGTACACAAGCATGTAAAAGCCCACAGAAACAGAGGTGAACAATCTTTTAATAACAGAGAAGTAGAAGGTGTTCCAAATGAAAAGTGAAAGAGATATTTCATATCCAAAAAGAGGTTTTAAAATAATTATATTTCATGAGAAATAAACTTCGTATAGTCATACTATTGATAATAATAGTAAGCATACCTCAAGCAGTCAACTATAAATTGTCGTACAATAGGATGGTTGCAATTGAACGTGTTCCCACATCCTGAGTAGTTATAGAACTCACCCTGTAAACCAGGAAAATTGGTTTAGTTAACAGCATATATGATTGAAAAGTATCAAATTTAAAGTATAAACAAAATTTGAAAAATTGTCGCATAGCCCTCAAACCCAAGCTGCACTATAGTTATAAACCTTAAAACGTAAATACGTACATTTTGACTGATCAGGGTGTACTCAAATTATGCCATAGAACAGGTGTTTACTCATATTACCCCAGAAACCTTCATTCAATGGGCAGACAAAGTTCAATTCTGACATATTACAGAAGTGAAACCAACAGTGTCACAGGCATTTAAGAAAAGAAGTCAATGTGTTATAATCCTGTAAGCAAATCACAGATGAAATGGTAAATCAGGAGTAGGGGTGGAAATTGAAGGTAAAATGAAAAGGATTAAGGATCAGATGGAGAGATTACAATCCTTAACAACCCAATGATTACAACCCTGAACAACCCAACCACTGGCTTTAGATTGTTTACTTCTAAAATGAAGTAAATTAGGTGATCTAGAAAAGGTCTTAAGGAAGCCACAAGTACCTTTCATCATAAGTAGTTGAATTTTATATATTTTTCACAGAAATCTACTCTACTTTTCAGGACTTTAAACTCCTAAAGAGGAACTCCTGTGTTTGCTTAAATTAGATGCAGAATGAATGATCTAGAAACTAAAATGAAGAAATAAGAAAAATCACTGGGCATGTACTTTGTCACCAATAAAATACAAATAATTTTGGATTAATTATACAAATAGTAAACTTTTAATATTAATCAACTAAAAGAAATCAAGTGTGAAATTGTTCGTGGGTATACCTTGGGTGCTAACATGTAATAGATACTATTGTCAACACCTCTGAAAGAGATTATTGGACCATTCTCATTTCCTTCAGCTGTGTGATTGAAAACAACATCCATGATAACCTGCTTGAGTGGAATTAGTAATGAAAACATACTTTAATATAACAAAACAAAAAGTAAAACAAATATAATGGAAATGATATCATATGCAATCAATATCACCTCTATTCCTCGTTTATGTGCCTCTTTGATCAGGAGCTTCATTTCATTAATCCCATCACAGCCACAATTTTGTAGACCAGAAGCTGAATATCTACTCATAGGTGAAAAGAAATTGACGGTTGAATAACCCCAAAAGTTGACCCTACAAGAAAAAACATATTGCATTATCAGATACTTGAAAAATAGAATCAGAGAAAAACCAAAATTGGACTTATACAGAGAAAAAAAAAAGCCAGAGGACCATCTAAACTAGATCATGAGATCATTAATTTATGCTGCAACATTGAAAAGAAGTTTTTCACACATAGTACTTCATTATATGCAAGTGCATGTTTGAATGTCAAGAAAAAAGCTATCTCAAAAACACAAAGAAATGCCAGGTATTTGTGTAAATCTGAGTGGCAATTTAAATATAATAACAGAAGTAGGTGACAGAGCTGTAATGATTTCACCAGCTAATATCAAAATTGAATGTTAGTTCATTAGCAAGATACTTGAAAGAATGTATACTGTGTTGTTATTGGGTTAAGAACTCTCTTACCTATAGTCTCCTAGTGCAGGATTATAGCTGAAGTATTCCAGCTCATTGAACTCATGACATGGCATTAACTCTATACAGTTGACTCCGAGTTCCTGCAATAGATGAAACTACATGACAACTATTGCAATTAAGATTTTATGATCACTAACATTATGAAGTACTAATTACATGGCATTAATTCTTTTTAATTGACTCTAAGATCCTGCAATAGGAATATATTAATTGTAACAGTAGCAAGTAAGATTTTATTATATATAACATTGTATATTAACCAATACTTTATGCACACATATATGCTCTGTGCAATTATGCAATGCCCGAGTTCATTGAAAGCAAACATTGAGGGTTCAATAGTAATATACAAGATCAGCAATAGCTAAGGAGATGCATCACTTTACTTTAAAGAACGCAACATGGTGCAGAGACTGAAAGCCATTATAGATTGATACCACAAAAAGAAATTAACAATTCATTAAAGTGATGATTTTCAACAGGTTTTTGAACTATTTACACATAATATCAATTGAGACAAAGATATGTTCAAGGGAACCCTTTAAGTAGTTTAGAAACTACTTAGAAATTTCACCTTTAAGTGGTCAAGCTTCTCCACCACACCCAGGTATGTGCCTGGAAACTGAGTCCTGCTTGACTCATGCTTTGTGAAACCCCGCACATGCATTTCATATATTATAAGATCCTTCTGTGGATACTTCAGAGGTAAGTCTCCTTCCCAGTCAAACTAAACATGCCACATAAAAGCAATAAGTCTTAGTACCCGGGTAATTTACGTGAATGCTTGATCACAACAAGTTGAAATTTTCCACATTGTCACTATGATCAACCACTATGTATTGGAAACAATTCAACAAATTAATACACATAGAGGAAATGAAAAGATTAAATTTGTCATGAACTAAAAATTTTATTTGAGAATAAGTAGATTCCCACATTCCCAGAACAGTGCGAAGAAAGCTTGTCTTCATAAACGCAAATGAGCATAGGTTTTCTGTCAGTAAAAATCTGGTGTTAGTATCAAGTATCATCATTCATGTCTAATTGTAAGAGCTTTAACGATGAAACATAAATTTCAACAACTTAAAGTAAGAAATTCAAAATAATAATAATAATAAGGTTGAAAGAAACATCAATAGGTTCCATACGAGTAAAGCACCTCATCATCAGAAGAAGGTATCATGCCAGCCATCTGGGGCCAGCAGTTGCCATCAGGTCCTAAAGCACCAAACTCTGCTCTGCTAATGACTGCCTAGACAAGTGAGAGGTATATTAGAGTTGATTACATTTTAATACTGAAGAAAAATCGCGTCACTCAGGAAATGTAGAAAGAAACAGAAGATGGTTTTCAGTTATTACTATTAAGTATTGACTAAAATTCTCTTTGTATACTACAATTTTTTTTAATCAGGGCAGGGCGCAGGCACACTAACTTTTGCATAAGGATCCAGCAAAATATGAGAAGAATCATAGTAGTGTCCTTCTTCAGGAGAAAACTTCCCCTTGAATTTGTAGCCATACAGCATGTCTTTGAAATCTCCTTTCAGCAATACATGCCAGACATCCCCAGTCTTATTAATCAATGGATCAAGAGGAATATTCTCGATCACTCGATTCTGCAACAAATGCATTATCATCATTAATACCATAAACACCACATGCTAAGTGGAAAAATCTGTCAAAATTAACCGAAGTCGTCAGAGTTCATTGAATTCAATTACAAGTCCCATATTAGAAGCCAGATTTTTCAGAAAGTAAATTGCCGTATGTTCTTACGCGAAAGTTAATCCAAGAATAAACTCTGAAGTACAGAAAATCGATAAACTAACATTTGGTAAATCAGATAGAGGAATCAAACAGAGAGTGGCAGAGACTGCATTCGCAGAATAAATGGCAAAATTGACCCCACTGTCTCGAGCAGTGGCCCCAAACGGCGTCGGATAGCCTCTGGATACTTGGAAGCGACGCAATTGCGGCTTCTCAACGACGGCAGTGTCAGTGCCAACCCCACCGGCATCAATGGCATTCACCGTCAAAGTATTCATTCTTGAACTAATCCCATAAGTTAAAGAGTCGATGCATTTCTTGTTCAATTTGGAAAGCCTTTTCTTCAGAAGAATTCGACATTGAAATTGAAACTTTTGAGAACTAAGCTTGGGAGGTGGGACAACAAGCAAGCACGAAGCAGAGGGAGTGAAGCCCATTGGAAGTGATGAGGTCAGAGATTCATGAAGGTAGAGCCAAACCATTGATCAAACACATGGTAGATGGAGTAGATTGTGAATGTGATTTAGAAGCTGCGCAGTGCAGAAAAGGATAACCTCCAGCAGCAGCAAAATGAGGTTGAAAGATATTTGCCACTTCCACAGCCGATAGCTGTTCCTTCGCGCTTTCTCTGGAGGCCTCTCGCTTGTTTGTTTCTACATTATTCATTGCGATTACGACTACATTGCATTGCAATCCCTCCACCTCCGATTCTCCCTTCAATTCTTCCACGTTGCAATGATTCAAATTTTGAACTGACTTATATGAAAAATCTTTAAAATGTTAATAAATGATATTTCTACTTAATAATTCCTAAATTTTTCTCTTATTCTCTCACACTTCTATTATTTTTCTTCTATTTATGCATTCCATATACACTTAGTAAACGTGCATTTGGTTTTTCTTCTAAAAAATTTTGTCTTTTAGAAGGGTTAGAATTTAAAATTTAAAATTTAAAATTAAACGGTTAAATTTATTTTTATTTATTAAAATTATGAAAGATATAATGAATCAAAAGATGCACAAATGTGGGCCTATTAAAAAAGTTGTATAAATATTTTTATTTATTTTATAATATATTAGCTATAAATATTCTTCAATAATTTTATTTAAAATTAATTATACTCACAATTAATTTAAATAAATTCTCAACACATGTAAAATTTTAAATTAAAAAATCTTAAAATAACAACTAAATGCTACGTGTGATCATTCATGGATATGATTTGTTCTGATATTTCCACATTGACTTCAAAGATTCTCAAACTAAAAAATACAAGAAACAGAAAATACATTAAAATTGTAGAACTTAAAAAAAAAAAAAAACCAAGTTCTGGGGTTTAAAGACTTTCAACCTATATCCCGAAAAAGAAAAATGCAAGTCTCATACACCATCAAATCTTAGAATAAAAATACACCACATTCTTTTTCCTAATTAGTTTGTAAAAAAATATGCTTTCATGTGAAATTAACTTTAAAAAATAAAGCTTAATTACTAGGCTTCCCAAATAAAGCTAAAAACAGAAATTATAAACGAAAAAAAAACTTTTTCTTATCCAACACAGAAAAAGAGTTTTTTTGGATTCATTTCAGGCGACAAAGAAAAAAAAAAGAGGAATAAAAAATGAGATAAAAAATAAAAAATCTAAAATTTTAATTTAATTTAAGTAATAAAATTTAATTTTATTATCTCTTAAATTTAATTTTTTATATTATAATTTTTTATTACTTCAAAAAAATAAAAAATTCATTATTTTCTTAGACTTGTGCTATTCTTTTGGTTGGTCCTCCCCGGTTTTATTCTGTTCATTATTGAATGCCTCGTTAGACGCCGATAAAATCGATGACGAGTTGGGAGCGTCAGATTATTGGTTCAAGGCTTTCATTATTTTTACTCGTTGCAAGGGATATTGTCGTATTTTCCAACCAAAAAGAATATTAAAGAATATATAAACTATAATGTATAAAGGACCTTGGAAAACAATCAAAAGGGGAAAAAGCTCTCCAACAGAATATTTATTAAAAAAATATATTATTAAATTTTATAATTATATCTAATAGATCACATTCATTTATAGCTATTTGGTAGATTCAAATTTCGTGATTCTATCACTTCTCTTTAGATTTTGTTGTTCCTCTCAGTTTGTAATATTTTGCATATTATGTCACCGTTGTACTTAAATATTCTGTTCAGAAGTCATCAATCAATGCTGTTTGTATATCTTATTGTGGAAGCTGTGCCTGATTAATATTCAGCAGTACAATTTATAACGCCAACTTATATGGGGGTGCCATAAAATTGGAGAAATGCTAAGCACTCCTAGGACAGCCCAGAAGAGAGAGAAAAAGAGAATATGAGAATGTGTAAAGAATTTCTGTACATAAATTTCATTCCACTAAAATTGCCATTCTAGCTACTATTCAAGCACGAAGGATGCTCTTTTTGTCAAAAAGAGCATTCTTGGATAGCTACCCTTTTAGTCATTTTCATGATTGAATGAAAATTCCTACCTTCGTAAAAAAAAAGCACCAAGCATGCACTACGATTCTTATAAAGCATGAACCCTCTGTGCCTTCACTGAAGGTATATTCTGCAAATAGCAGATGAGAAATCTAAAATTATGGATGAAAAGCAGTAATTGTATAGGTCCCATCAATAGGGAATCAAATGATACTTCATCACAAAACAAAGGAGTGCTCTTCATGTTGGTACCCACCTACAACTTTTCGGCTCTTCTAAGAAAATTCATCTCATTCGTCACAGAATAAATCCCGTGAATGAAATATGAACCACAAAAAACTCATCATTTGATGAACCACAATGCATACAAATATTGGGAAAAACACTTCATGAATCATAAAATCCCTCATTGATCACTAAAATTTGATCCACATTAAGTATTGTTGAATAAAGATGCCCAAAGTTAGGGGATAAGCTCAAAAAACATCTCACTGAAATCCATCCACTTAAATTGGAATGGATCCAAGGATGATTAGAACCAAAAAACCCACCTTTCGGCTTAAAAAAAAAGCACATTCCTGGCATCATTTAAAAATCTTGACTCTAACTTGCTTCCCTGGAGCCCAGGTGAAAAGAGGCAAATCTGGACTTCAAACCCTTGCTTTCTGCAGGAGAGGAGTCAATGCAATGGTAGTTTCCTTGCAGGAATCAGAACCCACCTCAGAGACCATCTTCACAAACTCTTCCAAAGAAAAGTTGCCGTATCTATTCTCATCTTTATCAAGGTGTTTGACGATTTCTCTGAAGAAAGGCACTTCGCATGGCAAAACCAAACCCCCATTGCACTGAAATCCGAACTCCTCTTCCGTTTTCTTCAGCAGACCCACGAAAATAGGGAGGTTGAGGAACCGTGCAGGAATCACAAAACGCTTGCGTCCGACACCGACGTAGACCGCTAGGAAACCAGAGGGGGTGCGTCGACTGGGGTTAGAGTCAGATTCAGAGGCGTCGGAATCGGAATAGGAGAGAACAGAACGACGTCGTAGGCTCATGTGCTTCCAGCGCAACATGACCTGCTTGAGACGCACGATTTGACGAATCTTATCCACCTTCTTCAATGCACCCGCCATTCAAGTTGCAGAGAACGGAGAGAGAGCAGGGGTTGTTTGCTATAGTCTTTGTAAACAGAACCAAATTACAGTTGGATTCAAATAAAAAAACCAAAGGAGAGGGGAAGACAAAAAATTGGATGGCGGGCCAGAGTGATATAATCAGGTTGGGTACGATTGTGTCACTCTTTTGCATGTCAAATGACTTTGGTACCACTCTCGCGTTTGAAAAGGAAAAGGGAAATCAGACTCTCATACCTCTCACTGTGCTTAATATTCATCAATTTTTATGTAAATTTTTAATTTTTGAAGTTTTATAATTTAATTAATAAATTTAATAATATAAATTATATATTATAAAAATAATTAAAAATAAAATTATAAAAATAATAAAATTCATTCTAAAATGCCATTTCTTCACCCACAAAATATTTATTTTTCTAATATTTCTGACAAGATAAACGTATTTAAAGAGTTTAGCAATTCAAGTGTTGATAAATTAAAATTTTCCTTTATGTTTATCTTTTCCTTTTTTTTTTTGTTAATCGGCCAAAAAAACACTAATCAAACTATCTTTTTCATTAGGCCTCAGATTTTCTACTTGAACATTGTGCATGCACAATATATATATATATATATATATATATATATATATATACACGTATAATTATATTAAAGCAGGCGATGAAACAATTTTTCATAATAAAATATTTTATCAATGCAGTTAGAAGCTTTTTCTGATTCTGGTCTACCAATCCAAGTTGATAATTCTAGTTTCTTTAGATTTATGATATAAATATTCCCATAAAAAAAAGATTTATGATATAAATATTAAAGGTGGATAAAAATGTTATACAATTGAAAGAATTTACTTGTTCATATATAAAAAAAATATTTAATTTAAAAATCAAAAAGATAAAAATATTTAAAGAGATGATTAAAAATAATTTTATATTAAATAATATTTTTAAAATTTTAATTTTTAATAAAATTTAATAACATTGTTCAATTCAATAGCTTTTGTTTGTTATTATTATTATATATATAAAAAATGAAAAATGCTATTTCAGTGCTTGTTGTGAGGTTATGGGACTAATAATAATTCTTGATTTATTTATTTTTATAAATCTTACAATTTAATTTATAAGTTTAAGTAAATTTAATAATTTAATTTTATATTATTTATAACAATGACAATAAAAAATTATACATGTGTTCCCATTAATGTTGTTTTAGACAAGAGTTAAGAACATAATAAATAGAGTAACAATATTTTTAGTTTTTCAACTTTTTTAGAACTACGATTTCATCCTTCATCTTCCTATTTGAACTAATTCAACCTTTTAAAAGTTTAATTGACAAATAACTATTACTTGCTCCTCAAATATCTCATTTTTCATTCAAATGAACAATGATGTAGCCAAGCGATGTTACAAGGTTGAATTTCTTTATCTTATTCCTCAAGTGATAAATATGTGGGTAAACTTTTTTATAACATAGTAAAAGAAAATGACCAAAGCAAATAGAAAAAAATTAACTCACATACTTATTGCATAATGAAAAAAGTAGAAAAATTTTGCCAGTCAATTTTTGACTCAACTGGCACTACTGTCACTTTCCTAGAATCTAATTATGAGTTCGATATTCCCTATCTCCCTTTCCTTGATAAATGCCCTAAGTATAGCCTCTTATCACAAAAAAAAAAAAAAATTATTTACGTAAGACTATTTTGCTGCACCAATTTTTAATTGAACAAAAAAAGGTAAGTCATAAATCATTTTTTGTCAATTGAACTTTTAAATAAATAAATTTATTTAATAGAAAGATGGGAATGAAATTACATTTTAAAAAGAAGTTGAGATATTAAAATATTCTTAATTTTATAATAAATAAAGCATATTAGATAAAATACAAAATTTATTCTTGTATTTTTATTGAAAATTTAAACTTAAAAAAAATTGATTCTTTATATAGTATGCAATTCTTTTAACTAATTGATTAAGATTTTGATTTAATTTTATGCTTTAATTCTTTAAATTAAAATGAATGTTCTTTATATTTCAAGTATTCTTTTTCTATATAAGTTTAAAAAGTTTTTGACATTTCAAATGTTCTCTTCCATAAAAATTCCAAACATATTTTTAACAGTTCAAGTATTTTTTTTTTTTCCATAACAAGTCCGAACACACTTTCTAGGTTTTATACTTTAAGTTTTCTTTCTTCATGCTAATACAAAGTGCTTTCTACAAGCAATTCAAGAATTCTTATTACATACTGCTAATTTTTATTGCTTTTTCTCAATTCTTGGGATAAATAGAATTACATTTAATAAAATTAGTTTTTGACAAGTGCGACATTTTAAATATTTACTATCATTTTTTTTTTTTAAAAAATTCAAACTGTAAACCATGAAAACCACCCCATTTGTGAGCTGCAACTGTTTGCCTGCATTAATGTCAATTCAGTTGATTTTTAATCAAAATGGTTTTAAGGGTAACCAAACAGAGAGAGGATCCAATTCTTAATTTTTTTTTTTTCCAACCGGAGCAGATTTTGTTCAGATCATAAGGGCTTAATTATTTCTCATTGGATCTGCTAAAACTCTATTCCACCACCACCAGTTGACATTAAACTCAAATTTCAGTACACCAACCAACTTTAAAGATCCAACCACATTGTATCTACCATTTATATTACAACATTTGCAACTGGAATATCTAAAGCTGATAGTGGAATTTCTTCAACTTCATGATGTGGCATCTTTCAACATGCTTCCAACTTAGTCACTGCCACCATAAGCCTTTTGCTTTGAATGATAGAGGTGATGAAGGGCCTTTAGCAGCTGCCTCTGGATTTGATGCAAAGTCTGAAGGAGAAGCTGACTGTCTCTTGAAATCCTTAACTGGAATGTTTATAATATAGAACCTAGGAGATTTGCATGTCCTGTTAAGGATTCAAAATAGCCAACCCAGCCCCCCCCCCCCCCCCCCCCCGGCCCAAAAAATATAAAATACACCCACATCCATAGTACCTTTGGGTTTCTTGTTGGGCACTCTCCAAGATTCTCTTGCTATCTTATATATGTATTGGATTCAGACATTGTCAAGAAGAAAGAGGAAAAAACAGAAGGCTTACCATATACCTGTACACATGCATAGGTGATGGCAAGACTGCAGTGGAGATATCAAGATTGGAAGCCTCACAAATATTGAATTTAAAATTGAACGGCATAGATGAAGATACATAAACGTAAAGTGTAAACTATACAAAGAGATCATACAACATTTCAAATAGCATAAACAAAATTGCAGAGGTAATAATAACAAATTAAGAATAAAAAGGCATTCTGCTAATACCACTGGTATAGCGCTGTAGCTGCTACTTAAAAGAGGAAAAATATAGACAAACACACTCAATTGAGAAAGCAAATTCGATCTGACATTGAAGAGATGGAATGAAATAAACGTAGCTAGATTTTTTATACACAAAAACATGACTTCTACTAAATATTGCTAGAAAAAATCTTAATGCAAATTATGAATATACATTTACAAACGAGGATATGCTATATGGTCATCTAATACAATGCCTAAGTATGATTCATGAAACAACAAGTACAACTATAACAAGAAAGCACAATCTCTCAGTTTCAAGAAAGACAACAAACAGTATAAACTATGAAAAAAACTAACATCTCAAGGCCCTTGACCTTGGATCATTCATATCGAGAAGTGTAACAATCATCAAGCTCTTGTCCATCTAGCACCACTTCATTTTGGACATTATATACCCCACCACTAGGCTCAGCATTCCGTATGAAGTTTCATTCACAGGTTGTTGGAACGAAGTTTCAATACTTATCAGTGTTGCAGTTTCTTCAAGGATGATTTGCCAACCGAACCAACACCACTATTCCTTGCTCAAGCCATTGCACCAAAGGATGAATTTGTCTCTTGATTATAGGTTCTTAATATGGTTAATGTTAATTTTTCTAGGATGAAAAAAGATAGACTCATAAAATTGGATTTATTAATATCTTAAGTATTAGATTTATTGAGTTTCGTAATTTAAACTTAAAGTTAATAATAGTGAAATTTAATTTATAATAATAAAGGGACTATTTTAAGTAGAAGTTAAGATAGTGATTAGAAATGTAAACTAATTCTGAAAAATGAAAGAGATTTGTATTAAAATAAACAATTGGAGTACAAAATTGAAAAGTTGAAAACAAAAGCTTAAGGAAAACTTGAAGACAAAAAGTAAATTTGCATAAGAACTCAGAAAATTGGTTCATTGTTGATTGTCCTGTATCGACTCTTTCTTACGCCTCTCAGTTAATGGTTAACCGTTTTAAACCCCCATTCCCAGAATTCTTTGGCCAGGCAGCCGTGTTTCCTCAGTTTTAGGCATTTTTCTGGGTGATTCTAGTTCTAGGTAATTTTATTTTTAGATTTTTTTATACAATATCTTTACATTATTATTAAAATAAAACTAATTCACATTTAAAATTAATCATACTTTCACTAAATGCAATACTTATATATATGTATAAATTGCACAATACTTCTACGTTATAAAACCTGTTTTTATATATATTTGTTTTATTATGTTAATAAAAATTAATTTCTATATACAAATTATACAAATATTATGCGTTTAAATTGTATTTCTCTTTATTACATGGGCAACCTTGGTTTGTTAGGTCCCTACGGATTTGACTATCACAGTTATTTTTTTATCTCCACGCAACCTACCTAACTTCGCCAAATTTGGGCCTCTATCCATCGCGGTCCGCCACCTTGCTCTTCTATTTTTATTTAAAATGAAGACGTAAACGAAAATATATTCAACTTGTTAGTATTTTTAATTATTAAATAATTACTATTTTAGAAGTATGACATATATTTTTATTTTGAATATAAAGAGTAGTTACTCTTATAGAATTAAAATTTTTTCATCAAAAAAATTATATATAAAAAGCCTGAACTTTTAAGAGGTAGAGGTTTTATTGTTCCATTTGAATTGTCAATTAACTTAATTTGGTTCACTCAGAGGTTGAAAATCAAAGTCTAGATGTTATAATGCATTTTATCATTTCTTAAGAGCCTTACTTTTCTATAGAATTTTTATAAATAATTTGGCCTATAGAAAATTAATTTTAATAATTTACTTAATGTTTTTGTAATTTTAGCTACAATTTTATGCTCTTATGAATACTCGAATTGTGTGTTTTCTCTCAAGAAAATGACTATTTATATGGGTTTGGAAATTATTGTCATGTCAATTAGTAAAACTAATGAGACTCAACGACAAAGCAAACTGGTAGGACAATGACAACAATGATGTCTTCGCACTCAAGACTACTTTTGTTGGTTGTTGGGACAGGGACTAATTTTCCATGGTAAGAAAACTACATAAACTATTTGTTACAAGGACAAAAACTGGGAGCCCAAAATAGCCATTTTAGAAGGAAGATGGGAATTTTCTTTTTCTTTTTTTGAGTTTTTCCTATGCTTCAATGGTTCTATCTCACTGCGGCAACAACCCAAAAGAAAGTATCTCACGCGAAAAAAGAAAAAGAAAAGCAAAATAAAGTGGTACCTTGTTTAAATCTTGAACTGAATGGATGATCATCCATGTAAGGTACTTCAGTGGTGAAGTCAGAATTTTTTTAGGAGTTAATTGGTGTGCATATAATCATATACTACTAGTAGATTAATACACACATTTAAAAAATAAGATTATTTTTATAATTTAAAATATTTAGGAGTCACATGAAAACTTTAAAATAATATAGATAAAATATATAAAAAATTATTTAAAAGTTCTAAACCTATTATAGGTTATATCTAAAATTTTATAAAATTTGAGGGATCAAAATAATATTTTTGTGATATTAATGAAAATTTTAAAGTTAAAAAATTAAATTAAAAATTTGAAATTTGTTATGGTTGTATAAAATTTTTCACAGTTGAAGGATTAGGCTCTCCAAGCGTCTCTTCCCTCTTGCACTTAAGTTTATAGTTTATAATTTAGTAAAATATTAAAATTAGGTAATTATATTTATATTTTTGATATAATATATAATTTAAAATTAATTTTTTATTATAAAATTTTACAATTTATTTAAAATAAAACTCAAATTATACATTGCATCAGAAGTGTAAATATAAATATATAAATCTAATATTACTTATTATTAAATTAAATTTAGATTACTTAATTTTTTTCACTTTTTTATATTTAAATATGTAAATTTTAATTTTTTTTAATCTTATCTTTTTAATTTTTTTACACATTGAAACTTAAAAAAAAAATTACCTAATCCTCGTCCTCTTAAATCGTGTTTTATAGTGCGAGTGAATTGACAATGGTGCTGACCAGTTGTCCACCCAGTTCCCGCTTGTAGTGGTACACACAAAGGTCAATTTACGTTTTAACCGATTTTGCCTCTTCACCAACCGTCTATCTCGTTCATTTTATTTGACTATACTGCTTTTGTCTGTTAGTTTCTGTGGTGTGGGTGTCGGGAAATTCTGAATCTGATACTTGAAGAGCCATAATCCAAATTCTCCTATAGATTTCGCCGTTGAAGACGTTGCTTTGCACGAACCGATCCTATTTGCACTCATTGTGGGGCAGCATTGTGAAAGATGGGTGGCTTTTCTTGGCCTGGTGATGCCACGGTACTTCCCGATCTGTTCCGCCAAATTGTTTTACAATGTGTATTCTTTTGCGTTGTCGCGATTTCCTTTGTAGCGTCGTACCCCTCCTCTTGGCTTTTTCCGACATTAATCGTGTTTTATTTTACCTGGGTTTGCTGTTTTGCCGTTCACTCCCGTTATGACGTGATGCAATTGCACTTTAGATTAATTTTCGGTGTTGGATTGTACGATCAGAAGCTATTCGATGATAGGACTCAATGTATTCGATTTTATTTAAGTTTGATCTAGCATTGATTAGTTGGCATCCTTGAATGCAAGAATTTATGGTGATGTACGGTGCTTTGAAGAGTCAGATGAGATCGATTGATAATGCGCAATATATATATCTGGTGAAATTCTCGTTGATATGCTAATTTGGCTAAGTTTTAGGATTTTGCTGGCGGATGTTTGATTGTAACTAAAATAATGCCAGCTACTTCTTTATCCCATAATGTTTGCCGATAGTTTTTCTTTGTTTGAAATTTTAATACCTTGAGCACTCACCCCTAAAGAAAAAAAAAAAAAAACAAAAAGAAAGAAAGTAGCATAGACATAGAAGTTGTTTTTTAATACAAAAAAATATTAGGAGACCGTGAATTGAGAGGTAGAGAAGAGGAAGCGTTGCTTTGTGATGATGCTTTCCCTGTTTAATGCTTTTACATGCTATTATTGAATATTGATTCGTGATATGATAATGTGCAGCTATATAAAATGAGAAGTATGGTTTCAGAGATGGCAAGGGTAGATAACATGAAAGTTCGAGTTGTAGTATCTCCTTATCGAATTTGCCCTTTGGGAGCACATATTGATCATCAGGTACACTAATATATTTTTTCAATTATGTTAATGCAAGTAAAATCAAATAATTGATATTGAGCTTCTTATAGGAGACTTGTGCTTAAGTGTACGTACTGTAGAACTGTACAAATAAATTTCACCTATTGAATTATTGGGAAATCTATTTCTAATTCTTCCATTTCTTGCCAAATTGGACATAAGTTCATTGTTACACTTAACAATTGTGACAGAGTTCCCTTTCAATTTCTGTTAATATTTGCAGGGTGGTACTGTTTCAGCTATGACGATCAATAAGGGAATACTTCTGGCTTTTACCCCATCTGGCAGTAGTCAGGTAAAATTATATAATGTTTACAACTTACTAGCTTGTAAAGTATGAGAGTGCGTATGGATATTTCCATCAGTTGAACACTGCAGGAAAATAACTAAAATTAAGGGGAAACTGAATTGGTTTCTAAGTGAAAAGTGCAAAGTGAGAAGAACAGTGGAAGTGAGTGTTCTCAGAACAATTTTCCTTATGTGGCGGATAATGGCTTGAAGTGCACAATAGAAAGTAAATTTTGCATGTTCAAATAATTAGACTGATGTTTAGCAGCTTGTGCATGTCAATAGATTCTCAGTGCTGGTGCATGTGCATGTCACCAAAATTTTGCATGGTTATCCTGTCAAAAGTATAAGTTTAAGTTGTTGCTTTCTTGTATTCATCCCTTGTGCAAAATTGTCCACTGTACCCATGGGTATAACAATTAAGCATGCAGAAATTCTGTCAGTTGTAATTTCGTTGATATTTCTGTTTAGTGTTTTGATCTTCTAAATTCTGTTAAAGGAGGAAGGTTATAAATGATGTAACAACTCAATCAGCCAAATTAGATTGTGGTTGGGTTTGAGTTGAAATTTGAACAACTTTTAAGACATGACCTACTGGGAAAAGCCAAAAATATCTAAACTTATAGATGCAAATTACAACTCAAATGTAATGGAATATGATGAGGTTCCGTCATGAATGAAAGTATAATTGAGCTTATCAAATAAGTATGAATGCAAATATACATGCTTATCATTCATCACGCTTTTATCTATTTAAAGAATGATCCATGGAACTTTTCTTGTAGGTTGTAATTCGTTCAGGACAGTTTCAAGGAGAAGTTAAGTTCAGGTGTGTGGCCTGTGATCACAAGGGTTACTTTTTCCATAATTCTATAATCAGTTTTTAGCAGCACTCATAAATTTATTATTTCCTGGGTACATGTTCATTGATAGCTTGAATTTAATTGTGTGCTATCTTGAAGCAAATCATTAACATTAACAGACATGCTTGATAATACTTTTAGAACAATGCATATTTGCCAGGTCTTTTCTTACAAATTATAAGATGAAATTGGCAAGTGATGTGAAGCTTCACTTGCTATCATCATTTACACGGCTAGATGTTGTGTTCTCCCAGTACTGACTAGTATACTATTTTAACTACCCCTCTTATCAAGGGCTATTATCATTTTCTTTTCATCCTACTATTTTCTTCAATTTCCTAAATTTCACTATGTATTGCCTAATATTGATTCATAAAGTATGGTTTTTGACAGTGTTGATGAGATTCAGCAGCCAATACAAACCACTGAGAAAAATAATGAAAACCAGGCAAAGGATTGTTCTGAGCCAAAAGAACAGTGTAACTGGGGGCGTTATGCTAGAGGAGCTGTTTATGCACTGAAAAGTAAGGGAAACAATATTTCTCAGGTAAAAATAGGCCAAGCATGTTTACTTTTCTATTGATTTTTGATTGTGATAAGCTTGCATTATATATTCATAAAAAATAAACCAGTGTCATTGCTTTATTATAATCTAGTTTATGTTGTACTTTTGACTTTGATCATCAGAATTATTAGGATACAAGTCAGCTGATGTCTAGGGCTTTTCAGCGTAAGGCTACTTAAATTGTTAAAATTATTTAAAAGAAGTGATGATGATGCTTATGCCCTGTGATTTGTGCTTTTATTGGAGTGGAGCTATCATTATATTATTTATTTATATGGACCTGAGTGGTAATAACTTCTTGTTGTCAACTTCCATGAGTTTTTTTAAAATGGTTCAACAACTAGCAAATTGAACTCATAGTCATAGTTCTTCTGGGCCCATAAATTCTCATCACTGGGTTTTATAATCAATTCGGCTATGAAGATCTGTATATACCAGGAAGATATAATCCTTACAACTTTTATATTTTGGGGTGATTAGAATTTTTGTACTCTGAAATTTATGGCCAAGTTTTTGTTCTACTAGCAAGATTGATTATGGTGGATATATAATATCAATAAAGTGTTAGAAGGGATGTGACTGTACACATTTTTCCTCCCAGCTTACGGCTAGAGGATTAGAAACTGATTGTGATGCATTTCAGACTTTTTTGCCATGCAGATCATTCTGTTGTTCAATCATTCACTGATCCTTGTCACAATCTTTGCAGGGCATCATAGGCTACATATGTGGTTCTGATGATCTGGACAGTTCGGGCTTAAGCTCTTCTGCTGCTGTAAGATCATGTTTTGCTCAGCTTCTGTTTTTCTTGGCCTGCGTTATTATTGAAGTGATTAGTCATGGGCCTAATGAAAATTGAAATGAAATTATGAGATAAGAATTAAGTAACTTTAGCTTCTTGAGAAAAATTCATAACTCCATCCTCCTTATTCTTCCTCAATTTATTTTTAAAATTTTTTTTAGTGTGGGTTGGGGTGCTGGGATGGAAGTTGATCAAGGAAGGAGAAATCTTTGTCATTATATACATTTCTTAGTTCCTTTGGTGTTTTTATGTGCACTATAATTCCTAGTAGAGAGCTTTGATTTGTGTTGATGAAGTGATGATTTCTTTTTCTTTGATCAACTGGTAAATTTATGATTAAACTTTAGCCATCAGATCTTGAAAAGAGGTGGGCATAATAAGGTGGAAGATGTATACTGGAACCTAATGAAGGGACTTTGTATATGTTAACAAGTGTTAGGAGCGAATTCTGGACCACTCGATCATAGTGCCTTCCTTACCATGTCATAGAACTGCTTGATATTAAATATTAAACTATATAGCAAGGGACAATAGTTTTTATAGATTTGATATCATGAAATCAGGATTATTCTTAATGTAACTATGTGTTAAAGATTGGCGATATATGTATGATAATTCCATTTAGCTGATAGGATTATCTAGCTGAGCAATTATCCTTTACTAGTAGAACAAAGTTCTTACCTAGTGGTTTGTTTTCAAAACATAAACATACCTGCGTAATATAAAAAAATATCTAGACTCCATACTAAGGTTGTGAAAGAGAAAACTTCAGGATAATAAGATTGCAGTGTAAAATCTCAAATTGTTGTGTAAATATAGTATCCTGATATAAATAGAACTTCTGACAGATTTATCTGATTAACATCACTTTAGAATATCAGTGTTTCTTTGTTAATAAGATACTGTTTACCTTTGTTTTGGTCTCCTTTCTGAAATGCACCATAAGATTGCTAATTGCTGACTATTGGCAATTTCCATTTTTTGAGTCAAACTTGTGGTATAATGCCATTTTGCAGTTTCAATTTTCATTAGTCTGTCTAGGACAACTAGTGTGTCCAGTATATCAAAACTTATAGTTGCATTGCTTGGCAGGTTGGAGTAGCTTACCTCTTGGCTTTGGAACATGCAAATAATTTAAATATAACTCTTACGGAAAATATTGAATATGATCGGTAAGTTTCTCTAAATCCTTAGAGGCAAAGGGCTCTAAAGTTGCAAGGCATTCTACTGTAACCATGGGAACATATGAGCGGGTATCTTTTATCAGGTGAAGGGGAATGTCGTCAGCACATCTCTCCTTTTTGCACTTTTTTTTTGTTTTTTACAAATTATGCTAGCTAGTGACATACATGCTGGGTAGTAACAAATACTTCTCGGTTGATAACTTTGAAGAATTTTATTACCATAATTTAAAAGTTAAGTGACCACCAAAGCTTAATAGGTGAAGAAGCTGTAAGTGGATTATGGCTGAAAACAGAAGTCTTGATCTCAGACCCAAGCTCTGATTGTATTTATACTAGTCTGATTACAAGAGGTAGTAGAAACTGAAGTGAAACAAACCACCTACTTCTAGACTCTAGATTACCTAGGATACTAGTAACTCAGCCTTTAAGTGTTCTAATAACACTTAAAGTAGTCTTTCTACCAGTACATATACCAACTACTGTCAGCAGAAAGTATACCAATTAAACTGAACCACCTAACAGTGCGCACCGCACACACACACACGTATAAACAAACTCTGTAACAATGGTAATAAAGGTAGAATAATAATCTTTCTGGCAAGTATACAGAGGTGTAAAAGTGGGGGAAAAAAGGTGGTGTATGGCTATCATATTCATCTTTGCACTTCTTTTTGGCAATATTGTAAGTGCTGAGTGGGCAAAGCAGAGGAGGACTGTAAAATTGTTTTGGAGCCTTATTTTTTATATAAAAAATATAATATATTATATACTGAAGAGAAATGGTATATGTGCAAGATAAATAGAAGAGCAAGGAACTAAAATCAGAGTTTACTTGTGAAACTGCCCTGAAAGGGGAAAAGCTTGATGAAGGCAGTCTCAGATGGTTTTGGTTAATGGTGAACTGTGGGTAACTACATTCTACAATCAAGTTGGGAGATGAAATATGGAGTATAGCTCTAGCTTTAACCATGCTGTTGGTGGATTTTGGACAAACAAAGCATACTAAATATACATATACCAGCAAATAGGGAATGTGTCTTCTCATAGATGTTATAGATTTTGGAGGATATATTGGACAGTCTATTTGCTGAGCCTAAGAGCCTGAAGGTGACTATTAAACAAGATTTTATTTGAATATGTTAATTTTTCCCTTGAAGTATATGGTTACAAGAAAATGAGTAGGATAGACCCTGCTGAACAGTGATCTTGATGAACTTCTGTGTGACTAATACCTGGCTTATTCGAACCATGGGCTCATTATAATTTATTTCACTTCCCTCCCTTTGGCCTTCTTTAAAATATTTTTGTGGGTTTTGCAGTGATTAGGGCCTGACTCTTTCAGTCATTATGGTGACATACATTGTATAATTTATAGTCTAGTTGTCTGGTGATTTTAGGCCTTCTGAATATTACCATCCTGTTATAGGTTGATTGAGAATGAATATTTGGGTCTGAAGAATGGCATAATGGACCAATCAGCCATATTACTTTCAAGCCATGGTTGTTTGATGTGCATGAATTGCAGGGTAAGTCACAGATTTTAATGGAATATGCCCTTTTGCACATTTTTGATAAGGTTTACACACTTTTGGCAAAAGTTACCACATTTCTGTATAACGTTACAACTTTTCCATGGATGTGGATAACTTTTCGCAACAGTTGCGTAATGGATTGAGCCACTTTGTCCAAAACTTGGTTACTTCACTCTTCAATCATGCATGGAAGATAAACTTGGATATGCTGAATAAAATCTTATAAATGTGATTTTATTGTACACAATACTGTTTTTCCTTTTATCATTAGCATTCTTGTGTCTCATGGGTTAGTTAAGCATGTGCAGACCAAAGACTATATGCTTATACACCCACCAGGGGAGGACCATGGGACTGATCTGCATAAAACAACCAAAATTTTGTTGGCACTCTCAGGGTTGAAGCAACCTTTGACTAGCAACCCTGGATATAATAGACGAGTTGCAGAGTGTCAAGAGGCTGCAAGAACTCTTCTGAAGTAAGATTTCCTTTTTGCTTATTTGAGAATAATTTGCTTTCTTCATATTTTCTCTTTCTTGAATAATTTGTGTTCACATGAATTGTGTAATTTTGAAGACAATAGTGACTTTCAGAGTCTTTGAGCTATCACCATCAAAGTTCTTTCCAGTTTATACCTTAAAGTCTGAAAGATCTTAGTTATTCCACACAACACTAGTCATAGAACTTCCGTTTAGTAGTTTAGTAGTCAAGCGACTTGAATTCGGGGAAAGGATATATGACTGAAATGAGTAGTGTCAAGAATCGGTAATCCTAAAATCTCAAGCAGTTAGGAAAAGACTCAAGAATAGTTCATTGTATATCTCTAACAAATGGAAGCAGAACTAAGGGAGCAAAGATTGAATAGGATCTCCTGATCATGGTATGGGTATTTTATAATTGGTTTCTGGAGAAACCATAAAGCAAGTTGTAAAAGTAAAGGAACACCTAGCTTACATTTATATGATGAAAAGGGTTAGAGAAATATGAGAACTCTTGGGCATTTTATGTTATTGTGAAAGAGTTAAATAAAACTAAAAAACGAGTGAACTTTAAGCTGTCTGTAACTATCTACAGGGCATGAAAATAGGAACCCTGTGATCTATCATCGTCTTTTAAGCAAAGTGATGAATGAATGACTTAAAGTCTCCCTCTAGATCCTGACTAAAACAATATTGCATAAATCCAAATATATTCATTAGTGATTAGAATATTCATGAAGATTAGTAACAGAATTCATTGAACCACCAAAAGGTTGCAAATGCAATAAACAGCATATAATAGAAAGAGAAGGTCCTATTAATTCTAATCCTACCAAGAGAAAAACAATTAAAAGGGATGAGAGTCATGAGACAGAAGCGCAATATATTCCAGAATCCAGAATAAATTGCAGTATAGCCATATAAGGAATTGAGAACGATCTGTAACTTTCCAAACGCAGTATTATATAATTAAAGGATAAGGGTAGGAAGGGGAGGTGGGCTGGAATTACCCTGTCAAATATAAGTGTATTCTGCATTTGCTTTCCCACAAGGCATTCTTTTTTGATATTCTTTGTTGCCTGAGTCAGCATTGCTTTTTAAGTCCATTAATTTTATCTGATTTTGGAATGTGTTATAGTACATTATCTGTACTCCTATGAAAACTACATAATTTTTTAGACAGGTGCATGCATAATATTAAGGTCGCACTTTTTGGGAAAAATTTGTTACTAGTATATAATGTGATAAAAGGAAGATTACAAGTTTACTAAATAAAATTTCCTAGGGAGAAATATGCAACTTTTCCAGTCTTGGTGTGGAAACAATCCTTGGCATTCCCCATTAACCTTTTTTTTGTTTATAAAAAACTGAGAATCTGGCAAGATTATCAATGCCCAGGATAATTATATTTTTATTCATTCTACAGAGCATCTGGGGATGATGAAGTGGAGCCCATCCTATCTAATGGCTAGTATTTTGACTTGATTTTCTCATTTTTGAACTTATAATTGTTTCTTATTTCTGTCATTAACTGCTGGGAGCTAATCTTTCTCTTCTCCCCTTTGAACAGTTAAACGAGAAGTTTATGAAGCTCACAAGGTAACATTGATATGATAAAATTTTTCTTTAAGCAAACAGAATTTTGCTAGTACTGGTTAACATGTTTGATAGAATGCTGATGCACAAATTATGTCTTTTTTGGTTATATCTATTTGCTGGCAGTTATTTGTGTTTTGACAATCATGTTACTTCTAGCTAAATTGAAACCTTTCTTGTAGGAATGCAATTTCGAAGTGTTGCATAACTATAGGAAAATAAGAAACGTGCTAAGTTTTACTAAACTTTTACTTAGACTATAAACTTTAGGTGATATCAAAACCATTAAAATTGATAAATTAAGCAATCTTATGCAAGGATACAAAAGTTCTGAAAAACCTTGGATGAACTGCAATGCATAATGATCAAAACAGCCTGAATTGGCACAAAGTTTTTTCCATAAAAATTCGCAATAAAATATTCAGTTACTAATGGTATTCTGATTGTATTTTTGTCATAGACGAAAATTTATTGACAAATTAATGTCAAAGATTTAGAAATTTTGGTTTATCTTTCTAAATTCTTTTTTGGATTTCGGTTTGTGTTTGTTATACTCTGTTGTGGATCCTGCAAAAGTTTTAGGGGAAGAGATTGCTGTAATAATTATAATGTGCATTTAATCCTTAAGTGTTGACATTTCATCCATCTGTAGTATACAGTATTTATTACTTTGCCTTGTTTGAACTCCCTTCACATAGAGTTTGGTGAGATTGGCTATTACATTCCTTTAGGGTATGATCAAGGGCAGATGTGGTATTCATAATGAAATCAAGAGGAAAAGGACTGAGGATCTTGATAGAAACAAGTGCTGCTTTATATAGTTCTCATTGAATCAAGAAAAAAGGGGATGATTGGTTGAATGAATTTTGTCAATCACTAATTTGGATTGCTTTCCGAGTACAATTAGAGGAAAAGCAGTTATGGAATGTTAAATAAATATAATTTTGGGAAGATGAGTAGTCTATGTTAGAATCGATTCCATCTGACTTGAGCGAAGCCTGCTGTTGGCTTTTTAAATTCTGCTATTTGGAATGTTTTAACTGCCACTAAAATGAAGCTTTATTTTTCATACATTGGCAGCGGAGCTTAAAATTCTACACAAGCGGCTTGTTTTATATAGTTTTCTAGTAAACATTTCCCAAAAACTATTTCAATGACAGTATAGTCAAACATTAGTTGATAATTTTGTGATTAAATTGCTGAAGATGTAAAAGAATCAATAATATTTCTAATCAATCATAAGTGTTGGTTTATGTCTCATAATTTTATATGCAAAACATAATTTAAAATTTAAAATGAATTTAACTAAGATCTATGACTACTATAAGACTATTAATGACAAAATCTTCATTTGTTGGTGACAAAATCATGATAATTATGCTGCTTCTGTAATTTGTTCACTGTGCACTGTTGGTATATGGCATACTAACTCTGAAATTATCCATAATTATATTTACATTGGCAAAGTTGATTAACTGTGTAATCAAGACAATAATCAACTTAATCAGTTTTATTTTTATTGTTGTTTTTTATTTATAAATTTAGCTAAACTGTTCCAGGTTACATACTAATGTTTAATGCTTCCCTCCTATATCATCATATGATCTTTTAAATTCCAATTATAATTTTAGCATAAATTAGTAGTCCAAGATCTTGCTGGTGCAGGGCAAATTAGAACCCAATCTAGCCAAAAGAGCAGAGCATTATTTTTCAGAGAATATGCGCGTTGTGAAAGGTACAACCTGTTCGCTGGCTTTCATCAATCTTAAATTTTTATTTTTATATCTTCTTTGTTTATGCTTATGTGCTTTAACATAATTATCTTAATGTATTAACCAGGACTTGAAGCTTGGGCAACAGGCAGGATAAAAGATTTTGGAGCTCTCATGTCTGCTTCTGGCTTAAGTTCTATTCAAAACTATGAATGTGGTATTAGCCTAAACCTCAAAATCATTTATGGCAATCTATTCTGAAATTTCTTCTTTTTTATTTCTCCTACCTCTTGAAGGTGGCTTGCAAAGTCACAATACTGGCAACCAAATGTGGGTAGGATATCATGTCCTTACCCATTTTTAGCTTCGCAATATCTAGTTGTGCATCTTGCTGCAAACAATCTGAGTCTAGCACAATTATTGACTGTTTCTTGTCTGTCATTTCTTCGCAATGTTTACAAAGCAGAATGAAACGATTATACCTAAGCTCAATTAATCATATCTAGTTGTGCATCTTGCTTGCAAAGTCGCAATACTGGCAACCAAATGTGGGTAGGATATCATGTCCTTACCCATTTTTAGCTTCGCAATATCTAGTTGTGCATCTCGCTGCAAACAATCTGAGTCTAGCACAATTAATGACTGTTTCTTGTCTGTCATTGCTTCCCAATGTTTACAAAGCAGAATGAAACCATTCTACCTAATCTCAATTAATCATATAATTGCCTTTGTTCCCTGACAAGGTAATAGTTGATTTTCAGACTATGAATTGGAGCAATAAAATTAGTCACAGCTCTTTTATTTAGCAGATTTCATTTTTTTTCCTTTACTATTTTCCCTGTACTGCGCAGCGTTTAAATATTTTATACAGTTTCAATTTGTTTAGATTTAGCAGAAGTAGTTTAATTTTTTGAATTTAATGAAAACCAAAGGCATAGATGTTGTGCTGCACATGTGTTATAGAATTTCCTTTACTATTGTTGATATAGAATTTCATTTTGGTTCACTTAAAACTTCTAACTGCACATGTTTACAAAATATGGAACTTACAAGTGTGTGGCTTGGATAATGTAATACCTTTGAGTTCCTAATGGTCACGTGGAATGGTGTGATTGCCAAGGTGCTGAGCCACTAATTCAACTGTATGAGATCCTTTTGAAGGCTCCGGGTGTCCTGGGAGCACGCTTCAGTGGTGCTGGGTTTAGAGGGTGCTGTATTGCGTTGGTAGAGGCTAGCTGTGCAACTGAAGCGGCATCATTTGTCAGGAGAGAATATGTTAAGCTCCAGCCTGAGTTAGCAAGTCAAATAAGTGAAGACACAGTGGTTTTAATTTGTGAACCTGGTGATTGCGCTCGTCTAATTTAGGCAGCAAATTTTGCTGTTGCATTTTGTTTTTAATTCTTAAGATGGCATTGACAGCCATTGATGGTATTCTAGGGAATCAATTTTTTGCCTTATTCTTCTTTGTTTCTCTTCTTTTTTAGGTATAAAGGAATTTCTATATTTAACTATCCATTTGCTTTTTCCTGTGTCTTTGTATGCAACCTTATAAAATTGAAACTACTAAACTGAACAGGAATAAAAACGCAGATATAAATGTATTGTAAGCAGATGTAACTTAAGGATCCCAAACTACTACACCTTAGGAGATAATATAATTATAAAGGAACAAGGGATGACGCCCCTCTCTACTGCTAATTGGTTTGTCTTTCTACATAGCTATAATTTTTCATGAAGGGAACTACTGTTCATGTTGTCTGTTGTAGATTAGAGCTCACTTGAATCATTGTCTAGTAGAAAATTTTTGCAGATGTTAGTTTGCTGCTAGTTTTCATTTGTCTTATTTCCAATGCCGAAGTTTCACTTGTTCAGTTATAAGATCTGAGCTAGCTATTATCTAAACTTCCCTTTGATCTGCCAGAGAGTCATGGTAGGGGCCAATTATATTTGTGACTAAAAATATAGATGTAGAAATTCCTGCATACACATCCAGAGACTTCTAAGGGATTCAGACACAGAAATTATATAACTTTTTTTTTATTTGTTTTCTGTTCTGTTTAGATTTTAGTGTTTATTTTTTTGGCTATAAAAAAATGAAATGATCTCTGTTCCTCTGGAGTACAGGGAAACAGTACGTAGAAATTGAGTGGGTCACAGCCTCACCATTTTACTTTTATGGCCAAATGTCACTACCCACCATTGATTAATATTAAAATGAGCACAATATGCATAGTTAGCGACGTGCAAATTGTAGTCATATAGGAAGAGACTGGTTGGCCAACACAGGTACTTGAAAATTGATGTTCAACTCTCAATTTCATAATCCACCACATCACTTCCATATTCAACTCTAAAATGACGTGGGAGTGTGCCTTCCTGTTGCGGCTTCCCCATTAGAAGACCTCAACTGGCTGGTTTAATAATATTCATGAAAAAGCCACAAGAGACGACAAAGTAAATGCCATAGAAGGATAACATTGAATTGAGTGGCTAGTATAATAATATCCAGGCATTTCCACTTACGGATTGCAGTAGATATCTGAAGAATGACAATATAATGACCGAAAAGTCAGCAGTGTATATACCATACCAGAAAAGGAGAACTTTGTGTGTATATTATAATATGCACCAATTATACATGATGGGTTTTGCTTATCATTCGCTTTATATTTTATCATCTTGTTATTATTTTTATAAATTAAATTTTATTAAATATTTATTTAAAAAAATTAAATTATTTAATTAATCTAATAGCCTATAAAATATTAGTATTTTTTAAAATTAATCTAACATTAAGTTTAAAAGGGTATGAAGGTAAAGCAAGAATTATAATTACAGATAGGACAAATTAAGCAAAAGATTAATGGTTTGGAGGAGCATGCCTAACCAGGGTGAATTAGTTGACCCCGGGCCCCACTTGATGTTGAAGTTCATATCTTTAGAAAATGCTGCTGGATATGTATCTGAATACTGTGATATACTAATTAAGCAGCCAAATTAAATAAATATTGAGATAAAAACATATATAAATTGGAACAAAAATGCTTCCCCCACATTAACTGTGGGAAAAATAAAGAATGGTGTTGGAATTTTATATGTCTTTTTCATAATGTGAGCATAGTAATATCCCTCTATTTCTAATCGTAACTGGCGTTATTAGAATAATGAAAAGAAAGAATATGCTGATCATCTAAGAAATTCCTACAAGCGTGTTTTTTTTTTTTTGGGTTCTTCGGACAACTTATCAGACAAAACCAGCTAATCCCTGCTATTCCTGGACCGAGACCTAGTGAGGTCCTCCCTCAGAATTCCACGCACTTCCATAAGAGTTTCATTAAAAATCAGAATCTCTGTGTCTACATGCTTAAATCTCTTTGCCAAAGCGCAGCCACTCGATTTCCTCCTCTGGACACATGCTTTACTTGAATATTCCAAGTCTTTCTTATCCAGTTTTGCACTCTGTCAATTAACATCTGCACATGTAAATTTTGATAATTGTCTCTGCTTATAAGATGCACTGCTTCCAACGAATCAGATTCGAGATTAGCTGAATTTATCCCCATTTCCCAAGCTAATTTGAGGCCATAAATCATTCCCGATAGCCCAGCTTCAAGGGCAGTACACTCTCCCAGACCAGCCACAAAACCTTTCTTAAAATCACCAGAAGCATCTCGGATAACTCCTGCACAAGATGCCCAATGGTTATCTCTTGGCACAGACCCATCCACATTTATCTTTACCCAACCTTCTGGTGGTTTATTCCATCTCTTTTCACGAAGAACCTCACTATATCTCCCCACTTTGCCTGGCTGCACTAATTCTCTTGCTTCCTCTATGTGTTTTGCTGAAATCAAAATCGCCATTACTTTCTCCTGCTGTTTTGGATCTTTTCCGTGGAACACTACTTCATTCCTCATTTGCCAGATCGTGTGAAGTAATACTCCAAAAACCACTTGCCATTGAATTCCTTCGTCCTTACCCATTTCTCTACGAAGGTTCGCATGAATCCAATCCCTCAAGGAGTTGTTAAAATAACCATACCAGTATCGAGGATGAACAAGTCTCTTCTAAATATCAGTCACCCTACCACAATCCCTCGGTGCGTGACGCGTTGTGTTTACATGCAACTTACAGACTGGACACGTGCCAACATTAGTAATTTGGAGTCTAACTCTCCTCTCTTTTGTCAACAATTTATCTTTGGCACTCAACCAAAGAAGGGTTTTGATTCTCTCAGGACCTTTAAAAGTCTAAATACATTTCCAAATCGTTTGATGGGGACCTTTCTCATTTCCCTGAAGCCATTGATAAGCAGATTTGACTGTCAGGTGACCCGACTTTGTTCCTCTCCACAAACAAATATCATCCCCAGCTAGAGGCTCTGGGGGTTTGATAATAGCTATTTTAGCACAAATCTCTTTCGGAAGCCATTTATTAATAAGCTGCCAGTTCCATTGTCCCTCAGGATTCACCATATCGATCACTTTCTACTTCTTGAAATTCTCACTGAAAGGAGAATTGACATACTTGATAAGTGGTTCTAAATCTTTAATCCATTTATCCGTCCAAAAGCATACCTCTGTACCTCTGCATGTTTCTGAAAGAAGAGATTCTTGCTCATGATCTTAGAATTTAGCTGAAGTAAAAATAAAGAAAGCAAAGCAAAAGCAGAGAAGAAATTAATCTCTAACAAAATAGACACCACTCCTAGTTATCTGTGTAGAAACATAAAAGCTTAACTTTTTGAGACATGCCGATCAAGCTCTTTACTTAAGGTGAAAATTAGCACAATCGTTATCTTTACACAGTATGATCAAGTTAGGTGACAAATATCGGAATTATCTGCAGTTGGTGACCTAAGTAGGGGTAAAATTAGTGAGATAGAAATATTTTATAAACAATTAAAGAGTTAGTGAAAAAACATAGTAGAGTCCATATTTTTTAATCTGTAAAATTTAATTAAAATTACTAAAGTCAAGAATCTCAATTAGAGTGATCCCAATCATATACTAAAGTTCTATAAATATGAGGTGAGTTAATGAACGAATTTGGTAATGAGTAGCCTTACTTGCCACCTGCTATATATGTTGGACACTAGAGCATGAGTTGAGGGGAGCTTGAATCGCATGCATTTGCTGCTACTGAAAGCAATGCCCCAACTGAGGGCACCTACGTCTCTATACTTGTTTACTTTTTTAGTTGTTTTTGTTTCCATGTTGCATGTACAATTATTTGGAGCCATATATCCACACAAATATATATATATATATATATATATGAAAAATCTATTTTTACAGAATATATAATTTGTTTTATAAATCATAACAAGATTCAATGCCATTAAATCTATGTAATTAATAATTTAAATTTTATTAAATAATAATTGTATAGAATAAAGAGATATTATATATAATAATATCCTGTGTTATTAAGTTACTAGATTAATAATTCTATATCACCCTTTAATTTTATTTTTTTAAAAATTTTTATGAGATATTTTCACTTTTCGGATAAGAATAATTCTTATTTAAGGTAAAAACTAAACAATAAATTTCTTTAAACAAAAGTGATTCAAAAATATAATATACCTTAAAATGATCTAAATTATAGTCAACTATCACTATACTAAATTATTTAATTTTACTTCTTAAGTTCTCCTTTTCTACTACTCCCATTCACTCATAAATCTCACTCTACTTGCTTGCATTGGGATCCCACTTTCAGACTTCCAGCATTGAGGCTTTTTTATTTTAAAAGACTAATTTAATTTCTAACCCTTTAATTATGTGTGTGCAGCTTTCTCAATATACATCTTCTCAAAGTATATCCTGTGAAACAGATGCAAACATTATAAACACCACTAACGAATTTTTTTGTCTTTTAAATCATAACAATTTTTTTTTACTACATGAAATCATAGGGTTGAATATTTAACCTTTCACAAATTATTTAAGTAACTCACCACTAAACTAACACTTAATAATGCCCACAAGTTGTGATTTTGAGACATTTATTATAAACACCGCATGCATTTAATAACAAATTACAACTTTTTGATGCCATACTCAAATTGACCTCTTTGGTACCCTCTGGGAGCCTTGTAACGTCCTTTTAGAGTGTACAATCAATTCTAAAACTAACTCCATCTGTTCGGATGAATTTTGCTCTCCATTTGGGATTTCATTTTCCCTTCAAGTGTGATTCTCTTAAAAGTGACCAAATACTTTTTTGTTTTTCGTAGAAAGGACCAATTTTATAAAATAATATCTAATGTAAAATTTATTATATTATCCATATTTATTAAAATTCAAATATTATACATAAAATAATTTTTATATCATTTTCAACTTTATATTCAAAATTAACAATTTAAACTTTTTTTGAACCCGGCGACTAGGTGGCAATCATTTAAAATTTAAAACATCAACGCTTTTTTTTCCCAACTTAGATCCGAACCAAAGTGCTTTTCTCCCACGTTATATTTTTTATTTTCTAACTTTTCCATGCTTTTGCTCTGCTTTTTGCATTACCCACTAGTGAGTATTGGAGAGCCCACTTCCACATGCACAAGTTCCACTAACGTAGAGATCCTGTGGACGGTGTTGGTTAATGCTTTAAAAGCTCTTCCCACTTCACGTAACTCCGAGAATCAAACATTCCTTCAATTCACAAAGATGAGGAACTTCGCCTATTTTGGCACAAAGCTTCAACATCTTTGTAATTTTTCACTCACAAACTTCTGTCGATCCTTTCAAGTTGTCACTACGACCGTATATCGTGTTCTGGCCTTTCATGTTGGTCCCTTTAAAATTCAACTCTCTTATTTCATAATCTTGTCTCTATTTGGCTTCCTGGGTTTGAAGTTCTCAAATCAAAGTAGCCCTGTTAAACCCGAAGATTTGGATCTGTTTTTCACCTCTGTTTCTGCATCCACTGTTTCTAGCATGACAGCAGTAGAAATGGAGGTTTTCTCCGATTCTCAGTTAATTTTTATGGCATTTCTTATGTTACTAGGTGGTGATGTTTTTACTTGTATACTGGGGCTTCTATTTGCTAGGTTCAATTTCACCCAAAAACAATGTGTCAAAAACGCAGTGAATACTCTGGCACTCAAACAGGGGCCTTCAAATGCCAATCATATTGAACTTGGTTTGCTTACTCTTTCTGAGTCAGTAAATCAGGAACGGAACAATGTTCAAAATGGCAGACTAGTTTTTTCCAACGAGAGATTGAACACTAATTCTATCAGGTATCTGGGGTATGTAGTTTTGAGTTACTTAATGGTAGTTCATTTAAATGGTTATACTTTGGTCTCTTTGTATAGAAGTCTTACACCGAGTGCCAGAGAAGAATTTCAAGAAAATGGTCTCAAATTACGCACTTTTTCTTTCTTCACCATAGTTTCTTCCTTTTCCAGTTGTGGTTTTGTGCCCACTAACGAGAACATGTTAGTTTTCAAAGGACATTCAGGTCTCCTTTTGCTTATAATCCCATATATTTTGCTTGGTAACACCCTCTATCCACCATGCCTGAGGCTTCTGATATGGATGCTAGAAAAACTTACCAGAAGAGAAGAATTCTCTTATATGTTGAAAAATCACAAAAAGATGAGTTATGACCATATATTCTCTCTTCTTCATTGTTGGCTCCTAGTTGCTACTGTTTTGGGGTTCAATCTGATACAAATTGTCTTGTTTTGCTCCATGGAGTGGAACTCGGAAAATATGGAGGGTCTAAATGGCTATCAGAAATTCATTGCCTCTTTGTTTCTAATCACAAATAGCAGACATGCTGGTGAATCTGCTTTTGACCTTTCGTCTACGTCTCCAGCCATATTAGTTCTCTTCACTTTCATGATGTAAGTTGCTGTCTTTGCTTACTTGTGTAAACATAAATATGCTGCATCAATCGCTCTTTATATTATGGTTTGGTATCTCTTGCATATATGCATCATAACCAAGTTTGACTAGGTGAGGTTCCAACGTATAGAGTAAATTTAGTAATATGAATTTTTTAAGTAAAATTTTTGTGAGATTAGAAGGGCTGAATATGATATAAGCGAGGTTTCTCTCATCTAACTTACCGTAAAATAAAATATGTTCCTTGTACGTATGAAACATGAAGAGACAACAATCAATAATTGTCCTTTATTGGTCATGCAATGAAATTGCGTGATCACTAAGAGCCACGTTTTGAAACTTGAGTGAACTTGGTGTCCCACCAATGGATGTGAGTTGCTGCCTATCCCCTGGAATTGGAAAGGAGAGTGAATTTGAGAACCCCTGCTGCAAAGGTAGTTCTGCTGCCCATTGAATTGTCTAAGGGCGTCAGGCCAAATCCAGCCAAGTACATGCATTTATGAGTTCATTAACAATCCAATATTTAAGAATGCCATGAAATGTGACATGAAAGCTACACGAAGTCGCCATCACCCTAAAAAATGAGTGTGTACACAGATTCTTTCTTTTACGTGTTGTCATTCAAGAAAATATCAAGCTATCCAGAAATGATCGAATATGATCTTAGTATCTGATATATCTATGGGCGTTGCTGGAATTTTTGTGTAACAGGTACCTCCCACTGTACACAACATTTCTGCCCATAGAAAGGGATAGGGACCCCAAAAATATTAGCAAGAAAGAGAGAACAAGCGTAGGGGAGTGTGTCCTACTGTGTCAACTCTCTTACGTGGTCATTTTCATCATTCTCATTTGCATCACAGAGCGCAACAGCTTGAGAGACGACCCCCTCAACTTTAACGCCCTCAACATTACGTTAGAAGTGATGAGGCATGCACCTCTCTCCCTTTTAATTTTCTCTGCTGCTTAGGCTTTTTTCTAATCATGTATTCTTAATTATAATTAATAATTTGTACAATAAGTGCAGTGCATATGGGGACGTAGGGTTCTCAACGGGATACAGTTGCAAAAGACAAATATGGAAAAGAGAGGGGTTTTGTAAAGATTCATGGGTTGGATTTTCGGGAAGGTGGAGTAGCCAAGGCAAGTTCATCCTTGTTGTGGTCATGTTCTTTGGAAGGCTCAAGAAATTCAGCATGAGAGGTGGCGAAGCCTGGCAACTCTCTTAGCCTACCTACCTCTTTTTTTTCTCTTTCGAGATCAGACCCACCTCCCTGATATATTGTATGTGGGTGCGCAAGTACAATTAGTACGTGTATATCTAAACTAGCTATTACTATGTACCTAATTTCAGGAATATGATAAAGAAATATATTGTCCCACGTTGGACAATTGTACCATCCTTCAAGCATGTATAAGGGATATCATTTAGTGTGACATAAGAAATGAGTTTTACGTCATTCACTTTGATAATGGAGTGACACTTTTTTTCTTTTTTATCTTAGGGATTCAAACCCAAAATGTGTGTGGTTATTTTAAGGAGGAAGGCGCGCGCGCGCACACACACATATATATATATATATATGTATTTCTTTGTGATATCAAAAGGTTCTGTACCCATCCAAAAAGCAAGACGCGACTGCTCATCGCACTTCAGCCAAAGAATTATTATAATTTGATTTGGCATATCACCTTAGACAAGCACGTATCGATCACAGATATCATTTTAAATGTTATCTCTTGGGAAATTCGTGCATCTTTCCTGACATACATTCACATCAAGGCAAGCTAGCTTCGTTAAAATGAATATTGTGGGGTCAAACATATATAGATTCATACTGCCAACTACAGTAGGTAATAGGCATGCATGTTTCTGTCTGTACGCAGGGCCAATGACGGATCTCGGTAAAGACTAAGGGGGGACCATCCAAAAAAAATTCTCAAATTTTTTTTTAAAAACTTGTTATAAGGTAAAATTTAATGTTGATCCCTAATTTTTTGTTTTAAAAATTGATATAAAGATTCTTTCTTGTTCGTGTTGTCATTCAAGAATATATCAAGCTTACCCATAAACGATCAAATACGATACTGGAGAATGTTATGATGGACGCTTAGTTTCTGATATGTTTCGTGGGTGTTGTTGGAATATTTATGTAACACGTACCTCCCACCATACACAACATTTCTGCCCATAATAAGGGATAGGAACCCCGAAAATGATATCAAGGAAGAGAGAAGAAGCGTAGGGGAGTGTGTCCTACTGTCTCAGCTCTCTTACTTGGTCATTTTCATCATTCTTATTTGCATCACAGAGCTTAACAGGTCGTCTCAACTTCAACGTCCTCAACATCACCTTTGAAGTGATGAGGCATGCACTTGCTTTGACTTTGGCTTTCTTCTTACTAACCATGTATTCTTAATTAATTACAATTATTTGTACATTAAGTGCAGTGCATATGGAACTTAGGGTTCTCAACGGGATACAGTTGCAGAAGACAAATATTGAAAAGCGAGGGGTTTTGTAAAGATTCATGGGTTGGACTCTCGGCAAGGTGGAGTAGCCAAGGCAAGTTCATCCTTCTTGTGGTCATGTTCTTCGATAGGCTCAAGAAATTCAACCTGAGAGGTGGCAAAGCCTAGCAACTCTCTTAGTCTATCAATTATTATTTGAGTGCCATAGAGGAACTCAAAAAATCTGATGGCACCATGAAGGACGTGAGGGACTGGTGCTCCCAGGCAATACGCCTCCTTAACTAATTTGTACCAGAATCAAAGTTGGGAGTCATGAGTGGAGGCAGAGGTAATAATCATATTCACTTAGCAGATAAAACAAGGCAAAAAGCAGTTAAGCAGATATGGACCAGCAGCCCAGAGGCCCAATATGGTCCATATTTATAGCAATTAATAGGAGACATGAGACAACTGCCCACTTGAAAATCATGTTATGTTTATGAGGTCACCTAAAAGTGAAGCGGCTGCAATTAGTTCTAAAAGATATTTAGATTCAAGTTGAAAATCATGTCATGTTTGTATGAGGTCAACTAAAAATGAAGCAGCTGGAATTAGTTGTAAAAGATGTTTAGGATTCTAATCTAACATAATACAGACATGAATTTAGCGTTAATTATCTTGTCGTTCATGTTTTTATATTAGAAAACAAAGAACATTGTCCCAATTCCATCATTTGATTGGAACCCCACACCAACCTCTGCTTTTTAATTGCCCCTCTCCTGCGTCAGTCATAAATGGCTAATATTTATTATCTTTGGTTTCCAATTTTTGTCCCAAGCTCAGCATTATTTTTGTTTAGATAGGGTGATTTTCAGTCTTTTTTTTTTTTAAGAAAAAGCAGAACAAATGATTTTAATGGGTATATTGTTTTTTCAACTTTAAAGATTAATTTATTATTTATATATATAATATAATTAATCTTATTCAAATGAGATTCTAAAAAGTGATATTCTGTATTCACACTTTTATTCATTTTATTTTTTCTCCTCCTACAATTTGTTTGTAGACAAAGAGGAAAAGAAAAGAAAAAAAAAAATTGCAGCATTCCACATTTGACTCCATGTGTAATTAGGCTCAGTAGTAGCAATCACATGTACAATGGACCTAGCTATGTGTTAGTTTGCATGTATGTAACAACCAACACCAATCAACAAAACATGCTTCATGAATCAAACATGTCATGCCAAGAATTCAAAGGGACAAACTATGTATGCCTAGATATTTTTATGTATGCCTAGATATTTTTTGGTAACTTGTCCCCATCTGTGAGTAAATTCTAAGGCAACCATCCAATGGTGAGCATGCATAAAAACCTTTTGTTTAATGTCCACATCAAGTTTTCTAGTTATTGTACATCAGATCGGTTGCATCTAGGTTGAGATTAGGTGACTTCTATTTTATAAACTATAATGTGCTGTAAAAAAATAGAGACAAAATTAAAAGAGAAAAAAATTAGAAGAAAAATAAAATTTACAAATTTAAATGTAAAAAGAGACAAGAAAATTATTAAAGTAGAAAAAATAATAGTTAACTAATTCAAATCTATGTCTCAAATAGGGTCTAATTTTTTTATCTGAGTTGTTGTCGTTTCAAGTTATAATTATGTTGAGGTTAACTTGAATCTAAAATCTATAGTGGAAAAGGATTAATCTTGGAATTTCAATTTTTTATTATTTAGTAATAAGAGGAATAATAAATTGCATAATACATGTAAAATTTTAAATTCAAACTCAAAATTCTAAAAAAAAAAAAAAACTCAAAATATAAACTGAGTACCATTACAATATTAATAATGTTAGGTACTATCAAATTTCCTTTACATGCATAGAGTTAATTATCACACTTGAAATGCTAACCATACAATAATGCTATATATTGCTCCACATAAATAAATAAATATATATATATATATATATATATATATATATATATATAAAACTTGCAATCAAACCATATATAAACTTACATTTTGTTAGCCCAAAACTAAAAATTTTAAGAACCAATGGGGAGTATAAGATTATCTAATATATTAACAAGGTTTTATTTGTCATATGCTATCTGCAAGTAAAAATTGAGTATATTTTTCTATACTGTTACTATGGCCACTTGGTCTTTAATGGACAGTGGGTTCAAAGTATTCAACCTCAAAATGAGTATCATTAGCACGAGTAATAATATATATATATATATATATATATATATATATATCAATTTTGCATATATTTTACATATTTTTTTTACATTTTTATTTTTTTGGCTCTCTCCCTAAAATTTTCAATTTCAAACATATGGGGAGTGTGAATGCAAATACCATTAGGCAGATTCCACTAGAAAATTATGGCAAGAACAGAACATAAAAGAGCACTGAAATTAAATTCTACCAAAAACATTATTTAAAAAGAATAAAATAATGATAATAATACAGTCACGAGCTACTACAAAACAAAGCCACCCTCCATACTTTCTCCTCACTACTTCTTCTGCCAAATCTTCAGACTTCTTCGTTCTGAACTCCAAAAGCTCTCACTATTTCTCCAAATTTCTCCTATCAATCAGAGCCTTTAAGCAAAAGAAAGCCTCGCAAACATAAATTAATTTCGCTTTTTTCTTGGCTTTCAGTTTCAGCAAAAGAAATGGTTCCAAGCCAGCCATTCAAGTTTGCCCTCCTCTTCTCTTTCACCCTTTCCCTCAACTTCTTGTCGATTCCCGTTTATGGCCTCAACATAGGAGTCGAAACCACTGGGGTCGCTGTCTCTGTGGTTCGCCACCTTCTCTACTCATCAACATGAATCTATATATTTTCTAATCATATATTTTTCTTTCCTCTTAATTGATCAGTAATTCATCTGCGCAGAGTAAGGAGTGCAGCAGGACATGTGAGTCAAGCTTCTGTTCGGGTGCTTCTCTTCTCTTTTCTTTGATATTCAATTGAATAATTTTTTCCTGCTAAATGGAATAGGATTCATATTTGATATGTTTATTTATAATCTTTTGGTAAGTAGAAAAAAGAAAATGTGTCTAATTAGTGGAATGGCAGTGCCTCCATTACTGAGATATGGCAAGTATTGTGGACTGCTGTATAGTGGGTGCCCTGGGGAGAAGCCTTGCGATGGCCTTGATGCTTGTTGTATGAAGCATGATCAATGTGTGCAAGCCAAAAACAGTAAGTTCAATTCCCTTCATTTCTTAATAAATCTTTAATTATCACTTGCATACTCCAATTATTCTAACGATAAATTTATCAGATCTGACAAACTGATATAATGCCAATGCTTCATAATTAATTTAGTGAGATTTTAGTCCTTTTAATTGGAAGTAGATCTTTAGTTTGTTTCTGATCATAATACTCTCACACTTTTCATTTCAACTCACAAACCTCTCACACTTCTATCACCATCTTTTTTGGTAACTTGGTAACAACTAAGGCCATACTTTTTGAAGTTCTTGCTAGAAAAGTAGAGAGAAGGGAATTTGAGGCGTACAAAAGGGCACTAAAGAGTTTATACACATTCTCATATTTTAAACTTTTTTTTTTTCTTTCTTAAATCTAAATTGCTTTCCCTCAAAACTTTTTTCTATCTAATTATACTTATTTATACACACTTATTTTGTACACCTATCACCACTCCAGTTAAGTCACCAACTATAGGCAATCCTGATCTCATAATTTTCATCTCACACGCAATGTCACCTAATCGTTATCTCATTTGTATTAGGGCTTTTTTTCTTTTCTCTTTTCAAATTATGCCTTGGACAGGGTCAGAATTTAAAACGAGACATTTAGACTAATTAAAATGCAGATTTGCTTTAGTGGTGTCGGTGGAATTATATATTTGTCCCAATCTTTAAAAGCAATGAGGGCAGAAAACTATTTTCAATAGTGAGTCTTGAGTAGAAATTAAAGAGAAATGGTAGTTGGCTGATAGGGATTCATTACTTAATTCCTTTTCTTTTTCTTTTTTTTTTTAAATTTGCATTACGTAATGAGTTTTGATCAGTGTACTAATGAATCTTGTGTGTGTCAAAAAGCATAAATAGATATTGTCTTGACCCCTTACTATATTGAAAATGATTAGTTCATAAACGTTGTACCAATATGTCGGCTAGATCTTGATTTTTGTCAGATTTTCTCTGTTTGAAGCTAAAAGAACTTTTGTTAAAAGTGGGAAACCATTGTCAACTCTTGATAAGCTGATGTTTTGATGAGACATATTATTCTTACAACTAAAGGTTATAGAAATAATAATACATAAATTATTAATTTTTATGAATTTTACAATTCATCAAATAAGTTTATTAGTTTTAATTTTATATTATAAAAAATTAAATAAAATTAAGATTAAAAAAATAACGATATTGTATTCCGTCAGCTTAAGTTTGAGCAAGCTGAACAGGAACATGTGTGCCTTGTGTAGTGTGTCAGTCAGACATAACAATGTAAGTTTATTAATGATGGTGTTACGCATGCAGATGATTACTTAAGCCAAGAATGCAGCCAAACATTCATCAACTGTATGAATACTTTCAAAAACTCAAAAGCGCCTACTTTCAAAGGAAACACTTGCCAAGTAGGTGATGTTATTGAAGTTATCAATTTTGTCATGAAAGCTGCTCTCCTGGCAGGAAGAGTTCTCCACAAGCCCTAGAGTAAAATAATCTGCTTTTCAACCAAGAAGGACATAAACCCAAAAGAAAGAAGGAAATAATCTCACATTTTTCTTCTAATTGTTTTATGTTATTCGCTAACCAAAGTAATCAAGCTCTTATGCTTTATTTATTCATTCGTCTTTGCTACCAAGATTTGTTTCCAGCATTTCCACCACCCTCATACAAATTTACAAAGTAATCATATTCCTTTTGTATTAATTGAGACCCATTTTCAGTTTTATTTCATTTTCCAAGAAACATAGATGAAGACAACAGCAAAGTAAAAATCAGAGAAAAGAGTTGACGGGCTTAAATCTTAGCGACCCTGGCTATTATATTCTCAGTATAATAAAAAGTGAGAAAAAAAAAAAAAGGAAAGGAACAAGAAGTTGAACATCGATCCTGGCATGCAGCTCGGAGTATATTCCGGTAACCATCCGTGACCTGCCGGAATAACAGAAATTAAATTTACAGTAAAATTTTCTGGCTTGGGGAGACAATAATCTGGTGTCATCTTTACGGTCTTTGAACGTCATTGCAACATAAACACAAAATCTCTACTTACAATTATTTCCTGAACAGTAATACGATAGGGATGAAAACTTAAGAGAAAAAAATATTTTCAAGCAATTGACGCATAAGCATCAATGTTAAGGGTGCTTTCCTGGTACCAATATAACCACAGTGTATTGCAGTATTGCTATATGAAAACGACATTGGAAGAGGGAGACAAAAAGCCCAGACGAGAACATCAACCCGTAAATTGTCAATCACATTCATATAGCATCTCGATATCGAAAGCAAAATTCCACTGTAGTTACAAGAATCCTAATGCAATCAATGTCAAATATACACGAGAAACAGCAAATACAGCTGCCTCTTCTAGACCTACCATCTGTAAGCACCAATCAAGAGAGCCAACTTGGAAAGAATTCTGAAAACATCAGAATAAGAGGAACTTTTACGAAGGGAGAAGTTAATTACAGGGAAATATAGATAATTTGAGAGAGAGAGAGAGGAAGAGGAGAAAGGATAACACCCGATATTCCTCAAAGTCTCCTAAGCTCATGAAATCAGTGTCTGTCTCATGCCTGTTACGACACTCTGTTTAGACTTTAGGGGTGGCAACTGGTAACTTTGATAGCACCCAACTTGGTGCATTGTTGAGCCACAGCACTTCACCAGTTTCTTTATGCTTAAAGTCTGGCGCTCTATCATTTTTCTGATAATCGAAATGAATCATGAACTCAATCAACAAAATCCAAATCATTATCAAATCATATTCTGCAATTAAGAAAAGGGTAAATCATGATTTACCCCATGGAAGTTTCAATGGAATTCACTATTAGAGCATTAAGTTTAAAACCCTACATTTTCCCCCCCTTAAATTTCACAATCATAACATTTTACCCGCTTGAAGATTCAAAAGCACCATATTTAATTCCTTTTTTCACCTAAAACACAAGATTTTTATTTAGCTGCGTGGGAAAAATGTCTTATAAATTAGATAAGATATAACAATTGGAGAAAAATATTTTTTTTGGAGAGTAAATTGAAGAAAACAGAGCAATGAGAGAAATTGTGTAATTTGTGAGTAAACAGGAAAACACATTGCATTCAAAAGACCTCCATATTCTGTTCGTGCATTTTTGGTAAAGAAAACTATCACAGACATGGGATAGCTCTCTTCATCATCATTTTTAACTAAAATATTAACAATTGCAGTATCAAATCTTGAAGGGGGTATAGTTTTATGTTGGTGAAACTCAAGGGATAATAGGATTTTAAACTTAGATCACTCTTGTAGAAAGTCAACAAAACTTTAAAGGGGTAAAGTGTATTTTACCCTTAAGAAAATTCAAGGACAAATCAGAAGCTAGGGTTACCTTATTCAATCTATTATCCCACCATTTATCTGGATTATCCACAACATCCCTCCAGGACTCATCACCTGTAACATGTTGGAACACATGTACTAAAAACATAATTTAATAATAAAAGTTATTAAAAAGAATATATAGATAACAAGTAAATAGGAGTGAAAAATGACCATATTGAGTCTTGGACCCAAGGGAAAAGAAATGAAAATGAAGTTCAAAAGATATTTAGAAATTAGCAAAGATAAAATTGAAGTGCATCTCAAGTCTACAATAATCCAACATACAGACCTTTACTCGCTTGCTTGGATTTAACAATCTGAACATCAAATTCCAGTCCTTCAAGTTTAGACAAAACCCACTTTGGAGCCCGGTTAAGCCAAAGTGAAACACTGCCATCCTTACGCTTGAAGTCAGGGTGTTTTGGATGCACCTATTAAGCAGGCAAAAATGTTTAAAAAAAAAAAAAGAACTGAATTGTCAGTATAAAAAGTCATCACTCATTACCAATCCATTGAGCTTACTATCACGGCAATCCCACCACAGCTTAGGATCATCTAGAAGGTCTCTCCAAGAACTCAGTAACGCACCTGAGTCATTCTTCGCACTAGCTGTAAGATGGATCATATGAGAATTGAGTTCATAGATTGGGCTAATAGTTGAAATCCTCAAAAAGATTACAAAGACTTGAGAGGTCCAAATCAGTTTCTAAAAAGGCATGAAGATCCTAAAGGAATGTGTTTCCTCATCATTAATAATCAATTGCTTAGTTAATACTTGATTGATTGGTATCACATAAATACCTTTATAAAGGAAACTTTCCTATGTAGTTTGAGTTGACTTATAGAAGGTTCTCAATCAGTTGCTTAATTGAAGAGATTGATTGAGAATAAATTTTATTTCTGTTTAAATATGTCCTCTAATGTAGTACATAAGCCTGGTAAGCCCTTGGCCAAATCAACCAAAAAAATATACAGAAAATAAACTTTTGTCACTCAAGAACTTTTGTGTTCTTTGTTACTGTTCTTGGAATTTAGTTTGCATCAATACATATGTACTAAGGATATACACTATGATCCTCACAGAAGCAGATAATCAGGATATTAAGGATACATTGTGATTCTAATTACCGCTGCCAACATAATATATAGCATATGATTTCCTTATCAGGCCCCTAAACATCTGTATTCATTCTTTATACAATTCTAAATGCATCCCTTATCTTTCCCTCTTAGTTCTGTTGAGACAGTTTTAAAACTAAACATTTGTGACACTAATCACATGTACTTCTATATTTTGTTCCCATATTTTCTCACACAAACTTTCAACCTAGGATAATATGAAAACAACATGCTGCTAAAATCAGAAGCAAGGATTTACCAGATAAACTTGAGATTTTTTCTTGCTTTGACACTGCAGATATAGTCTTCATTCTAGGATATCCTTGAACAAATTTGAGGCTTTGTGCCATAACCTAATATGGTTACACCAAAGGTGTAAATTATACATACACAAGCTAATAGCTTTTCACATACATAAAAAATAATAAAGCACCAACAGACATAAACAAAAGAGGAAAAGGCAACTTTCTTCCATCTTCAAGGGAAAATAATTTGTAAATTATGTAATATGTAAGGATCCCAAATGTTGTAGTACTAGTACACAAGAAACAAAAAATAAAACTCAATTAAAACCTTTGTTAAGATCAATTCATTGCCTTCAAACAAATCTTCACTCAAATTCAAACCACAGACAGGTCATAACAATTTTAAACATATCAAGGACAATGAATTTACGAATAAAGTCAGAATAGACACAACTTCCAGGAATAGACAGTACAGCAGCCACTATCATCTAAGACTCAAATAATCAAAAAAGTTTTGCCTGCATCATATTGCTTCTCCATTAAAAATATCATGAAATAATTTTTCGGACTCAAAATTTCTCCCATCTTGAATTGAAAGCAAGGGATTAAAATCAAATCAATGGTTCATAAGCAACAAATCACTAAAATGAAAGAGTATGCAACATTAGTTTCTTTGAAGCAACAATTACTTATATAAGCATACAATGCCTATAGACCAGCAGACTGCATCTGGGACATACCTGAACATTGCTTTGACCCAGATTTTCATCTACATAAGGAGGATCTGCACTGAGTTGTCCAGCTATATGAATGCAATCATCTTCTTGCAGATGGCAAGCAGCAATATGAGCCAAATCACCCTCAAATATCACTGGAACCCTAATAGAATAATAGAATTGAATGGATAGGCTTTCATTGATGAATGCAAACCAATAAACATCAATGAAAAAATTTCAACGTTCCCATGACTGAGATGTAATTCAATAAAACAATACCATCTTGCAGAGATAAGATAAACAAGTTCAGTAGTAAAATAAGGCAACAAATTAGTTTCACTAATCAATCAGCTTATATTACTACCATATGATATAACTTCTTGTCATCCCACTCCTATTACAAGGAAAAAGGAGCGCAAGCCTGACTTTAGATAATTGATATAACATTATGCAAAGAACCATCATTAAGTCTATAAATCTGTCAAGTTCTAACAAGTAAGAACTGATCCAGGAACAACAAAACCCAGAGCAGTAATGGATTTTCTGAGTCTCGTTTCAATTAGTTTCACTAGGCTATAGTGATATGAAGCTAGGGATACACACTCATAAAAAACTTGGAGTTTATTTCATAAGCAACCCCCATAAGTTATCCCCTCTATTAATCTTTCTTCCTAAATTTCACTTGGAACAGTATTACATGTAAACGAACAGCGCAAACGTTTACCCTGTAAATCATGGGACAAATCAAGACCTCTACTCTAGTGCTTCAATTGAAAAGATTACCCCGAAATAGTACCTATCAGTATCATTAATGAGGGAGGAGTATGAAGTTGTCCCTTAAACTTTTTATGCAAAATCAATTTAACAGATTAAACAATGTATTCTCAAAAGTGTTCTAAAGGGACCACTACATTAACTGCAATCAGATTAAATTGATAACCAAGGATTTGTATCAAGCAATAACACATCCAATTTCAAAGAAAAAACTTTGACAGCAGGAAGATTGGAGAAGGGCGCATACCAAAGGTGGGGAGAATCAGGAGACTCCTCCCGCCTGATAACGGTCGCAGCCCAAGACTTTCCATCGAGAGAGGTTCGAAACTGAACCGGCATATGGACATGACCGATGAGGTTTATACAATTGGCAACCTTGGGCTGAAATGGAATTTCTGTCGGCCTAGGCCTTTCAGAAACCGCGGGGTCGTTTGCCGATTGAGGCAACGGAGGTGGCGATGAATCATGGAAGGACTCGGATCTGTTTGGATTGGCAGCAGCGGCGGTGGAGTAAGATTGAAGGATGAAGGTTGTGGGATGCAAAACAAGGCGCTCAGTTGAAGCGACCGAAGAAGCAAATACTCCCAATGCTCGCCGTAGTGAATTCATTTTCCGTCGTTTACAGGGAGAGACAGCACTTAGAACTCAGGAAAACTTGCAAGTACCAAACTCCTGCAAAACCCACCCCTAAACCCTTCTCCTTCTGTGTTCTCTCGCCATGAAGTTCAAAGCGGCAGCGGACCCACCAACAGGGTAATCAGACACACGTCCAGGTCCAGACCTGATATGACAATCATTTTTACTTTTGAATTTTTTTTTCCGTTTCTTTGAATTATTGTCACCAATAATAGGTTTACGTTGGCAATATTACGCTTTTTTTTAAGGGATAAAATGTATAAAATTTTTTAAAATTAAGAAACGATTTTTTAAAATATTTTATGAACTTTAAGATTTTTGTACAAGTTTTTTTCATTAATTAAATTGTATAAAAATTGTCTTTTATTAATTTTTTTATTAAATTATGGATAAAACTTTAATAACTAACAAAAACCAAAATGTTCCTAAAAAAATCTAAAATTTTATACAGATTATTAGTGCCGCTGTGAAGATGAAGAAGGTTATGTGTGTTGTTCAATTCACTGCCGCCACCATTAATGCCATCACGGCTCACGACCACCATGCTCAGGAGTGTTGGAGTTCACAAGTGTGTGTTTAGCATGAGGATCTGAAGTCAAAGACAAGGGAAAGCAAAGATTTCTGAACCACAGATAAAACCACTTCCCCTTGTTGTCCTACAAAACCCACATTCACATTCCCCTAACCCACCAATAGAGAGGACCTAGTCCGATCAGAAATATGCCCACAAAACAAAGCTGCATCAGCCTATGTTCTTTGGGTAATCCCATTGAATAGCTTTGCTACCCAGCTCATCATTGCATGGCAATGACACTTCAAAAGAAACATGAACTTTCTGCAAGACGAATATCGCCATTTCTACCATCCCCTTAATTCTTATGAGAAGATGGTTGAAATCAAACCAAACTCAGTTTTCCTTGCAATTTTTTATTGCTAACGCGCTCAATATCAACGTAGAATCTAGATTGTAATTAATAATCCAGCTGGGTTGTAATTCATAATTAAAAATTATGATTTGATGTTTTTGTTATCTTTAACTAATAACGGAGAGTAATACTTTCTCGCACACCTAATCTTTCTTTGACCACCTTGAGCTCTTAGGCTTGATCAAAAGCCCTACATAAATTCACTATATCTAAAGTGAAAAACCTTCCCAGAATGACAATAAACAAAAATTGGTTATGAAGAGCCTTCTTATTTTGTCATTCTACTATCGTTGTCTCAATGTATCATTCCAACACCACCACCATGACATCCAACCCTACACTATTGCACCTTCATTCCACATCTGTGCTACTCAAAAGTCAGAAATCTTTTGCTACTAAGGGTGAATGAAGAGTAATTTAATAGAAATTACTTCAACATCTCTGCTATCGAATTTACAGGCATAGCATACATGACTTATAAATGAAGACAATCTTTGATTTTCTTGATTGCCGAATATTAACATCATATAGATCTACCACACTGAAGTTGCAGTGCAAAGTCTTTCCCTCTCATAAATACAGAGGAATTAACACCATTGAAATATATCTTGCATAAACAGTACTTGTATAGTTTTGGCTTTAAGTTGTAATATTTGCTTATCTTTTACTAATGAGTAACAAGCAAACTCTTTGAACTCAAAGGCAATAAACAACTGAAAAGTAACCAAAAGCCAAAACATTAAGACTTACTTACATAAGTGAATTGCCAACAATTTTCAAGACCAGGTAATGAACTTTATAAACCATATGTCTATAATTCGAAATAGCAGCTGAACTAACAAACAGAAGAAATACATTGTATCATTCTCTTTGGGAAAATTAAACATATTACAAAAGAAAAATTTTGAGGTGATATCTTCCATTGTGTGAATGCTCAATGATAGATTTTTCTGCCAGCAATTTATGTACCTTATAAGCAATTTTAAGAAGACCAGATCTACATTCTGTAATGATGACTAACTTTCCTTGTAAATAGACTTACGCAACAAATATAATACATTTGAAGGGATGATTTCATTTTCAGTTGCAACTATTACATTGATGAGAAATTAGAACACAAAGAAATCTTCTCTATTATTAAGAAAAATAAGTGAAAAAAAATCAAAAACTTTGAAGAGAATACATGTAGAAGGCAAAAGGAAAATAAGAATGTTACAAGAAGTGCATACGATTCCATCTATCAGACAATTACCAGCATTGATAAACAAGAACTCCACTTTGTCTAAGGAGCGAAGAGCTCCAAGCATTGGGTATATGTTTTCTCATACTTTGAGCTCCTCTGGCCTGGGCAACATCTCTGCCGCCTATTATAATGACATTCAAGAAAAATCTTGTTTACCTAACATATAGCTCCACTTTCAACCAATCACGAAATCAAGTTAAATTCAGCCATGAGTCATGACGGCACTGATGGAAGCAGTAGTGAAGAAGACGGTACAAGTAACCTTCTTTATCTCCATGGTGACATAGGCAATCTTTATAAAATTTCATATTTCTTAGGGTCACTTTAGTCTTGTCTCCTTGATAATTTAGGATTTCATCCACAATTTAATAAAAAAAATAAATTGAGAGAATTTTTTATACAGTTGAGTTAGTTGTAGAGATTTTGTACAAAATTTTAAAGATTAAGAAGAATTTTTAAAATTAACTTTTAATTCAAAGAATTGTATGCATTTTAATTTTCTCTAAGTGGTGAGAGAGAAATTTTGGGATGAGAGAGAAATAGAAGTGAAAATATGGAATTATATGATTTATATATAAAATCTAAGTATATTTGTTATTATCTAATTTATATTTTAAAATTATTTGAAAGTTGTTTAATGTGTATGAGTAAAAATGTTATGAATTTGAATTCAAAATTTTAAAATAAATAACAAATGTTATTATATTATTAAAAATAATATAGTTATTAAAAAGAGTTTTTAATTAAATAATATTTTTAAAAATTTAATTTCAGATAAATCTTAATAACACTATTCAATTTATATACTTAATCATATCTAGTAAGATAAGATTCTACTAATTATTTTTGTTGTATTATATCATTAAAAATATTAAATTTCTTTTAATAAAATGTTGTTAGCTTTCATAAAACTCATTCAATTTTGCCTCCATAATGTATAAATTCCAATTTGAAAATGCCATACTAATTAATAAAACACAAAAGCATCATAATCAGATCAGACCATTAAAATGTCAAATAGGCATAGAAAATCGTAAAACCTCATCAAATGAAATAAATAGAAACCTCTACTCCAACAAAAATATTAGAGAATATTAGTTGGACGAAATCTTTGACTGGGAGTTGAAGCATTGAAGTTGGGACCGTGCAGGGGCGAACTCATCCGTCAATTGGATTTTCTGGTTTAATAATAAGTGGGTGCATCTGTACTGCCAGCAGAAGCAGATGTTGACTGGGGGAGGTTCCTTCTATCTATGCCAACTATCTTTATATGTATATGCTTAACTGAGCTAATTCATTCGCGCGTCGACATTTCAACTTCACAACATCTCCCTCACATCCCGTACAGCTCATGTCTTCCGTATTAGGTACAAACTGCAAGCACTTTGCAATATTCCAATTCTTCATTTCACATGCTAATCAATTTCTAACTGTTTAATTTACCTCTTGATTCTCTGTCATTGTGTCTCTCTCTATTTGTTTTTTTTTTTTTTTTCACTTCTCAGATGAGTGCCGAGAGCACCTGCTGCAGGTGGATGGCCTCGCCCACGGTAACGGTACACACCACCACCCCGACGCCGCCCAAAACCAACCCATATTTCGGATACAAAATCTGACCAAAGTTTCCGACGGAGGGGTACCCATCCTTAAGGGCATCCAGGTGGAGCTGCCTAGGGGCATCATTGTTGGCATCATTGGACCCAGTGGGAGCGGCAAATCCACGTTCTTAAGGGCCTTGAACCGGCTCTGGGAACCAGCTTCCGGCACGGTGTTCCTCGACGGCCGTGACATATGCGATCTCGATGTTCTCTCTCTCCGCCGTAAGGTGGGCATGCTCTTCCAGCTTCCTGCTCTCTTTGAAGGTAACAACTAATAAAGTCAACCCCCAACAATATAGAAATAACATTGAACAGAAATACTATACAAAAGTCCAATTGTTTTTGATGAATGAATGATAAAGTTAAAATTTTTTTGACGCGGAAGGAATCATAAATTTATAAACTTGAATTGAATGTAGAAAATTATTGTCGAGTAATGTAATGTTGGATGGCGTATGAATGATGATGAGCAGGCACAGTGGGGGACAATGTGCGGTATGGACCTCAATTAAGAGGAAGAAAGCTAAGTGATGATGAGGTGCGCAACTTGCTGATCACTGTGGACCTAGATGCTTCTTTCCTAAATAAGATCGCTGCTGAACTCTCTGTGGGTCAAGCTCAAAGAGTCGCACTTGCCAGAACTCTGGCCAATTCACCTGAGGTAATGGCACCTTCACCAATCACAATTACCACAGTTGATAATGTGGTCATGCAATTTGGTGTTAGATTTTGGGCTTGTTTTTGGTAAAATAAAAAAAGTAATAAATTTGGGTGTCGTTGCTTGAAGGTTTTGCTGCTGGATGAGCCGACTAGTGCATTAGACCCAATATCCACGGGAAACATAGAGGATGCCCTGGTGAAGCTGAACAGGAATCGGGGCATGACGGTGATAATGGTGTCTCATAGCGTCAAACAGATACAGAGGATAGCTGACATAGTGTGCTTACTTGTGGATGGTGAAATTGTTGAAGTTTTGAAGCCTGATCAACTCTCTCAAGCCAAGCATCCCATGGCACAGAGGTTTCTTCAACTTAGTTCTTAGCAATAGTAGCCATCCCCCATGCGTCAGTGTCATGTGCCTTCACTTTTTTATAGGTTGGCATTTTTTCAGTTTATGTAGTTACAACCAATTCCAATAGTTGGCATCTGCATGTTCTATGGCTTCATCATCCATGTGGACTTCGAAAAATTAACAATTTCGTCGCATCAAAATATCCTATATTAATCCTACGACACAGCAGGAGGTGAGGGTAATTATTCCATGACTCTTTCTTGCATCTTGCTATGCCTACCCCCTTTTCAACAACTCCACCTTATATTCCACTAGATGTAAGAAAGGAGCTTTAAAATTGAAAAACAAGACGAAACCTGTATGATTTTTAAAATTAACTATCAAGAAAAGAATTAATCAAAACTTGGGATTAGATTGATGGATAGAAATATTTATAAACAACCATTAATGAAGAACATTTTCGTTACATTTTGAAAGCATAATCTACGCAATCAGAACAGAGAAAAGACTTCCAAGCTTTCTCAAGGACAAGAAGCGAGCTTAATAAAAGCAAACAAAACGGTGACTGATACTTGCATTCGAGTTCGTCGCAATTCGAATGCATCGGCAGGGTAGCTACGGTTTGTTCCTTGCTGTAAGAGAGCAAGGCTATCACTGACCTGACCAAGGCGTATCATAATTACTACAACAAACTTTTTATTAAGCTTTCCCAACAAGCGAGATAAATAACAGCAAACAAAACAGTGCCCAATACTCGCATTTGAGTTCATCATATAACAAAGTCTACCACTGACCTAAATCGAGTTGCGTCATGATTATTTTTCTACTAGAATTTTTGTCTCCCAAGAGCAACTCCCTACTGGCTTCTGGTTTCCAACCTTTCTCCCAGTCTTATTAACTCTTACCAATATAAAGCTGCATTTGAGTTCATCACAACAAGTCTACCCCTGACCTAATCAAGGTGTGTCACAATTGTTCTTCTGCTAGAATTTATTATCTGAAGCAACTCCCAGCTTGGGTTTCAATCTTTATCTTTTGCCTCTTACCTCTCACCACCATAATGCTGCTTTGCTCATCAAAGACACAGTGGGACTGGCCAGCAGTTACAGTGCCACAGGGAAGTCTAGAGAGCTGCGATTTTTGAAATCTAGGTCAATATTCTGGTTAATACAAATTCAAAATTCAGTAACCAGATCAAGTAAATCTGATGCAAATTAACGAACCAAATTCTTTCAGACATAAATATAGACCCACTACAAAGAAGAAATAAGATTCTTAGGGAGTTTTAGTCATGAAATGCACCCAAAATCCAGGAAACCTTGCTTGGTACTGACAAATCCTAACTTTGCAACTTGGGATTTTCAAAGAATATCATAGATTCATAATTAATTTCAAAAAGCCCAAAATGAAAATGGAAGAGACTAAGATAAATGTGCACATGGACTTATCTCGACATAGAACCAGGTACATGAAGATGAGAGGAAAATGATCACAATAGACACAAATTTTAACTAATATTTAAGTCTAAGCTATCATTTATCATATAAATAAGTGTTATTTACGACGATATCACATTTCACATCACATCCTCAAGCAAGAACCATCGATGAGTAATAGAAAGCTAACAACAGCATAAGATCTTTCTTCCATCTTGAATCCTTATTTTCTATCAGTTTGATTGAGTCAAGATTAGGTTTACATAGATACCAACAAGAAGCAGGAACAAGAATAGTAAACATCAATTTCAATAACTAAATTTAATAATGTTAGTGACATGACTATTAGAAAAGTAAAGACACAGGGTATATTCGATCTGTTCCAGGTTTCACTTCAACATCTTTTACAGGTCTGGTGCAATAGCTGAGAAGGTAGTATGTTTAGTTGTTTCTCAACCCAACAACATGAAAGGATTTCAAATGATCCAAAAGATATGAATCATTTACAGTCATTCAATTCTAGGCCATCTTTTCTCGCAACTTCAAGTAATGCTGTTATTATACAAGCAATTACCATCTACCACCATGAGTGAGATTATTCATAAATTTACAAAACAAATCAACATCAAACATTATTCCATTCATCTTGCTAAGAGAGAACCAGGAGAAATAGGTGCAAATGAAAACGCAAAGTATTAAAAGATGCACCAAGTTAAAACAGCCACCATTTCTTTAAATTTACTCTGTTTACAAGTAGCAGCATGTCAGCATGACGTAAATGTAAGTAGCGAATGACATAACAAAGATGGGAATTTTACATACCTAAACATCTTCAATTCTTAGTGCTACTAATAAGTCTAGCACCAACTCTATCAAGCTGCTTAATATTTGCGTGTGCTTTCAAATTGCCGTCCTTCAGGAAAGCATCTACCATTTGTTCTCCAATTTCCTTTCCCCTATCCTCATTGTCTGTCACCGCAACTGCCGTAGGCCCTGCTCCACTGATGGTACACCCATATGCGCCGGCCTCAATGGCTGCTCTCTTAACACTCTCCATGCCAGGTATCAACGGGGCACGCCTTGGCTCCACGATCTTATCAGAGGACAATGCCTTCCCAAAACCCAGTAAGTCCCCTTGTAAGACTGATGCCACCAATGCGCCTGCTTGGCTACTGTTCCAAACATGGTGTGGCATGCCAATCTCAGCAGGCAATGCCGCTCGCATTTTCTTGGTGGGAGCTTCAAAATCAGGACTTACCAATACGAAAAACAAGTCCCTCTCGCTCGGAAATTTTAACTGGATTAACTCCAATGGTTCGTAACTCCTAATTAATACAAACCCTCCCATGATAGCCGGGGCCACATTGTCGGCGTGATAACCCGAAACCTTCTCTTCCGACTTTAGGGAAGCAAGAACAAGGTCCTCAACACCCAGCTTCTTGCCGAAAATCTCATTGACGGCAACCGCCGCGGCGGCGGCGCTAGCAGCACTGGATCCGAGACCGCTTCCTAAAGGCAAACCCTTTTCAAGTGAGAGTGAAAGGCCTACGGATCGAATGCCAAGCATTTTCATGACTTCAATGGCAGCGATCCCGGCGCAATTCCAAAGTGGGTCTTTGCTCAGCTTCTTAACGTTGTCGCCGGAAATATCAGATATGGAAATCTGACCGGGATGGACATGTGGGTCAACGCTAAGGGAGACAAAGTCGCCAAGGCCATCGACGGCGCAGCCGAGGAAGTCGAATCCAGGACCAAGATTGGCAACGGTGGCGGGAGCAAAGGCCTTAACAGAGTTGTATACGGGTTGAGGCTCGGTGAGGGTTACGGGGGATTTGGAGGGAAGAGAGACGTTGCATCTGATTCTGAAGAGGGGTTTGCGATTAGTTGGATTGTGATGGGTGGAAAGAGGGATGGTGATAGCTTTCGCCGGGTTAAGGTACGATACGGCCATCGGAGGGGGAGCTTGACCCAGTAACACTTACTCAGCGAGACAATGAATCAACCAGCTGACCTTCACTCAAATTTCAATAATTGATTCTCCGTTCCCGTAAACTACAATTGGCAGTAACTTTACTTAAAATGTACGAAGGTTCATAATTTCTTTTTTAAATGGCACTTTTACTCCCAAGATTTTTTTAAAATGGTAATTTATTTTTAAAATTTTTTAATTAAATAAAATTAATTTTTTTAATTATAATTAAAATTATTTAAATTTTTATTTATAAAATTATTTAATTTTAATATGATACACTTAATTGATAATAATTTAAATTTTATTTTTTATAAAAATTTTAATATATATTATTTTATGTGAAATTATTTAAATTTAATTAAATTTTAAATTTATATATTTTTATAATTTTTTTTAAAAAAGTTATATAATAATTAAATCACATTATAATAATAAAATTAAATTTAAATCATCATGATAGAATCATATCATCTTCATCGGCACTTTGGCGCGTTTGACTCTTGGGTTGGAGTTGTGGTTATTGCATGCCTGACGTATCATCTTCAGTTTTTCAATCTGAATGCCGGGGCTTAATAACAGGTCTTCAACTAGCTAGAGAAAACGGCTGTGCAAAGCTTGAGGCGGAAGTTAACTCGCAGGCCCTTGTTCAGATTCTGGAGAATATAGACACTGATAAGCCTTCCACTGTTAGAGCATTTCTGAAAGAGCTAGAAGAATTTGAAGAGACTAAAGTTCGGCACATTTTACAGAGAGCAAAATGAATGTGTCGATTGGCTGGCTGCTAAGGGGTTGGGGGTTCATTTGGGGACACATATGCTGCAATCCTTCCTAATGGAACTCAAACTGGTGCTTACTTTGAGGGTGTCTTTTCTTAGACTTATTTTGATGTGATTGTGGTTTTTTTATGTCTTATGTCCCTGTTCTTCAAAATATATATATATATATATATTAAAGAATTTTATTATTTTTATAACTTAAATTAATATTATTAAATTTGTTTAATTTTATATATTAAATTATAAAATTTAATAAATTTAAAATTTTATGTATTATAAATATTATATATAAGAAAGAAGATGTACGAGTAGATTATCCCATGTTAAAACATGAAAAAGGAGTCCACCTTGCGACCTTCCTTTTCTAAGGTGACGGTGTAATTTAATTGTCTCCTATATTTACTTCTTAAAAAGATTTTTACTCTTTTTTTTTAGACTTTTTGAAGTATTTCTACATCTTTAAAAATGTAAAATTGATCTTTATTTATGAAATTATATCTACCATTAGTTTTGAATATTTGAACATAAAGAGATTTAAACATGTGCTTATCAAATTATATTTCTCTAAAAACCTCAAAGATAACTTGACCAATTTACCTAACTTTTGGTATTAAAAGGTTTCTAGTCTAAACATAACAGAATGGAACAAAGAAAACAAACTTTGGAGATGATATGATTCATTTTTAAATTGGTTGCACTTCAATTCTTTCAAAGGAAATTTTTTGGAAATTTTTGGTGCATGTTGTTACTGTAAGAAATTCATCTTTGTACAACTAAAATTTAGTTTTTATTTGAACAACGGAGATAAAATTTTATATAGCTTTTCTTATGCAATTTGCTAGATTTCCAAAGGTATATTTTAGTTAATTGACAAGAAACTTTCAAAATCTAAGAGGTATACTGCACAAACACTTATTAAGAAATATTATACTCTTTAGAGTAAATTACTCTAATTTCTTTTTTATTTTTTCAAGATAAATCAGCTATACAATATTAGGGGAGCACTCTCCACCCAAACCAAATCCTCAAATTTCTTTTCTATTCTAGATAAGCCATGAGCCACAGAATTAACAGAGCGATGAACGTGAAATACAGAAAGAAAAACACAGTCCAGCCAATTGTCTACGATCATCTACCATGGAGTCAAAGTATGAAAGGGTCTTAGAATTACCCTGTAACGCCTTCACCAATTCCATGCAATCAACCTCAGCTGAAATGCCCCATTGCAAACTAAACAGTATCTCAAGTTGCAGCCCTAACTCGAGAGCCATTGCCTCCGCCAGTTTACTCTCACCAGAACCAGGCACCCTTCTCATGGCAGATACAAGGACTTGAGCCTCCTGACCCGGGTTAAAAGCCCCCAAGCCAAAGAAACCATGCTCCAGTATTGCGGCATCGGTATTGAGCAGACATCATTTTTTTTTATTTTCAAAATTTATATTAATCTTTTTTATATTTTATAAATACATTACACATAAATTTAATTTATTATAAATTATTAAAAACATCTTAGTTAAATAATAAACTTTTCTTTTCTTAAATTTTAAGTTTAGTCCCCTCTTTCAAATGGTTTTATGTAAGTCTTTTTATAATTTATATATTTTCATAAAATACAAATAAATACTAAAAATATATTTGTAGAATTATTTTTTATATTTTGTGCAAAGCATTTAAAATAAGCATATTTTTAATATTTTATATTTTGTGAAAAATATTTATAAATTATAAAATTTATACAAATTATTTTTGTACAAGGAATCAAATATAAATTATTAAAAAATTTTACTATTTAATTAATTAGGATATTTTTAGTGAATTATAATAAATTTATTATTTAATCAAAAATATTTTTGATAATTTTAATATATGTATAAAGTATTTATAAAATATAAAAAATTAGTGTAAATTTTAAAAATAAATAAATTATGTAAAAATATAAAATAAAAGAGAAGTAAATACTCAAAAGTTGATCAAACTTCTCTTTTAGGTGTGTTTTTTTATTTCATTAGTTAATTAAATAACAAATAAAAGGTTGGAAAAGAAAACAAAAGGAGCAGAAAGGCCGTACTGCCATCAAAACAAAAGTAGGAAAAGTAATCGATATTCTGGGCGACATCTTAACTAAACACTAAACAGGATGCTCGTGTTTGGGTGGGTATTGGGTGTGTAACTGCGGCAGTAGCAACCACCAACGAAAATATCAATACACGTTTCCTTCATGCGATCTATCTCCCTCTCCTTCTCTCTCCCATAGTCCATTCATATCATTTTCACTTTTCACGGTTTGTTCTTTCCTTCGTTCTCCTCACGCCCTGTGGACATCAGTTTCCGGAGGCCTCGTCTGTGCGTGACTTTGGCCTAAGGTAATTGACTTCCTCACTATTTTTATTTCAACAATCATCCCCCTTACTACTCTTCTTCTTCCTCACCTCTCACATCTTTAAATGGCTGATGTTATACGATTGCAATTTCAATCACTTCGATTCTCTTCTTCTTTCGTTACTACCTCCTTTGCTGCTTCCTCTTTCAAAACTCTCGCCCCGCCACTGCCACCGGGTTTGGCTCCTCTTAATCACTCAATTTTTAAAAGGGTGTCTCCTCTTGCATATTCTTCTCCTGCAAGTCGTCTTGGTTCACTTCCTTTTAGACCCAGAAAGCAGTTTCTCTCTTTTAAGGTGACTTTTTCTTTCATTTCTTTTACGTTTACATTTGCAATTTGCAGTATCTCGCGAAAGTTAGTAACTTTATGATAGCCCATGAGTTAAATATTGGATAATCACGCATTGACCTATTGAATCCGACTTTTGAGTGTGGCTTCTATTTTGATATTATGGGTGGGTGTTGATTGGCAAAACTTGTTCTTCCTCCTCACATTAAATGAAGTTAGGACAACCTATTTTTTATTTATCAGGACATGTTGCACGGACTTATGATGGTTATAGTTATGTTTGTTCACTTTTGTTCTTACATGTTTTTGCTCAAAGGGTTCTTCAATAACTTGTCCTGGTTGATGAGTTATTGCTGGTTCAAAGGTTGTCTGATTGCCTTGCTATTTATTGAACTTTGAAATTATTAATGACTCTATTGGTGAAATGGTATGTTACATTTCCAAAGTTTCTCTTCTATATAGGGTTTTACAAGGGCTTAAAACGAATAACTTAACAAATGTTATAGCAAACAAGTTTGCATAAAAATCATTAGTATGCTCTCTTCTGATGTCACCAGCTGGGTCATGCTTTTAACTCCCGTGAGTAGGTGGTTTTACTCCTGCTTCATGGGCTGATCATCTTGTTTTTCAAAGAGAATGCCGTGTTTGTTTACATTTGTCATTTAGGCTCAAAATAAATTCAATCACACCTGGCTAAATTTTGAGATGGATTGTAATGTTTAATCTTTCTGCTTTCTCATTATGTGTATGTGTAGTTGTTGTATGCATGTCTGATATGCGCTAAGGATGGTAACCCCTATCAAAGGGCTCATTGTTCATTGGGATGCCTTCCTATTTATTGGGTTTGAAATTGCCTAAGTACTTTTAGATGATTTCCAATTGGATCTGTAGAATTTTGGTGCCAACAGTTATCAAACAGTGTGTAAAGAAAAAGTAAGAGCATATATGAGGTGGCAGAACTTTTTGTTAATATATTTTCAGAATTGGGGGTAGCAAGCAAATAAATCTCTTGGCTATGTGCTTACCATCTAAACCAATTTTTTTTAGCTAATGTGATTGCTGTTTTTCTCATCCAAGTTCTCAGAAGCAAGCATTACTTATTGCATAGGACTCTTGAACTAGTGGTGAGTAATGAGAGACTTGATATTAGCTGTTAGAATTATTAGAATCTCATGTGTGCATTTTAATGGTTAGTACAGGACTTAAGATATATGAAGGGTTTAATATTTTTGATCTAAGGATTTACTAGGAATTTGGGTAGAAATCTTACCTTATATGATTGGATATTACATGCCAGTTTTTGATTTAGTTTCAGGCATATTGAGAATCAGTACTGTATGGTTTTTTACTTTTGTAAATAACAGCTGTACAGTTGAGAAAGAAGGCATGTAAAGATTGTCAGATGATTTGATGTATTCTCTTCTTTTGATATCATGCTAATGGTCTATGAGTTCAGTTCACTAACTAATAAAGAACGAACTAAACTGCATCATAGTGGTGCTTACTTGAGATATAGCACTGGGGTTTCAGTGTGGTTTCTGTAAGACTACCGATGTATTATAGTATACTATCACTTAAGAGGTTTAGTAAGATTACCCATGAGCTTTTCTTTTGGAGTAGCTTTTTCTTGATAGGGACTGATATAAACCCGCCCTTACTGGGAGGCTTCACGCCTTTCCATGGGAGGTTTATCAGTGGTTGGTTTGTGTATGTTTCTTAGATGTTCTTCCTAGACCATTGGATATGAATTATAAAAATGATGAAATATTTTATTTACTTTGATGAATAATTGCGGATTGATTTGGATTTCTATATAACTTTTTTTTTTATTGATTTAAAAATTAATGTGTGGCATAAGTTTTTTTTGGGGAAACAGTGTAGAACGATTTCCTAGCTATACAATATTATTGAGTATTAGTTATATTTTTGGATTACTTAAGTTTAATGTGCTTTTCTCAACACCCTATTTCTTTTGTTACACACTTCAGGTATGTGCAACTGTTGCTGAAACTGGCCAGCCAAAGTGGTGGGAAAAGAATGCTCCCAATATGATTGATATTCACTCCACACAAGAATTTCTGAGTGCCTTAAGTCAAGCTGGAGATAGACTAGTTATTGTTGAATTTTATGGATCTTGGTGTGCATCTTGCCGAGCATTATACCCCAAGGTTCTTTTGCTGACAAAAATTCCTCCTTTCATGTTAGTATATGAATTTTTGGAAAATTGTTATTGCTCAATAGCTGCTTAGTTCCTCTTCTGTTCATTACTTGTTCTAAATTAAATAAAAATGGTAAAACTATCATCCATCTGCTAGATGTGATCATCTAAATGGTATATTAAATGCATTGGCTGTTTTCTTAGTTAGTAGATAGTGCTGAGGTCCCAATTGTTGTGAATTTATCCTGGTGACGGGAAGCTTAGCATTTGATGCCATGCTAGTCATCATAAAAAGCAATAACTGTATCTTACCAATGAATAATGACAAGGATTCTGTTGATCAGGCTGATCTGAAGTGGCTGTCTTTGGGGATGCTGTCTGCAATTATATTTTCATTACACTTTTCTCAATGTGAACTATATATTGTTAATGGCCACATCTATGAAGTATTTTATTTCATTGAGAAACTGTCCTTCCAGTAAAGGGATCTTTATCTGAAGATAGCTGGGTTATGTTCCAATTGTAACTAAAACTGTCTTTCTAGTAAAATACTCCTTGCAGCAGCATTTTTGGTTTTTTTTTTTGTTTTTAATTGTAATCTTTGATGTATAAACTAAATTACGTTTCTTGGCCATTGATTAAGTTGCCTTATGAAGTTTCTATCCTGATTCTTTTTTCATTTTTGATGGAAGACTACTGTATGAGAAGTTAGTTTTGTCTGACTTTCTGTTAATTGTAATCTTCAAAGTATATATGCTTGTTGGATGTTTGTGTGTGGTCTAGTGGTAGGGGTTTGAGTAGTTTGCAAGAGGTTTTAACTCTTAAGTTCAAATCTCCATGCCATCAAGCACCAAAAAGAAAAGGAGGGAATATTTCACCATTAATTAGATTAGATGTAATGCTGAAGGTATACTTTGAGTTCCATTAGTTTTAGAAGAATGGCAGAATAATTGCTTTTCCAAATATAAGCAGATATTATCCACTAATTCAGTAGGGAGGCATTAGTTAGTTGATTTATACATGAATAGATAATTCTCTTCATAGTCTGCGTGAAGAGAAGTTAGGATGATATCTTTCAATTTTCATGCTGCCAAAATTTTATTACAGCTGGTTGAGTCCTGATATTTCTTGTTTAACGGACCTGGCAGCTATGCAGAACAGCCGAGGAACATCCTGAGATTCTTTTCCTGAAAGTGAATTTTGATGAGAATAAATCAATGTGCAAAAGTATGAATGTTAAAGTGCTTCCTTACTTCCATTTTTATCGAGGGGCTAATGGACAGCTGGAGTCATTTTCATGTTCACTTGCCAAGGTATATCTACTATTTTAGTTCATCTTATGCTTAGCATTTATTTTAAATGTGGAGAATGGACAAGTAAGGTAGATGCCCAAAGTGGAGCAAACATATGATGATGGATATAGAATTATTGATGGGTAAGAGTGAGCAGACATATAATGGTTACATAGAATTTAATGAGCTGCATCTTGTGATTTGGTATTTTTTTTTTCTGATTCTTTTGCAATTTGCAGTTTCAAAAATTAAAGGATGCCATTGAAACCCATAACACAGCTTGATGCAGTATTGGTCCGCTTAAGGGAATTGGTGATCTGAAAGTAGAACCTTCATTTGCTCCACATGATAGATGAGCAGAATCTGCTTAAGCATAGCATGTCTATCCACACATCCCTGAATCATGGTGCATTTTGTAACTTGTAAGTTGTTGCACAAAGAGAAAACCCCGAAAGAAAGCTGCTGCTCCATGAAAAGTTATATTGTGAAGCATCTATCTGTAATATATATTTTTACCTTTTTTTTAGAAGGATGTCAAGAAGTTATTAACCCTGCTTCATTCTTTTCCATTCATGAGCTGATTGTAATCTACGTACTTGTAAAGAAGTGAAAAATTAAATTTTAGTTTTCAAAGTTTGATTGATTGCAACATGTCTTTGTCTGTAAGCTCAATTTTACTTGTTCTACCTTTAACTCTTGTGCCAAATTTGACTTAATAATACTTTATGAGAGATGAGACAGTGATTTCTTTTTCATGGTTGCCACTTGCGTATCTTAGAGTCACAAAGGAAGGCTACTTTCAGTAATAGCGATCTGTGTTTTTCTGTACCTTCTATTTTGTCCGCTCTTCTACCAATAGAAAAATTAGATGGATTTAAGATCAAATGAATATACTGTTGTTTTGGTCTATTATTGTATTATTTGGTTATGTCAAATAATGAAACAGGAGAAGCTAAAGCGAAAAAAGGTTACCCTGTAAAAGGGTAAAGCTCAATGAGGTTGATGACAAGCTACCCAACAACAGAGGTAACCATTTTTAGTTGTATCAGCTTCCCAAGAAATCAGATGTTTTAACTGTGTTAGCTGGAGAGATAGAACATGTGAGATACTATGATGGATATATGTCAATTGCCATTATTCACCTAACTTAAACAGATTCAAGAAAAGCCAAAATCGGGTTGCATCCAATTTTACTAGCTGAATGGTTGTTAACAAAGTTGTTGCTGAGCTATTGTAATAGCTTCTATAGTTGAAGCTGAGAACCTAAGAAGATAGTTTTTGTGGGAACCACCAGTAACTAATTTAACCCTCTCAAATCTTTGCTATATTGTCTCCGCACACGTTCAAAAGCTGCATCGATATTTACTTCAACTGAATTTGTGGGTGGTTGCTGCCACTGTATTGTGTAAGCAATTGTTACTTCGATGTTGTAATTTGTTTGAGCAGCATGCATACTTAGTGCTCCGGTCTATTAATTGTTTTATGTTATTAAACACCTTTTTAGTTATTCCTTGTCAACGGTACGTAGACAACCTCTGATGCACCCGTGTAAGATTGAAAAGTCTGCTTTATCAATATCCTATTGCAGCTTGGCTAACCCTTGTGCGAAGCATATGCCAAACTCCTGCACTGGTAAAAGAGGCAGAGACTCTTTCTTCTGTCTATTACTAATTACGGTCAAGCTATTCACACAATTCCACACCTCAACACATTTTATATTTGGGTTCGTGCCAGTGTCAGATTAACATTATTTTGTACAGATTGATATGCAACCTAATGGCTATGCACACATACCAAAAGAACGACCCTAAGGTCATGTTGCAAGCATTATCCTATTAATAGGTCCTACTTGGGGTCACCAAGGAACTCAATGGGTTATGGCACCCTTTCTTATCTGGAAACTATATATGAGGAACTACTTCTTGGTCTTCTCTATGTTTCTCTTCAGCTGCTGCATGATCTGATTTTCTCTTCTCTTATGGTGGCAGCTTTATGGCCAATACAATGTAGTCAATTCTGATTAAACAGTTATTTTATTTCATGGGCGTAGATGTCTGCTGGATAGCATATTTTACTAAATAATGGTAGTCTCACACGCTCGCCTCATCCTTGCATAGGGACCGTTGAATCACACATTGTTGTCACATCAAACTTGCACAGGTGTGATCCAAAAGTCTCCTCGAGAGGTTTGTTTCGTGCTCCTGGAGGATTTCTCCAAAGCACCAAGATCAGGTCATTTATGCAAATTTGATTATGTGACATTACTCAGTGTTGGGTGTTAACTGTTCTGCATACTTGGCATGATCCTGAGATGCTAGAGGATTCTCCTGGCGCTTCTAAGAATTTCTCTCTCGCCTCTGCATGAATGTTGGGAGAGAGAGTGTGTGAGAGACTGTTTTTTGCTTTTCAAGTGATCCAAAGGCCATTGCTTTTCCTTGGGACCAAAGGCCATTCTTCGTTCATAGTAGAGGGACAAAAATGTGAAGTCAAGTAGTTCAATTAAAGCATTTTCAGTAATCACTTTTTACCTCTGAAAGTCAAATTCTATTTGGGGAAGATTTTATCGTATACTTGAACTGATTATTGATGGCATATCATCACTACTCTGTTTTGACGGGAGGTGAAGCAAGGGTGCTATTTTGAGAATTTTCTATATAGCCACAGGTGATTTTCTTTTTGCCTTCCCCTGATACAGCTTAGCAAAATCTGTCTCGTTGATCACTTTCTTGGCAACCTGATGGCAAAGAATATGTGTCCACGGAGACTATGCCAAAATGGCACATTCGTGTATCAAGCAAACTCATTGAGAATGTACAAGCGTATCGAATTTTATGAGAATTTCTTTCTGTTAGAATTAATATAAATCTCACTAAGGTGGGGCAAAATTTTAGTCCTTATGCAATATTGGGTACTCATTATTACTCATTTGTATTGTAACGTGGATTATTTTTCGATATTCTTCTTATGACCTACCCTTGTGCTCTTCACATAATTCCCTTAGCATCAAACATATTATAATATTAAGATTTATGATTTATAATTTGTAATTTTATGAGTTTAAAATTAGAGTTTTACCATATAAGGTGTTGTAAATAGTATAATATCATGTCAGAAAGGTAAAGTGAAAAAATAATTCATTATAAGATGGCTCTCAGATAGAAAAAAAAAAATTGATGTGCGATGAGAAAAATCATTCTCTGTTCCAAGAACATAACTGTAGCCTATAATTGCAAGCATACACATGCACACATTGCATTCTGGGCATTAGGCCGGTTCAGTTCCCGCCAAAAGTTGTTGATTTTCTCACCTAAATTATCTCCAATTCTATCGTTGGCAAAAGAAAAAAGACAATAACTGCAAGCATACTATGTTTAATTGATAAATAGGATGTTAGATTAAAGCAACTCTTGACAATGTGATAAACTTGTTCCTGAAATAGTGGAGAGATCCGCAACATTTAAGTTCTGTTGGGGCTGAATTAGACACGCATGCAACTGACCAACATGTCATGAGGAATTAAAACAGCGAATGAGTCTAACACTCCAATAACAATAGGAGCCCTACCCGAGATTCAGCATCAGAAAAGAAACACCTTGCTCGTCATTTAATCAAATCTCTTAGACTCAATCAAAATACTCGGTTGCTCACCTGCACAACTTCCCAATCCATGTCCCATCATCGCTGCCAAAGGCAACTAATTATAGATCTACCAAATTTGCGTTAAGCTACCCTTCTCCCCCTCCCCAACTCTCCCTTCTTCTCAAAAACAGGAAATGACCACATATGGAACAATCTCACAAGAGCCTGCAGAGGAACCATCAAACCAACTATTGTTGTCGAGGGCCAAAGAACGCATCCAAACGGGTCTCGGCACAAGAAGACCTTGGAAGGAAATGATCCAGCCTTCTCATTTCAGATTCCCATCCAGTTTTTCTTATTCAATTAATAGGATCAAGACAAATGCTGCAACTTTTCGTGCAAACTATGTCATTATCATATTGCTCATACTCTTCCTCAGTTTGCTCTGGCACCCCATCTCGCTGATCATATTTGTGGCAATGATGGCTGCATGGCTGTTTTTATATTTCCTACGTGATGACCCTTTGGTGGTTTTTGGGTATGTAATTGATGAGCTAGTGGTGGCTATGTGTTTGCTGGTGGTCACAGTGGGTTTGCTTTTTCTCACCAATGTAACACATAATATCATAGTGGGTGTCTCTGTTGGGATAGGGGTTGTGTTGGTTCATGCCGTAACAAGAGACACTGAGGATTTGTTCCCTCTGGACGAAGAAGCAAGGATTGTAACGGGTGGTAGAGAGGTTGTCAAAGTCCCCCTAAAAAATGCTGCTTCTTCTTCATTTACTTTGTCTTAGTATTGTTGTGAATTTTCCACACTCCAATTGCTCACGCTCTAGAAGTATAAAAAGATTGTATTTTTTCCTCCCCACTTTCCCTCTTATTACTTGATGAAAAGACCAATATAATAAACACAATTGCCTCCTCAATTTATGTCATCAGAAATTTGACAAAATTTTAAGTTGATTATTGACTGCTTAATATAATTCTCTTCCTTAATCTTGGCTTAGTATCAGTATAATAAACAAGAAAGCAAAATCGGATTAAGACAGTTTGCGGTGTCCTCATGTCAAAAATGGCCGAAGAGTTCAATGCTAGTATATACGACTCCGAAGTGACTGTTGTGCCCTGCTTAAAGCTCTTCATTTCAGTTTCTCGTGGCACACAACACATGGAAAAGTGGCAGAATGTTAGTGTACTTGATTAAAGAAACTAGTTTGCAGATAAGTGAGAGTCAAGTCTGCCAACACATTGCTAAATGCTAATAGCAACTAGTCATAACTGGTTCCTTTCCAGCTGCCCCACCAATACCATTCAATTTGCAAGTAGGGCACCTAGTCTTTTCTACGAAGCCGGCAAGCAATGTTCTTTGCAAGGCGAGTTACTTGGATAAGTAGGATAAGGAAAACGTGCTATGATGACAACCACCCCTCACCTCACCTCTCACTCAGATCAAAGTTCATTAAAATGGGGTTCCTTTATTCTTCTTTTTCATCTTTCTTTTTGGGCCTGCCAGAGGGGGGGGGGGGGGGCGTGTTCATTGATGCCTACTGCCCTTTCTTAAAACATGTCACCATAGCTTCTACACTTTGAATGGTTTATTAAAAAATTACGTGTCTGATTAGAATCAAATGTAGGAATCTTTTACGAAATTATTCAGGCTATGATGGTGGGTTTTGACAATAAATCGAATAAACAAATTTGTAATGCAGAAGCTCCACCACCCCCCCACGTCATGCTCCACAATCCACCAATTAGATTGCAAAGAAAAGTAGTCCAACGAGCACTGCCACTGATTTGAATACCGATAACTTTGTGTATACGACGTCACAGTTTTGATAGATAGGATGACTTTGATATCAAATACTTCCCAAAAGGAGTTTCAAAGAAATTGGTGCCCAATAAACTATTTGTGTATATCAAATACGAGTGGCTCTCCCGACTTGGAGTGCTTTTGTTTCCTGCCCCTCAAAAGTGCCAGTTGAAAGATGAATCAATTTTTTATTAAAAAATAGATAATGATATTCACATTTAATTTGGCCATATATATAATCATTTCCGAATAGGTTACAAAAAAATTCCTTCCACCTAAAAAAATTACTAAATTTTTATAAAATACGTGAAGAACCATTAATCTATTAATTTTAAATATTTATTAAAGTACTGAGTGATTACTAAAATTTTACAGTGTGTAACATCAGTAATTTTTGTGTACGATGATGCAATGCCTTGCAAAGCGGTTCATTACTTATACTATCCACCTTGTGATTAGCGTTACTTGTTGAAGATAGATATATAACAGAACTGCATCATGTCAACAATTAAACTTGGTATATGATCTCGAACAGTGATTTGATCTGTTCCACGACAAAAGTAGGTATCCTTAAATGTTTAATATAGTAATCAGATTGCTACACAACTTTTATTTATTGATTCTAAAAGAACCATGACCTTTGGTTTCGTGGTGCTACTTAGTTTTGTGTCATGGTCAAGACCCAAGCCCGCCAGGCTATATTTAATTTTCTTTGACATTTCGACGCTCCCGTACAAAGAAGTCCTCGCGTTTCCAAATTTACGAGGCCTGGCTAGTTTTGTATATTTCTCTGCTTTTGCTTCCTTGATTCCTTCTCCTCTACGTGTGTGGCTGTGTTCATATGTCCAAGTCCAAGTTGGAAACGAAAAGAAAAGGATTAGCTGACAAGTTAAATGGGTTCGCATCAAGTTGCCTCAAAAGATGAAACTTGATAGAAGAAAGAAGGTGAGAAAGAGTGCCAATTTTATTCCAAAATATGGCATTGTTATGAACAGATTAGCACATGTTCGTATGCAGTCAAACCTAGCTTGGATGTACTTTACTTGTATTGGCTAACTTCATTTGCCAGTTTGAAATCCAATAAAATAAAGACCACGATTATTACATATGTACAGAATAAAGGATTAAGCTGTCATTAAAAATATTTGAACCACGAAGGCGCAAGGAGGATTATTGTACGCCATCCATTGAATTTCCACCAAACGTGATCACTTAGCTTACAAATGATTAGAGACAGCTTCCAATCAATTTTTTTTTTCTCGTTTTTTCTTCGTTCAAATTATCTTAACTTCAAGCACCAGAACCGCCGCAAAGAAATGCCTTGAATTGGCACTGTGGAGAAATTGACTGCAGCAGCAACCTCGCAGTTTGCTCCTGTTTCACCACTGCTCCATCTTTCTCCACCAACACTGCAGCCACAATTTTGTTGTAGTCACCACCACCGCCGGCGATATAGGCCACCACAGCCGCCTGCACTGGGCCCATGCTTGGGTTATACGCCGCTGATTCCATATAAGATCCTTTATATATCTCGCCATCACAATCCATCAGAGCCACCCCAGATGGAGACCCACTATATGGTGCATGAGACTTGTTTGCTGCATCTAAAGCTGCAAACTTTAATTTGTCATTCACGGCGTACCCGTTACACATACCATTGAGTAGATTATGAGTTTCGTTCAAAATGGATAACCCATTGTTGTGTGGCTCCAAAAGTAGAGGAACCTCCTGGGCAAGAAGGTCATGGGGTCCGAATCTATGGGATAGAAATTGCGACAGGGGGGTGAATTCTTGGTTCTCAACAGAGGTAATGAGGAGTTTTATGTCTGGGGCCCCACGAATTTCTTGGAGGAATTGGCGACAATGGCCACAAGGGGCATCCGAAACGGCGAAGTAATCGAGATGGGTTTCGGCATTGATGGAGAGATTGGTGACGAGGAACTGTTCGGCGTGAACGGAATGGTGAAGAGGGAGACCCGGGAATTCGAGGTTCACGCCAATGAAGATCCGACCCGAGGGACCGAGACCAACAGCGCCGACGTGGAACTTGGAGATGGGTGGGCGGGCGAAGGTCTGAGCGGATTTGACGAGGGATGGGAGAAATTGGGTGACGGTGAGGCCAGAGGATGCGGCCATGGAATCAGCTTCTGATGCTTCAATCACGAATCTGGGTCGATCCATTTAGGAGAGAGAAATGGTGCTGCTTTGATGGAATCTTGGTGGTTTTCAAAATAAATAGATCTGTGGGATTGGAAAGGTGAGAAGACAAGCGGTGACAGAGAGAGAAGAGAGACTTTTGGCGGAGGAAATAGAGAAGGAGGGAGGAGGTGGGGGACGGAGCCAGCGGTTGGGGAGAGCTATTTATAGAAGGGTCTTGTTGCTATTGGCAGCTCACATTTTGCTACCAACAAACAGGGAAGAGAGATTTCAGATTCCAGTAAGTGGAAGGGAGATACTTGCTAGTTTCAACTTACTCGTTATTTATTTGTATACTTTTTTTTCACCTGTTTGCTAGGCCCTAACAAAGGCATTGTAATTTTAAAAAAAAAAAAAAAACAAAGACATAGTAATTTTAGTCCTATATCACACTTTATTATAAAAAATATTACAACTCTTTTTCATAGTTATAGATACGTGGGACTTAATTATTGGATTTGGCATATCTACAACTGTACATGTGAGTGGTAAAATTTATCTGGCAAAATGCAACAATACGAGAATAGCACAGTTCACAAAGGAAACAAGGCTGTTATCTCCAAGAAAACTACTCGGAGGTTTAATTAAGAACTTGAAAGCAATATAATTACAGGTCCTCTCTCATACAACAAATTAGCAAAAGAATTGCCCTGTGGAAGAGGGTATGAGAAAAATTAAGGTGCCTATGTTTCCCAACAAAAGGAGCTAGCCAATATTAATGATGTCGTAAGTATGGTTAGACACATGAGCTTCCTTAATCATGTGAAGGCCTTCCATAGAAAGTCACATTCTCAAACTACTTTTCTAGCTACAACCATATGTATTCCAAGTTTGAGACCTTACCTTATGTAAGGCTCACTACTCCCACCAATAAGTACCTATCAAACATTCATAAAAATAAATATGAATTATGAAATTTATTAAAATTTATAATTTAAATTATTAAATTCAATAAATTTAAAAATAACGCTATTTTAAACAGAATTTTTAACACAAAATTTCCATGAAATTCTGTGGAAGTCCTTAAAGGATGTAAGACCTACTCCATAAAATTATATGTTAGAATTTTCATAAGAAGAGACAAATCCAGATTTAATTATTTGAAGTTTTTAAATAAAATTTTTATAAATTTTAAATTACAAGAATAGAGATACTTCAACAGTATTAGTGGCATAGCCAACCTAACCCGTGAAACTACGCATAAACTTACTCTAACATCTTTATTTATTTGGATTGTATTATTTTTATAAATTAAATTTTATTATATATATAATATAATTATTAAATTTATTAAATTTTATAAATTAAACTATGAGATTTAATAAATTTAATATTTTTTATTATTTTTTTGAAATTTATTAATAAGCTTAATCTTAATGTTTGTTTAGCAGCACCGATACGAGCTACTGTTTTCCAAGCTGCATCACACACCTAAGACATGCTCTATTTCCAGGTTAAATGTAAATTACGTATCCTCCTCTGTTATCTTTCTCAATGTCACTTGTTGGCAGCTAAAGTTTAATGAATGAAAATAAGTACCAGGAAAGAAAGTTTAAGCTTCAAATGCATGCACTGGCCAAATTGAAGTCAACGCCCCTGACTATATCAATGCTACAGAAATCAAAGAGTAGATTTGCAGGCTTTCAAATCTATGGTAATTATATGCTGCAGCCGATTTGATGCAGATGGTTTTGGTAGGACAGCAGGAAAAAATGAATTTGGTGACCTGTTTATGTGGTATATACATTAACGCAAAACAGATGAATATACAATGCAAGAAAACATATATATTAAACCCTGTTAAACTAACCTTGAAAAAAGCGTCTAGCTTTTGGCAGTTCAAGCCATTACATCTGGGCATGCTAGCATTTTGCACATATTTTATTTAATTTTTAATTTTTTTTTATTTTTATTACCCCTTCAACTTTTTTTATTTTATTTAATACAGTTTAAAAATGTATACTAATAAATTTTCATTAATATATATGCTGTATACATACAAATCGGGATAAAAATAACGTTGCACTTAATGTAAACCAAGCTTTTTAATAGGTGCTGATATACATACTCTTTTTCACGATCATTTATATTTTTTTTATTCTTTTTCTCTTTAATTTAAGTATTTCTGCACATGAGCATACTACCATCTTTATTCTTTTTCTAAGATCATTACATCTGATCTATTTATGAATAATTATCGTATAATGAAGATAAATATAAATTAAAAATAATTAAATTATTTTTTATTAAGAATTATCTTGATATTAATCTTACATTAATAAACACCATTTTGCAAGATTAAAATTTAAAAAGTTCAGCATTGGTTTAAAAAGTTGCAATCTAGCATATCATCTTTCCACTTCTTAAATTACATTCATTGATGATATATTTTTATCTTTTAAGATATATTGTGCATACCAAAATAGCCAAAATACAGAATCTTATGTAAGATGTGTGATTCTTTTTTCTTTGCTACAGTGGTACACAGTTGGATGGATGTATTTGGAATTGTTTATGATATTGTTAAACAAAGTCACTTTCTGGTTTAGTTGTATTTTTTGGGAGACGAGACAAAAGGGATATGTTGAGTGAACGCATAAACTAACTGCGTGGGACATATCTCAACCTTAATGATTGAAGACTATATGGTAAGGATATGTGTTTGCAAATGGATATAAATACATAAAATAGCTTACATATGGAGAAGTGTGGATCACATTTTCCTCTCTCCTTTCATCCTAATGTTCATCACTCATTCAACAAAACCAAACTAGGTCACATCGAACTCCTTGCATCAAAATTGTGGATGGTCCACAATATAAATGAGAATTTAATTTGTTGCCTCTTGTTCCTCAAATTATATGTGGAATTATTTAAGATATTTTAATTCTTTTTTTAAATTGTCCTTTTTTGTTAGTTTATTTGAGGAGTAAATAATTATTTACATCTATCATTTCCCTTATTCTAGGCATGAAGCCATTGGATCCAAACTCACCATCTGATATTTTATAGTCATTGATAGGATTATAGTTGGCGCAAGCTTGCAAGCAATATTATATGTTGGGTTCCAGGTAGAGTCAGCTATGTCCTTATTTTGTCATTGATTTTGGAACTTCATGGTCCACCCAAATTTTAAATCTATGGCAGCCTACCTTACCTAACCCTCACAACTCTATTCATCAGAAGCAAAACACCAATTGCTCTTTGTACATTGACGGTCTCAAATTCTTGGATCTGTAATCTCCAAAAGTGGTCAAGAAAGCTGTTACCTGGCTGCCATTCATGTTTTAACCATTGTGTTTACTAATAGATCTAAGATTTCAGTTCCAAACTTTCGTAAGTATTTAATAACACCTATTATGTAGGTGTTTCATTTTCCAATAACTTGATAATATTGTGTGGGAAAAGTGAAGGCCCAACATGGTCGATGCCCTTGGACTCGGGCTTCAGTCAAGGTAACCAGTTTTGGGTTGTGCTAGTATCGGGACTAAGCCACTTCTTTTTCGGCTCATTTTATATCTGTGTCAATTACTGTTGGGAATGTCAACAGGTCTTTCATTGCCTCTTCCCTTGGTTAGGTGATATCTAATTCAGACATGTGCCCCTTTTTTGGACTTCAATCTTCCTACTTCTCTTTTCTTATCTTCTTGCATTTTCATTCTCAATTTTGCATTAATTTTTCTCATTTTTTTCTGGGATGCTCCAGTTTTTATTTGCATTGAAAGTTGATGGATTTAAAGGAAAAGAAAATTGAAGATAAAAATTCACAAGAGTGAATGGTTCTTTAACGCCATTGTTTCTTGTATTTGCAGATACTTGAGAATGTGGAATGGCTTGACCTCATTGTTTCTTGTATTTAAGCATCATGCATATTAAATACTTAGTTTTGTTAACACACTTAAGGGTTTTACCATTTCCCATAATTGAAGAAGACAGATACACAAGAGGAAGAAGCACCCATAGGGAAACCTGTTCATGCGCCAGAAACAAATCCCAAGAAGGGAATATATACCCTAGTGACAAATACTGTTACAGTGGCAACAAAAAAGAACTGATGTCAAGAAACTTGAATGTGTTTGGAAACAGGTTTAAACCCAGCCCTGTTTGTAGCGGCGGAAGAGGTCTTCTGTTTGGGCATTTTTGAAGGCACTGCAGGCAATGAGATAGACCCAGATGAGGACCACCACAGCCACAATCAGAATTATATTGGCTGTCCTCCATTCTTCTCTGAGGTTCCCCAATAGACCTGCTTTGCACGCATTGCAATTGTAGCAGAGCTGGCTCTGGTCATTGTTCCACAAATAGCAATCCGGGTCGGCCATCGGAGTCGCCGGGTTTACCCATAGAATCGGGTTCACATAATTGTACCCGCAGGCCGTTGGAGGTTTGCAACATCCCGACTGTAAAATAATGCCAATAAAATTGATTAAGAACAGTGAAGACAGAGAGTGAGAACATTGAGAAAGAGCGAAAGCCCACCAAACTCTGTCACTACATAGGCCACAAGCTGGCAAGCATAATTTGATACCTAGACCTTATATTATCTGGTGCAATGAAGACAAACAGTCTGATTACTTTATTCTGGCCTACAATTACATGATTTCACCACAAATGAATCGCTTAGTACCTTTTTCTGCTGGCGTAGACCCTTCCAGGCATAATTATCCTTTCCATAGAATATAAAAAGAATGTCCCACACAGCATAGCATTATTTTATGTCTAATGTCTTCTACAAGTGGGAATGCATCTCTAGTCATGTTGATTTGAGCCATCAAATGTATTTTGGAAACGGCCTATGCTATGAGATTTACATGGACCCTAGCGATCTGCTGGTAGGTCACACTGTAGCGTGGGTGTCTGCTTAACCACAAATTTAACAGGAAATTAACCCATGCCAATGGGTTTTGGTCCATAGGAAAGGTTTAAAGTATTTTAGCAGTTTTTTTCTTAGACAATAAGCTTACAAATCCTCGCTACCCTAAACTTTTGGTGATTATTTTTTTTAATGTAAAAAATTTAGGTAAATTCAGTTTCCATCTACTACCATAGTCAGATATGTTTTCAAATCTAAAAGATACTTATGAAATTTTTATAAATTATTTATAATATTATTCTTATATAAAATAATTAAATATACCAGCATGTAAAAAGTGATTCATTCTTTTTTTAATCTATAGTTTTACATGCAAGTGTGAGTGAAATTAAAATTAAGATAAAAAAAAAAGGTCCCACTTAAAGCATCAAGGACACTCCTCGTGTCATCCTCGAGTTACTTCACAATCACACTTCTTTTTTGGGCCCCGACATTTAACAACCACCACTTTGGAAATTGGAAATTGTCACCGGAATGATCAAGCTGCACTGTTTATGCCATTTTCACCTACAAAATCTTACCGTATTGACATTGAAAACCCATGAAATAAACTTGTTGATTCCCAGTCTCTAGCAGAAGAACCTAGAATTGCTGGATCTAAATTCTCATGTAAAGCCACTGGAAGTATCTTTAAACGAATAAAACATGGTGCCACGTGAGTCGGACCCATGCGAATTGAAAGAGGAATAACTAATAAAGAAATAAATTAAAAAATAAAAATTAATGCACAGTTTGTTTGTTTCGAAGAAGCTACAGAAAACCACTAGTGGATCTGAGGAAGGAAGGACTACGCAGTGCAAGTACAACTCATGGCGTCAACGGGCGAAAGGATGCAGGGTTTCAGTCAAGTGAGAAAGGAAATATTACTAAACGGTCTGAATCCTATTCTTTTATGGCCTACAGATCCAAATTACCATAGAGAAAAGAAAACTACTGTTGGTGAAATGGGTGTCTTCCTTTATCGACAAATTAGTAGCCATGAGAAACAAAATCCTATCTTTTTGCTAGATTCAGCACAGTCATAAGTCACAAATAAAGAAAACAGCGCAAAGCAGAGACTAAATTACCTGTAAAGGAGTGATATGAGAGTTGAAGAATTGATCAGCGCTGATATAATCCTGGGTGAGCTTAATGCAGACATCGGAATCAGCCAAACACGTCCTAATCTTCTCCCAACTCCCCGAGCTGGTGACATGGTTCCTTAACCATTCCGAAAACCCGTCAAGCCTGTACTCCTTGTACCCTCTGCCAGCAACATAGTAGCTTCCATCTTGTCGGGTAACAATGAATGCGAAGACAAGAATAATAAGAAGCACAGCGATGAGAATCGCCATACAGAAAAGGTAAAGGGCCAAAAGTCCCTGTTTGTTCCAGCAAGCACCGACGAAGCCAGCGAGGGAAACGAGGAGCATGAGGAGTCCAAGGATGACCACTGGCCAACGGAAGTTGTGGATGCACTCGTTGTCTGGTTTGGAGGCTAGCCAAATGCCCGCAGCGATGATGGGTATTGAGGCCAAGAGAGCTATGAAATTGAGCACTGCAGTGATGTTGTTGCTTACCCCCATGACCTTTTTGCTTTAATTCGGTTTCAAAGTGCAAAATTTGGAACTCTGGTAGGATGGAACCAGTTTGGGATTGAGAGAGATGTGTGGTTAATGACAGGTGGAGAAGGAGATATGAATTGATGGGCGGAGACAGGAGAGTCAAGGCTAAGGTCAAGCGACGGGGATTTCTTCTTTGTATGTTTTTCAACTCTGTTGGTGCGTGAAAGTTAAACTATTCAAACTTTAAACAATTTAATAACGCGAGTAAATATATTTTGCTTTGTGGTTCTTACGTAAATTTTTTTATTTTTAAAATTTATAATGGTTTCTTTTACATTTATAAATTTTCTATAAATAAATTTAGTTTGTTATAAATTATAATATATATTTTTAGTTAATAATAAATTTGTTATAATTTATTAAAAATATTTTTAATAGTTGAATAATAAGTTTTTTTTAAAGGAAAATTATGTTCTATTCCTTCTACAAAAATAGTCTTATATAGATCTTTGAAAATTTATCAACATTTTCGAAAAATAAAAGAGTTTCTAAAAATATGTTTGTAGTGTTTTTTATATCTTGTACAAATCATTTAAAAAAACATATTTTTAATAATTTTTTATGTTGTGTGAAAATCTTCATAAATTATAAAAAGATTCATATAAGACTATTTCTAAAAAAAAGATTAAAAATAAATTTTAAAAAGAGAAAATTTTACTATTAAATGAATATGAGTAATTTTGACAAGTCATGTGAAAAATATTAAAAAAAAAGATGTTCATATCACTTATATTCACGTTATAAAATATATGTATGATAAGATAAAAATAAGTGTGTGGACTTAAGAAAGAGTGACATAAGACTTTCCATAAAAATTAATTTATATCAAGAGTCATCCTTAAATTTATGTATTTTTACTTTAGTGTTAAATGTACTTATTGGACACATATAAAACGCAACTCCAACATATATATTTTTTACATATGATATAATTTTAGTAAAAGAGTCAAAAGAAAATGTTAATCATAAATTAGAGGTGCAGCAAACAACCTTAGAATCAAAGAATTTTTGTTTAAGGAGTAAGACATAGCATATGGCGTATAAATTCAATAAGAGGCAAACAAATAATGATTTAGAAGTAAAAATTAAGCACATTATGTCATAGGTGTCAAAATTTCGGTATATTGGATTAATTTTACAAAGTGAAAGAGAGATTGATAGGAATGTCATACATGAGATTCAAGTTAGGCGAATGACATGAAGAAATGCCTAAAAGGTCATTTGTCATTTTAAAATATCTAGTAAATTTAAATGAGAGTTTTACTATAAGATCATTTATACTTTATGATAATGAGTGTTAGGCTTTGAAAGGTTAACATAAACAAAAAATTAGGATAATAAAGATGAGAATGTTAAGATAGATAAATGGATATATAAAAAAAGATAAGATTCAGAATAATTTTATTTAGGAGAGAGTTCATATTGCATCTATTGAGGAGAAAATAATGAAAACTTAATTACAATAGTTTGGGCATATGCAAAAAAGATCATTAAGGTTTTAGTAAGAAAAGTTAATCAAATAGTTTTTAATTCAATAAAAAGAAGTAAATAAAGACCAAAAAAGACACTTAAAAAGTTATAAAAAAGAATTTTTAATTAAATAATATTTTTAAAAATTTAATTTCGAATAAAACTTAATGGTATTATTTAATTTATATAATTGATCCAACCTAATGAGATAAAACTTTATTTGTTATTTTTGTATAACAAAATAAGTTTACGTGTAATACATTTGTAAAGTTAAAAGAAATTATTATAAATTTTAAATATAAGGCTTAAATATATAAAATTTTCTTACACTTTTATCTTGTTGCAAGGAAGATAAAGCTAATAAGATAAAGCTTTATTTTGTTATTTTTGTATAATAAAATAAGTTTACGTGTAATGCATTTGTAAAGTCAAAAAAATTATTGTAAATTTTAAATATAAGGCTTAAATATATAAAATTTTCTTGCAATTTTATCTTGTTGCAAAAAAATCTTACAATTTTAATTATAATAATAAACACACTACATTTTAAAATTATTGCAATTATCCCCTCTGTTAAAGAATAATCAAAATCTTAATGAGTATATGATTTTTTGCTAAAAATTAGAACCATTCTTATGAAAATTCCCTCCTATCAAATAAAAGTAGATATATTGGTCTTAAAAAATAATTTCTTTAAAGGTTATAAGCACTCAAATTGTGTAGCTGCAAACAAATTTCATTGTTTGAAACCTTTACTTGATTATAACTTTGGTAGGTAATCGCATAAAAGTTTATTTTATTAACAAAAATAGATGGGATGGGTTTTAATTTTTAACAAAATATTATGTACTCCGTTAATATTTGAATGATTATTTAATAGAAAAGATAAATTGTTGTAATTTTAAAAGTGTAATATATTTATTGTTGTAATTGAAAATGTAAAAATTTATTACAATAAGGTGAAAGTGCAAGGGGTGTCATATATTTTAGGCTAAAATGCACAGAACCCTCCTGAACTTTAGGTCGATTTTAAAAAATCCTTCTAAACTTTAAAAGTTTTCAAATGACCCTCTTGAACTATGAAACATTTGCAAAACACCCCCTTTCGTCAAGTTTTCTGTTAAAATTTGGATGTGTTTTGGTCAACTTCCACTTTGACCCGATAAAAAAACAAAATACCCTACAAATGTACATAAATTTACAAATATGCCATAAATGCAAAAAAAAAAATTTAATGTAGATTTGTAATTTAGGGTTTAGGGTTTAAGAATTTAGGGTTTAGGGTTTAGGGTTTAAGATTTAAGATTTAGGATTTAGGGCTTAGGGTTTAAGATTTAGGGTTAGGGCTTAGGGTTTAGGATTTAGAATTTAGGGTTTAAGGTTTTAGGGTTTAGGGTTTAGAATTTTAGGATTTTAGGATTTAAGATTTAGGGTTTTAGGGTTAGGATTTAGAATTTAGGGTTTAGGGTTAAGGTTCAATATTAAAACTCCAAAATTTTACTGTTCACAGCCTTTAATTTTTCAACTTTACAATGAAGGTCATTTTCGTCATTTTTTTAAATTTTGACAGAAAACTTGACGGAAGGGATTATTTGCAAACGTTTCATAGTTCAAGAGGGTCATTTGAAAACTTTTAAAGTTTAGGAGGATTTTTTAAAATTGACCTAAAGTTCAGGGGGATTCTGTGTATTTTAACCTATATTTTAACCTAAATATAAGAAGATTTTGTTTAAAAAACATAAAATAAATGAAAACTTTGAGTAATTTACTCCAATAATATTTATCCTATTTCGCAGATTGAGAACGTATGGGGAACGTTGAAAATAACCAAATCGAAAGGGCACAAAAGGTTCCATTCAAAAAATAAAAAAGCACAAAAGGAGATGAAAAATGGTGAAACAAAGGGTTGGAGAAAGGTGAAGAAATCCTGGTTGATTTTACAGCGTAAAATTCCACTTTTTTTTTTAATTTTAAGTATCTTATGAGAGAAGAAATATTTAATATTTTTAATGTCAAGATTTGCTTTCTATTGAATGCTATGGAAAGTGGCCATTACATGGGATGAGCTTTCATGACAGGAATACGCAATTTCTTGAGTACTTTAACTTTCTGCAAAGTGAATGCAAGAGTTGCAATCTGTTGGGATCAAGGAAAACAATACAATCTCCTTTCTAAGCAAATAGAGAATTAAATAGGGCAAATTTATAGTCATATCCTTTAATGTGCATCAAACTTTAGAGGAAGCTACATTTCATGTGCTTCTCCTAACTTTAATATGTATCATAAAATTATGATAATCTTTTTCTTCTAAACAAATAGTATCAATAACTTGAAAAAATATTAGAGTAGCAATTTGACACAAAAAATATTCTGACTAAATTAATAAGTCCGTCATCGATTGTACGTATATCACCATCCCATGCTATCCATTTGTCATGTAGTTATAAGATAATTCTGTTCTTTTTGGCAAACTCTTTAAAACTGCTGTGAAATTTTACAATGCAAGCAAGCAAAGGCATGTTTTTATATTCTGTATTTTGGACTACGACAAATTGACAACAAAGGTATGAATGTTTCTTCAGAGAATTTTTTTGTGGTCAACAGTGTTTGTTAGGACTTAAAGCTTGAGGGGGTTGGTTTGTTGGTCATGGCCGGACAGCTCACTCTCTTACGCCGCGTGGACCCTGTCGTCACCTGCGGCAGGGAACGTACGCATCATGGATGACTGCATTCCGCCGCCGCCTCTGATGGATCGGACCATACCATTAAACTAAAAGCCGTAGCTCTTAGTCAGTAAATAACATTTTGTAAATTGGCATCTGACTCTAACCCATTATCCCGGATTTTGCAAGACCAATTACTTTCGCCACAGAGAATAGCACCTGAACCTTGGCTCTTATTTGTCATCTGACAAATCGTAAAGCCAGAACATAGCTTTGCTAGCCAACCAAAGTTCTTTGCTTAGCCATCCTTAATTACCAAAACCCTTGCTCATTGGCCTCCGGACGAGCTAGTAAGTGAAATAGAGTTCTGAAAACTTCACAAGGCTACTGAGTCTGTACTAATCCTACTTCTGTTTGATCACAATATGAATAGGATCTTTCACGGTTGTTTAGCTTCGTACGCAATCAATACTCAATATCTAACAAATTGGAGCTATACCGGATTCAGTTGAATATGTTGTTTGCGTTCAGCATTTGTATGATTCTTTCTTACCCACGTTTGGAAAATTCTAGTTGTTTTTGGTACTCAAAGGGAATCAACACAGCAGTATATTAATACTCATGAATCAATTTAGTCAAATAAAATAATTATTTTTCGGAAGCTGCGTTTAATCAATTTTCTTTTATCAGTATCAGTCCCAGTTTGAGCGATTATAATAGGAGATAGGGGACTAAATGTTACTGCGCCATGTCATATTCATCATTCAAAACAGTGTCACAAATGTTGAGGAAAGGAAAGGATAGTTAAAGTAGAAGCATCACGTCTAAGTCTCTTTCTGCTTTTGGAATTAAAGGACATACATTTCTTTCTTCTTCATACCAAAAACAAGAAAAAAAGGAACTAACGAAAACCAAAACGTATCAACCAGAAAGATATTTTCCTTTATTCACTAATTTTTCTGCGAGTGGGAGTGGAACACGACTCGTAAAGTTGACTAGCCCATCAAGCGTGTAATAGTCTTTTTCAGGCTTGAAGATTGTAATGCCCGTTGGCCATGTTCTTCATGGATTCAAATCTGGGACCCTTTTCACCAAACTTAGAGCTACCATACAGCTTCAAGTAGTCTCCAAAACGGTAACTACTTGGGTATAAGAGTTTAGGAGCAGGGCAAATTATGGCTTCACCAACTGGGTTATAAAAAGTGGCAATGGATAGTCTGCTCCCATTCTGGTCAGGCATGACTCTGTGCACAGCACTTTTATATAGACCATTGCTCAACACTTCCACTTGGTCACCTGTGTTCACAAATATAGCGTTGTTCTTGGAGGGTGGGATCTCCACCCACTTGCCATCTTTGAAGAATTCTAAGCCAGGCACTTGGTCATCTTGAAGCAATAAGATGATCCCACCAGCATCTGTGTGCTCTCTGAGTCCTCTCACAAGTTCTGGTTGAGGACATTGAGGGTATTTGGCCACTTTTGTTCCCACAGCAGCACCTTTACTTCCACAGAATGCCTTCTTGATGTAATCCTTCTCCAAACCAAGATTCTCACTCATGAGTTCAGATAACTTCTCAGCCAGCTTGATGAGCTCTGCAATGTACTCATCTACTGTTCGACTGCACTTACGTATACTTGATATCAGTTTATATATAGAAAAATGATATTCACACAACAAATTTGCCACACGTTCACCCATTAAAGTTAATGGTAGACAGAGAGAGAGAGAGCAAACATATTTTTCGACTTACCAAAGCTCCTCAGAAAGGTTTGGGATTTCCTTAATGTTAGAGGTGGGGCGGTGCCAGATGAAGAAGGTGCTTTCCCAATCTATGGCAGAGGTGTTCTGTTGTTTCTCCAAGCTCTTGGCTATCTCAGACCCGTAGAAGCTTTCTTTTAGGTTTTCCTCGTAGTGTTTGTTCACCAGCTGCTTCATCTTCTCCATCAATTTTATGTCAATTCCATGGTTTTCAACCTGCACAATCAACATTGTGAATAATTAAGTCTACGTTAGAACTGATATTTCTTTGATTTTTTGAGGGGGGAGGGATGGCAGCGTCGGGGGAACCAAAATAAATCTCATTCCCTACCAGAAAAAAGCCCCAATTTTCACAAGCCTCATGCAGTAAGGCCATAACTTGAGCCTGAGCCCTCTTGTCACTACTGAGCATACTGAAATCTACGACAGGGATCTTCATCTCTCTGCTAAATATTTGATTGTTGAAGATATGTTTTAGTGGATGGGTATATATAAGGCTGTCAAGACTCAAGTCCTTGTCGTAATGTTGTAATTAAAAGATTATTAAATTGAAATTTATAATTCAGCAAGGATAATAATATTCAGAAAGATACCAAGTCCAATTTCCTATCACTAGGACTATGTAATTGAGTGCAATTTTTTATTCTTCGGTTCAAAGTGTCAATCAGATTTTCTCTTGTAAACCAAGTTTTGGTTCCTTCTATTTCTCCTCCAACCCTTGTGAAGTCCAATTCCAATCGCTTTTTACTTTCTCTTGTTGCACGCAGAAAATTTCTTATCAACCAGCCTTAAATTTGAACGAAAAGCCATTCTGGATTGGATCGACTAAACCATAATGCAAAAACCAGGGGCAGTGGCACAGAAAAGCTTGCTCTCAAGTAGACAAATGCAGAATGGGGGAATATGGTTGTTGCATATGAACCGGTGGGCGGTGAGGCTGCATGCTTTAGTAACATAACGAATCAACTCTTTATTTTATTGACATTTTAAGCTGCATATGATTTTACTTGTTCCACATTAACAAGTCATAATGATTATAATACTGTTACTCACACTATTGGTTTGGTTTGGGCCAACAAGAAATAATATTTTTCTTCTGCAGTCCATTCATTAGACACTTCCAGTCAGTAGCTTGTCCAAAATAATCTAAGGCTTTTTTTTCTTTTCTCATAAGCGCACATGGTAATGTGAACTTATTCTCCATTGATCTATGGTTTTTTTCATTGCTTATATTGGTCATAATAATATGTAATTACATCATTTTTTATGCTACCAAACTTTACCATAAAATTGAATTAAAATAATTGATTTTAAAAGAATTAAATATATTTCAATATGGTATTTCAAAATTAATTCTAAAATAATATATTTGAATAGAATGACTAAAATTAATTTTAAATGAAAATTAATAATAAAAGATATAAAAGTAATTTTTAATTGTAATAATTGAATATTATTAAAAAATAAAATAGTAACATCACATTTTGTATGAGTAGAATTTTTTATTGAAAATAGTAAAATGTTTCTCACTTCAAATAGTAGCATAATTGATTCTGAAAAAGGGGCTTGACTGCTTGAGCATCCAAACGGGAGACAAACTCTAGCCTCCGCGTCCGGAGGTCAGGAGTTAATTTTGGGGGACCGCCGCCCCCAACATGCACAATCAAGCGAAGGCCATTGACCCAATTACATAATTGTTCAAAATGATGACCCAACAACTAATTGACTTTTTTTTTCAGAATATATTTTTTTAATTAAATTCATAATAACTTATTTAATATGTTTAAATTCATACCACTAACTCGTTTTAATACTAATTGACTACTAATATACATAATTTTATACATGCAATTCAAGTAATTCTCTTGATAATTGCATTTTTTCCACATCATTCATCATTTATTTCATATAATAGCAGTATCAGAAAAAAGAGTATTCCATAATGATGTGTAATAATATATAGATTAAAATCAAAACAAGGGAAAACGCAGAATGTGGCTGCTTGTTTTTTATGATCAGCATGTTGCTTAGATAATGTATTGCATCATAGCACAGTGAGCTTAGCAAAGCATGGACTTCGATCAGGTCATTTCCGCGGAACAAGCAACGTAATCATTTTGGAAGGAAAACGTACCCCCAACAAGTGGCTCATTTTTTAATCTTTAAAAAATAAATAAAAAATTAAATAAAAATATGAGAATTGTGAATAAAATTTTAGACATAAAAATATAGGTATAAAAATGTTATTTTAAAATTATGGTACATAATTTCATAAATTATATGAATATAAAAATAAAACAAAACGATTTAACAAATTGTATTTTTCTAAGCCTAATGATAATATAATAATTTTGCCTTGCCGTACTATCACTGTTTGATTATACATTAAAATTTTTTAAATTAATTAAAAAATTAAATATTTTGATGCAAAAACTAATAATAAGGTATATTCTAGCATAAATAGTTAGAATATAATAGCATTTAAATTTAAGAATTTGAGAAACTCTTATTTAAATGATAATATTAGGTACAATTCTTTTTCTAAAAAAGAATTAATTCTATATTTAATAGTGGCCATTGGAGAATTTTTATAAAAAATTAAAAAAAATAATACTATTTTAAGATTATTTCATTATCTGTGTAAATGTGTAAAAGTATAACCATAATAAATTGATTTTTGTTCTTAAAAGACACGCACGCTAACAGTTTACTTTTTGAAGATTTTCTTTGGACTACTTTCATTCTTTAATCCCTACCTCTTTTTAGCTCATTCCAATTGCGTCCTTTCTTTAAAGTTTTTAGAGGTCAAATTGTTTTTTAAAAAAAAATAGAAAGAGTTAATAATTAAATCAATAAATATTTTTCAAAAAACATATATCTTTTGAAACGAAAATGTAAATCCATTTTTTGGCGAACAACAAAAAGGTAAATTTACTCAATAATAAAACAAAGCTCGACGTATTTGCCCTTTCTCAGATGCCCTAATAGTGTCAACGGTAATTAAGAGTTTCAAAAGAATAATAGTTTAGTTACTGATATCTTTATAACATATTAATATATATTAGTTATGCCTCATTGACAGAATCTACAAGGAATTATTTTTGTTATTTTGGGAGTTAAATGTTACTCGCTAAGAATGGGAGAATCAGATTTGTATAGATGTTTCCCTTCCGATTTAGCCGTACAAACAAATCAAGTAAAACCAAATTGTAAAGGGGAAAAATAATTCCTTACTTCTTAAATAGAAACCATTATCGTCAAGAATAACCAAACATAGTAGAAGTTTAAATTTTTGAATTAATTAATTCTTTACATGGCGTGAAAGTGTTTTTAACTAATTGATCAAGAATACTTTAAGGGTTTGCTCTATATACACGTACGTGTTATTAATTTCTTTATTTGGTGTGAGTGGATGTGCTAACTATAAAACCCAGAATTCATGGCGTCTATTTCTGAGCTTATATCATTTTTTCTTTTTGGTAGCTGGAAGGGGTAAAAAGCCCAAAACAGCAAAGCAACTAACTACAACTAGTCAATTGGCTGGACCCGAGCTACACCGCCCCTCTCAGTCTGGAAATGGGAAGCAGTCTTGGAGGCAAGTCGTGAAGGACATTGAAACCATCCTTTTCCCTTACTGCCAGCCAGTGAGCACATTCGTTAGCTTCTCTAAACACATGCACGCAGATAATCTGCTGGTTCCTCTGCAAATAAGCTCGGATGCGAGACAAAGGTTGTGTCTCTCGAGCGACGTTGCTAGGAGAGTTTAGCAACGTGATGACTTCTTTTGAGTCAGATTCAACGATCATACAAGGAACACCATTCTACCAAGCAAACTCAAGTCCTTTTGGGATGGCCCATTGCTTTGCTATCAGGACTGAGGAAACCCCAACGAAGTATGTGAATCCACCCCTCCACCTGCCTTGCGCGTCCCGTAATATTCCCCCACACCCTGCATTTCCAAACTAGCCTTGAACTGCTGCATCAACATTAAGCTTCACCCAAGGTTCTTAGGGAGGACTCCATCTGATAGTAATCGAAACTCGAACACTCCTGCATTGGCCCCTACCATAACAAGCATTAGCTTCCTGAATTATTCGCAGATACTGTTTGATGAAGATATGAGGTTGGTTTGGGCAATGAAAACAACTATCGTGCAACGTTTTATTCCTCCAATCCCATAGTAGCCAGCTAGTAACCGTGAAAGTGCTCCTCCATTATTTCTGATTCTCATGGAAATCCCGCGCTCTAATATCCATTTCACACCAATCTTTCAAATCGCTTTGGAAGAATTCATTGGATCGGTTCACTGGCTGAGCTTACGTTTTATTAGAGTTAGATTCTGACATAATATAATTCTACTTTTTTCAGTAGCGTAAGACCCATCTTTTTGTTTGTAATATGACATTTGTTAAGAAGATTGATGTCAAAAGGGATAATTCTCATTTCATAACTTATGTGTAGTTAATCGTCTCACACATACCATCCCACAGTAATCAATTATGGATGATTAATAATTATAAATAATGAATGTAAGAATTAAGTAATAAAAGAAGGTGTAGAAGTAGCAAATCTCAAGTGTAGTTGTTCGTTTTATTTTAAAAATATATATATATATAAAATTAAAAATAAAAAATAAATTTTATTTATCAAATTTAATAAAAATAATAAAATTAAAAAATTTAGATTCATACGAAAATTTATGATTATACATTAAAGTTAACAGTCTGGCGTAAATCCCAAACAAAGCGAAGAATAATAATACGTGAAATGTAATGGTAACGCTTAAAGTTACGAATTTTACTACTTATTCCTCGTGTCAGTATGTAACTCGCTGCTTTTTTACAATTGCAGTGCTTAACACACGTTGCGACTTATGATATAGGCAAGCATCTTGCGGTGCAGCACACGCGCCACAGTTTGCGCCTACTAATCCTCGAGCAATACTATTTATATGTTAAGAATTCATACATTTTTAATACTTTTTAAAAAAATAAAAAAATATTAAAAACGTATGAATTCTTAACGTAACAATCGCATTATTCTTAATCCTCAGTTCTCATTACCCCGAATTTGGAGGACCATTTCGTACTTTCTTAGTTCCACTCTGCCCCTCCTTGCCCAGCTACTTCCAGCTCTTCCTCTCCTCCTCCTCCTCCTTCCTTAAACGTTAAAACCCACACTCTCTTTCTGTGCGTGAATGTCTGTGTAAGAGGGAGGGAGGGAGAGAGAGAGAGAAAGCGCGCCAAAAGAACACGGTGCGGCTAACTTCTGCTGGTTCCTCCATTTCTCTCTCTCTGGCCGTGGCAAATGAGGTTAAGATTATCTGCAATTCTCGCGCGACTCGTTATCTTCGATCTTCTTCTCTGTTTCGCTACTCATCCTTCTTTCTCTTTCTCTCTCATCGTTGTTGAGTCGGAGCCGGAGGTGCTCGTCGAGGAAACCAATGCAACCGCTGGTTCCAATGCCTCGCTTGCGAGATCCAAGGAGGATAGCTTCGCCAACATGATTGATCGGGCTCTCGAGAGGGAGTTCCCCGAGAATGAGCAGAATGAAGGTTCTCGGATCTAATTTCTATCACTTTGTGTTCAAATGCTCATGCATTTCTGTTTTGCTCTTGTAATTTGGTTGTGGACACTTATGAGGTTGGTCTTTGAAATTTCCAATCGGAGTTTCACTTCGGCTATAGATGCGTTTTTTGCGACTTTCTGATTTAGTGTGAAATTGATCTCTGCTTAATTCTTTCTTTCATGTAATCATCTTGTATCAATGTCTGGTGCATGTTCTGCTTCGATTACAATTTGTGTGATTGTTTGATGGAGAAACAGAACTTGATGATTTTCCTCGATTTGCTTTATCTTTCTGTATAGTTTGTGTTGATATTATAAAATACGAATGAAAAGCTATCAAGTTCTAAAATTAGTTTACATGCTGCGTAAACATTGACAAAAGCATATTGAATCTTTTGAAAACTACGTATAGCATCCTCGAAAGTTTTATTCAAATGAATGCACTTGGCAAATCACCCTGAATCCATGACTCTCTTTTGCAGGTACTGATACTGGCAGTTTCAACAATAGTGTTGCTGAGCAACAGGTTCGCTATGCATTCTTAATTCTTATCAAATTCTTTATTTAATTGCTTCCTGAAGTTGTGGATAATGTTCAAAGTGTAACATCCCATAGGATTAATGAGTCTAGTGGTCTAATTTTAGTAATACTGGCTAGAGTTTAATTTTGTTAGAACAGAGGAACTACAGCTTAAGGAAATATTATGTATTAACAGAAGGAAGGAGAGATCCTTCAATAACCATAAACAGAAGGTAAAGATAGGAAATAAAAGCAACTAAGCACAAGGAGACCCTTGGCTTCCCAGGACAATGTCCCTTGCACAGAGAAATTTCCAGGCCCAAGCAAAAGCTTCACTCAGTAATGGCTAACAGAATACCCTCTCTCTCACTGCCCAGTGTCCTATATACAACACTACCTTGTCCATGTGGTCCCCATCCTTCCATCACCCAATCTGATTTCTCTAACAGAATCCTCCGCCCTCTAACATTCTCCCTTGTATTTGGGCTAACTACAATGGTGGGCCTGAGCTGGTCACTTCTTCTAGCCAACTTCCTAAAAAATTTGGTAGAAGGTTCAGCACGGCAATGGCCTATAAGTTCAGTCTAAATTTCATGTAAAAAGAGAAAAGGTTCTGTTAAGGTCATTAGTTAGGAGATCTTTATTTGATCTTGGAGAAAAAAGTTGCAATATAAGATGGCTAGGATTGCACATTTTACATATGGTGCCTCAAAATTTGTTTTAGATTGTCTCCTGGAAAAATGTGTTTATGGTGGGGTAACCTGTGGCCTTTTTATCAACATTTTGAGGGTTTTTATGTTTATTTATTGTTAGCCCTTGATTAGATGCTTGCTCTAATGCCATTCCTTCTCTGAACATGTCTAATGTATCAGGCTGTTTTGGAAACTGTTGCTAGAGTTAAGCCCAAGAAAAACGAGAGCAAAGAGGAAAAGTATGCGCCTCTTTCTTGTTGAGTAACTTGGATTGTTAATCTTTATGGATGTAACTGTTGGTTAAATTTTTAATGCAACAGTATTAATTATATTTAGCAGTAGTATCCTGAAGTTTACTGCTTTATGACATTTGGTAAGTTCTTTATCAGGTCATTTCAGTTCCATGATGTTTTCAATTTGGATAGTGAGAATCGGGCTGAAGATATGCCAACGTTAATTGATCGAAAGGTATGTCTTGATAATCTTATCAAAGCTTCACTTGTTCACACTTAGACTACTATATTGTCTTGATGTTGCATCAAACTTTTATTTACTACTCTTATTACCAGTGAAATTAATTTTTGTATGTTTGTTTCATGTTTTTATTTTTAGGATAATGTCTTTATCATATCAAATCCCAAGTCAAAGTATCCTGTTCTTCAATTAGACTTGAGGTTCACTTCCTGCTCCTTCCCTTATGTTCTTTTATGTGGCATTACATGCACCAGTCGCTACAAGTAGATAAGCAGCTTACCCTGTTGATATGACCATATTTTCAGATTGATATCAGATCTTGTGGTTGTTATTGTCTCTGCAACCTGTGGCGGCATTGCCTTTGCTTGTGCTGGACAACCGGTTTGATCACAAACACTGCTGGACTGTTTTCCTTTCTCTAATTGTTTCTAACTTTCTGCTATATCCCTCTTGAGAGTGGTATCATCCTTACATTATAATTTGCAGGTTATGACTGGATATTTGTTGGCAGGATCGGTTATTGGACCAGGAGGCTTGAGTTTTGTTAGTGAAATGGTCCAAGTATGTTCCCTTTAGAGTTCTTTTATTCTGTCCCTCTAAAGGATTTTCTTCCCTTATTATATGTTTTTTTCTATTGACCACCTGCATGAAACTTAGAATGTGGTAATGATGTCCATTAGTTTGTACTTTTAGACTTTTTAATCCTGAAATTGTAAAGATAAAATGTTGTGGTCCCTCATATCTTGAATTAAAATAAATTGAATTTTAATCTAATATGCTTCCGAGTAACTTCACATGCTGCCTCCTCTCCATCCAGGTCGAGACTGTTGCGCAATTTGGTGTCATTTTTTTGCTTTTTGCATTGGGCCTGGAGTTTTCAGCAACAAAGGTTGGCTTGTATGTTCATTTAATTTTTCTAAGTTTGATTGTGTATTTTAGCTTATAAGATGTGTTCTAAATCTGCCTTTTCATGTTTGCAGCTTAGAATTGTCCAAGCGGTGGCAATTCTTGGAGGTTTATTACAAATTTTCTTATTTATGTGCTTGTGTGGAATAACGGCCTCGGTATGTCTAACATTTTAATTATTATTGTCCAAAAATATCTGATTCTTCAAATATGCATTGTCAGTCCTCTATTGGTTTATACTCTTGTGGTTATCTTAATCATATTCAGGTGCCACATTATGTGAATGATTTTTGTTAAGTTCTGGGAAGCTACTGTTTTATGTATGGAACAAGATTATTTAAAATTTCGTCACCCATTATGTGCAGTCCTGAACATTAAGCTCAATAACTGAACTTTCTTGGGGAATATGTTTTTAATTATATGAGAAAAAAATGAATCTTGTTATTGTGTCTAACCTTAAATATGCTACTGTCATATATGCATGTAAATCTAACTGAGATCAGCCTAAATTTGGAATTTTACACAATGGCATGCTTATAAATTCCTAGTTTGGTACACCTTTTGATTAAAGCCTGCGATGAAGATAACAGTTACTGCTTAACAAATTCTTCTACTACATTTTTTTCTCAAAGGCATTGGTATTGAGTTTTTTTTTTTTTTTTTTTCTTTTAATATGTATATAGTTCTCTTGATTTGATTGCTATCATGTTGAGATTCAAACACTAATAGATTTCTTTTGTTCCAATTGTATGCGTCAATTTTTTCTGTCCAAACTCTTTTTGTTTTTTTTTTTTTTTTTTAATTTCCTATGATTTCATGTATCTATGATTCTATGTAGACTAGAGTGGGTCCTTGTTGCTGCTTTGCATCATGATTATTGTTCTTTCTTGTAGTTCTAAGGTGAAATTGGTGTGGGAGTGTCTTCAGTATCTCAAGCATGGTAGGCCCAGTTTTCAAATTTAATTTTATTCGGGCTTGTAGGATAAGCTTGTCTATATTATGGCTTTTACAGTTGTGTGTAAAGACTGCTTTTGGAAAATCTGAAATGTGTATACTCATTAGAAAGTTTACGAGTGCATATATACATGATGCTACTCAATTTCCTACAACAACAATAACAAATGGAGATTTATTTCATTAGGTGGGGTCGACTATATAAATCAAACGGTGTCATTAGGTTTAATCAGAAACTAACTTTTTAAAAATATCATTTATTTAAAGATCCCTTTTAATAATCTTTCCAAGTGTCCATTTTGATCTTTCTCTACCCCTCTTCATTGGACTAAAAACTATTTGATCAATTTTTCTTACTGAAACCTTTAGTGATCTTCTTTGTACACACCTAAACCACCATAACCAAGTTTTTATCATTTTCTCTTCAATAGGTGCAACATCAACATTCTCTCAAATACAATTATTTCAAATCTTTTCCTTTCTTATATGTCCACTCTTTCATCTCAACATTCTCATCTCTATCATGCCTATCTTTTGCTCTTGTTAGCCTTTTAAAACCCAACACTAGCTATTATAAAGTATAACTAGTTTTATAGTAATTCGGTAAAACTTCCTTTTTAACTTGCTAGATATTTTGTGATTACAAATGACTCTTGAAGTATTTCATTATTTCAACCACCCAGTTTGAATCTTGTGTATGACATCTCCATTAATCTCTCCATCACTTTGTAAAATTGATCTAAAATACAAAAACTTTTGACACTTGTGGTATAATGTGCTCTCCAATTTTTACCGTCATATCATTTCTTGTTCGCTTCTTGTTGAATTTGCATTCTGTATACTTTATCTTGTTCCTGCTTAAACAAAAACTCTTTGATTTCAAGGCTTCTTTCCACCCCTCTAGTTTAGAATTAACATCCTCTCTTGACTCTTTTATTAGGACTATATCATCTGTAAAAAACATACATTTCAAATTGCATCTTGGATGTGTCCAATAAGTATATCCAAAACTAAAGTAAAAAGATATGGAGTTAAGAATGATTCTTGATGCAAGGCAATCTTTATGGGGAAGTCATCTATCATACTTTTTTGAGTCCTTACACTTGTCGTTGCTCTATCATACCTATCCTTTATAACTTGAATATAAACGATACAAACTTATATCTTTTCTAATGCTACTCAACGTCCTAAAGGGATCTATTCTCTACACCTTATCTCTATCCTCTACATATTATCAATAGGATATGTGCAATAGTAGTCACATAATACAAAACCTATCACAAGTGATAGTCATCATTTGATGATGGTGTGGGTTGCTTAATATACTGATAAGTCACTTCACCACATGGTTCTCAAACATTATTGGATGGGAGAGATAATGTGCTGATGTGGAGAGCATTGTAATAGCCTTCCTCAAGCTGATGTGGGAGGGAAGCACACAACAAGGCTTGCATCGTTTCCATTTCAGGATATTCAATGTTACATTGAGACTCCCTTAAGCATATTTAGTGAAGGGATCCACAAATTGTTTTTGGGAGTGGACATGTAGTTTTAGGAGGTTGATTGACATTGTAATCGAACATAGCGGCAGTCCACTTCAATGTGCTTGGTCCATTTGTGGAACACTGGATTGGAAGCTATGTCAATGGCAGCTTTGTTGTAACAAAATAGTGGGATAAGGGCCATAGAATTTTGGTAGACAGATCCTTGAGAAGATGAACTAGCCAAACTACTACTTTTGTAGCTTTTGCCATGGCTTGATACACAACCTCAGTTGAGGATAAGGAAACTGGGTTGTTTCTTGGGTTGTCATGTTATTGGTGCCGTCCCTTGGAAAGTAACGAATCTTATGACGGATCATCTTGTTGTTGGGCGTGACTCCAGTTAGCATCACAATAGGCTTGCAAGATAAGTTGATTATCATCGGGGAAGAAAATATTGTGCGTGCTGGTGGAGGCAAGATATCAGACCATGAAGTGAGCTAAGGTCATGTGGGCCTGATCTCGGTATTAGTGTGAATATTTTTGGACGTCATGGCTTTGATGACCGAAGGGCGGTTTACCAAAAAAATTACACTTGGGTTAGGAGAGGTGTTGGTGTGTTTAATCCCTCTCTGATACCAAGTAAAGACTGCTTTTGGAACATCTGAAATTTATGTATTCATTCAAAAGTTTACAAGTACGTATATCCAGGGTGCTGCTCAACATCCTAAAAGGATCTAGAAATATTTATTGAATTTGTGGCTGCCAATTGTGTGAAATATCTTATGATGTTTTGTTTTCTTGTTTATAAAAATTATCCTGCATTATAATTGCCGTGGATTTCTGATGCTTGTAGCTACATCCTTCATGCAGTTATGTGGTGGCAAATCTTCTGAGGGAATATTTGTTGGTGCATTCCTATCTATGTCTTCAACGGCAGTGGTAATCTTCAGAGTCTACCCATATTATCTGGTTTCTCTTTTCTTCATTATATGTCTCAAGTAAACCAGTACATTTGTTTGATAGTGACCTTTATGTGACGTTTCACTGCATTCATATGAGTATTTTATCCCAAAGTGTTTGAACCTATACCTGCTCTATAATAATTGTTACATGCTACTGCAATCATTGTGTGGTGGCACTTATGCTAGATTTGATGTTGATTCATATATGGATTGTCTATATAGCCATCACCATTTTCAGCTGGGTAGTGTTAAGTAATTGACTGGACAATGGAAAACATAATAAATGAGATAAATTTTGCATTAAACAAATGTAGAAGTATGACTGCGTTGTAGCATGTGAATGAGATTGATAGAAAAATGGGGACAAAATAGGCAAGGTCATGAGGAAGAGATGTCTTGATCATATAGATATTGATATATCACTGATTCTGCATAAGACTGAGGCACTTCAATGCTTAAAAAAAAAAGAAGGATAGCTTTTTTCCTGAATAAAAATGAAAGATTATATTATTTAGAGTATAGTTCTAGGTAATAATTAATGGCTTTTCACTCGCTTATATGCTGGTTATTATTAGGGTTTCTTGCAGTCACACCAAAACATGTTACTGAATATTTGTTGTTATTGCTTTATTTGTCGTGTTTGATCCATAGGTTTTGAAATTCTTAATGGAAAGAAGTAACGTCAATGCCCTTCATGGTCAAGTTACGATTGGAACTCTGATTCTACAGGTATTTAGTATTATTTTGATAATATCTCATTGTATTGATGTGACTATGAAAGTATTACTGCCACTTGGCAGAAAAAATGCAGACTCATTAAATTATGATTCCCATATTCCTAATTTAGATTTCTTTCATATATACTTCTATTGAAATATTCAAAATCACTGTGCCCTTCCAGGACTGTGCTGTTGGATTGCTCTTTGCACTGCTTCCTGTCCTTGGTGGTACATCAGGTGTTCTTCAAGGAGTGATATCAATGACTAAATCGTAAGTAAATTGTACAGGAGTGTCCCTTATTTATGCAATCTTTGCATAATTTACGAGAGCTAGTAAATCAAACAAAAGAACATTTGTAGTGTTAAGATTGCCTATTACCACACAGCCTCACCTAATGTGCATATCAGGGGAAAGAGCTCTCTGGAGTCTATGAATCTGCAAATGATTACCTGTCTTACTATGTTACACCTTGTGCCTAGTATGGGAAAAACCTCTTCAATTTTTTTTACTTCTTTTAGGCTAAATGTAGTCCTTGGAAGGTCACAATAACTAATTTACTTTACTTCGATAAATAGAAGAAATTAGGGAGAAGGTTAAAAAAAATTCCCGAGTCATTGTTTGGTTGTCTTGTTAGGATGGAAGAATTACATTGCAAGGGAATCGAGTATTTTCTTTAAGTATGATTTAATTTTTCTGTTCTGTCAAAAGTTAACAGAATGAGGGGAAATGCACCGACATTCTTTTGAAATAAGAATCTCAACACCCTTATCTTACTTTGTATTTAAAGGAAGATGATTTTATTCTTTAGTAGCTGGCACAGTGGCACCATTATTTATAAGATGTTGTTCTAATAATGAGTGCTTGGCACTACTTTAACCTGTTGCTTGTAGTCCATAGCATGGTTGAATATCTTATGGCAGTAGGCCTTACATCATGCTTTTGTGCAATGAACTTCCTAGTTCTTGCTTTATTATATACTTGTTTCAGCCATTTGTTTCTTCTGATATGATTTTTTTTGTTGTTTCAGGCTGGTAATTTTAATTTCATTTTTGGCCATTTTATCAATAGTATCTTGTACTTGTGTACCGTGGTTCCTTAAGCTTATGATAAGCTTATCATCCCAGGTGATGATAGACCTTTTGCTTTGTCATTGAATGTTTTGGTCATGCAGTAGTTTAACTGATGCATTCTTGTGCAGACCAATGAACTTTATCAACTGGCCTCGGTGGCATTCTGCCTGCTTGTTGCTTGGGTTTGTTTATGACCCTCTTAATCTTTATTTCTAGGCAAGAGTCTTTATCGTCACGTTATATAGTAGAGTCTGTTTTATTTCTGAACCATACAGTGTCCATAGTTGTGTGAAAGGGAAGTGCATGCTTTGACCCTTTTTGGTGATGACTGATGTTTACACTCCCAACTCAATGCCCTACATCTGAGAGGGCGCTTAAATGCTTATATGCACTAACACTTATATACAAGCATTTATGCATTGCATGGCCAGAAACTTCTGTGCCTATAACATAATTTTTTTGTGTTATTTCAGTGTAGTGATAAGCTGGGTTTAAGCCTTGAACTGGGTTCCTTTGCTGCGGGAGTGATGATCTCGACAACAGATCTTGGTCAACATACTCTTGAACAGGTAAAATGTTTTCCTAGCATATAATGTTATAGGGAATTGCAAGTTTCCCTATGAGCATAAAATGAATGTGTGTGTGTGTGTGCGTGCGCGCGCGCGCGGTGGAAACACAAAATTATGAATGATGCTCTTTTTATTTGCTTTCATAATTATTTGAGCTTAATTGAGGTTGTTTATTTTTAGGTTGAGCCAATTCGCAACTTTTTTGCTGCGTTGTTTTTGGCCAGCATCGGCATGCTTATACATGTCCACTTCCTCTGGAATCATGTTGACATATTACTAGCAGCTGTTATATTGGTGATTATTATAAAAACTATTGTAGTTATGTTTGTAGTCAAGGGATTTGGATACAACAACAAGACTGCACTTCTTGTAAGATTTGACAAAACTTTTGCCTCATTTATATCTGCTTGATAATTACATCATACATTTCATTGACGGAGGAGCCTTAGGTTATTCCATATGCGTAGGTTGGGATGTCTCTGGCACAAATTGGGGAATTTGCCTTTGTTCTTCTCAGTCGGGCTTCAAATCTTCATTTAGTTGAGGTGAATGCTTCATATGGAGATATTCATTTTGGATTGCGTGCATCCAATTTTGAGATACCTTCACAAGAATTTATTTATGTTCTTTTTTCATATTTACTTTCGAAATATTGACCTATCCTTTTCCAGCTAGATGTAGTCTTTACTTTGATTTGTGATTCCTAGCTGCACAGACTAAGTTAAATTTATATTTCTGCATTGTTGGAAAAAAACTGCAATTCAAGCGAAATGGAAATGTTTCATTTAAAACTTTTTGTTGTTTTAGCTTGATAGTATTTATCATCATACGAAATTTGAACAAATCGAGTTTGTTTCTGAACTTCCTTTTACAAACTACAGTTAAAACTGATGGTCTGAATCATCTGATCATTGCTGCAGGGAAAATTGTATCTATTGCTCCTTGGAACAACAGCCCTCAGCCTGGTATGTACACATCGTTTTACATGATGATAATTTCACACAATAGATCATAATTATAATGCAGTGTTAAAATACTGCTCTTTGAAGCAATTCTGCTGCAGTCTATTGTTCAAATTTACATTTACTCATTTTGGTCCTTTTGTTGGAATTTTTTTGCATTATATCACAAAGTAGCCATCCCATCTAAGGCCCAAAAAATTGTTAATAGTAAGAGAAATTTCACCAACCCCTCTAATCTCATAAATTGAAACTTACTAAAATTTCACCTAAAAGAATTTAGATAATTAAATTTACTAAATCTTACAGTTTAAACTATAGGACCCATACGATATAATAGCTCAGAAAAGTTTAGTGGGCTTTTAGTTAAACCACTTGTGTGGGTCTTTGTTTTTCCAAATTTTACGAACAGATTCTTGGAACATTTAAATTCTACTGGGTTTAAGTTAAATAAACTAAACAGGCCTATGACACAATTATACTGTGTAATGATTTTGATTACTCTGTTCGCTAGATTGCATTATGAATGGTCACCTGGACAGACCTACATGTTTGCTTCTGAGTATTTCTTTTTCATAAGACTGCTTACTGAAAAATTGGGAAAACAGAAAAACAAGGTAGTCCTAATGAGGGTGCATTGGCTAAGTTTCCTTCAAGTCAAAATCATGTTGGGGGCTACATTACCATTTAGACACTTTTAGGTATTCAGCCAGTGAGCATGGTATTCTATTTGTTGACTGTATGTCGCATCTTTCTGCGTTTCAATAAATTGTTAAGCAGGGTATACTAGTAAACAGTGGATCTTCCATAGTTGATATACTAGCGTGAATTTTTGTGAAAATTTTATACACGTCTTCAATGGCATGACACAAGACTATAAGCAAGCAATTATTTGAATGTTATTACCAGTTTCTTGGGTATTCTTGACATGATTTGAATATTAATCTGCCAACTACTTTTAGCTTGTCGATTTATAGAGACAATGAAGCTTACACGATCATAAATAATGCAGGTGACTACCCCATTGCTTTTCAAGCTAATTCCTGCTGTTATGCATCTAGGCGTGTTGTTGCGGTGGTTTCCCTCTGACAGTCCAGCTGAGGTGACTATATAGCTTATTAACTGGCAAAAATAGTTAAAAGATTTTGTAGTTTGTTGTTTCAATTGTCTTGAGGATCTTGAATATGATTGTCCTCCCAGATTGCATTTAAAGGGGAAAGCTTTCGTGCAGACAGTGCTAAGCGTATTAGTTCGATGGTTCGAGGCTCTCATGATTCATGATATTAAAATACAATATGAACCAGAAATGCAATTTGCGGCCTTTACCTGATGGCTTCTTCTACACTGGAGGACAGGTGCTAAAGCGTGCGAAGGAGGTTGACCAAGTGAATACATATTGTAAAGCACTTCATGTGCGGCCTGCGTTCAGAACACATGCACGAAAACATCGAGTCGATGGCAAACGCAGATGAAGGAGCAGGAGTTTAAACGTGATCCATTTACTAACTTACTAAACCTGGGCCATAGTGTTATTAATTTGAATGGCCTATTTTGTGTAAAGCAGTGCTCATTTTGTAATGTAATTCATTTAAAATTCAATCCTTTTATTTCATTTTAAAATTTTGAGTTAATTGCTTTTCATTTTAGTTCTTTGTATAAGTCTAAATGATGGCAGCCATCAAAGTCAAATGTATCATGTTCATTTAGTGATTAATGATAGCAGAAGGTGAATTGATTTTTTTGCATGATCCTTCTATTTTTTTTTTTAGGTCACAGAATATAAATTTATTTAAATTTTTCAATCTATGATTAATTTGGATTTGAGTTGTCGTCAGACTTAAATTGGGAGAAGTTTTCTCAAAAGCATTCTTTGTATACATATCGTCTCAAATTTAAGATAAAGTATGTAAGCGTAACGTAACTCCTTTTTCTATGATTATCGTCTTAGTTGCTTGATCCCTCTGGTGATTCACTATTATGTCCAATGATGTGTCCTGCTAGTAAATTATCCATTAGGAATTGCTTCGGACCCTAGAGCCACCGACACTGAACCTGTTCAAAGCTACTTGCAAAATCCAAACAAGCAAACAATAAATACTCCATAGTCCCTACCTGGCTCACAAAATGTGAATGTGTAGTAAATGCTTTGTACCTCGTACTAATCATAGTAATTTGTCTGTCATATGTTTATACTACAAACATAAGGGCTGGTCTGACTACCAAAAACTTAGGTAGCTTGTAAGTGACAGGTCCTTACAATTAAAAATTCCTTGTAAGTGACTACTTTTAAGATTTTTAACCCTTTTTTATTTTAGGCTTAGTCACTATGTTAAGAATCTGTAACTCAAATTGGTCTTCATAGTTTAAAAGATTATAGTCAGGTTCTGACAAATAAAAATTCCTTCTAATTAAGCTTCTGCTGAGACTGATTTGTACAACTTTGTCTATACTAAAATACTGTGACAAGTATCATCCTGTGACACCCAAAAAAGAACATGGAATTATGACTAGATGTTACATCGTTATTGAAAAGTTAATATATTACTCGTAAATCATGTGCTTGGTCTTTCCTAATTTAGCCCTAAATTACATGCTTAATTTTGCTGGATCTAGAAAATTCATGATGAAACTACTTACATTATCAAATTGTTATCAGTTTTTTAACATTGGTGTAAGAACTAAAAGAAGATACACCATTTACGGCAAATACCCAAAACAAGATATTTTATTCTATGAAGACATGATTACAAACTTTTAAGATATTAAACCAATTTAAATTTTGAAGTAATTAAAATTATAAGAACTAACAAAGTAATTAGTTTTTAATTTTCTATTACAAATGTAGGGAAGGTTAAGATGTTAATGATTAGTATAACAGTTAATTTAAACATTCAAAATATGGAGAGATATATACCTAAAAGTATGATCATTTTGTATGATCAAGCAACATAATTGTGGCATAGGAGTAGGTATCTTTGCATATATTATTATCTCTATTTATCACGGAGCCAGTTTCTCCCTCTCTTTCTGAATTACTAGTCACGCTAACACAACCAATCAACCATGGGTGAGTTATGTTTCTTTTCGTTATCTCACAACTATTTAAAATTTAATGTCACATGTTCTTGATATTGCTCTTAATAATGGGACGGTTGTATCAACCCAGAAAGCCATAAACACAGGCAAACACTGTATATATACAACAAGCATTAAAGCCTACCTGTAGATAGAAATTAGGTATACTTTTATGGAATGGAAAGAAGTCACTGGTTTAAATTTCTCTGGGACCTACGTAATATTATATACCCAGGCTCAAGCTCAGAAGAAGGTTATCACTTGTATATATACAACAAGCATTAAAGCCAGATCGGCACAGCTTCATGGCCTGCACCTGCTCGAGACTGCTGAGGGTTATCAGTTTCTTGCTTATCTCAATAGGGCTCTTGTTTAAAGGAGGTATTAGTAAGGCCTAGCAGAGGCAAGGTGGTATCATTCTCAACTTACCTTTTGACTAGAAAAATCAAGGTTGCATTTGGATGTCTTGTTTCTTGTAATGGCCTTTTCTCATAGAAATTCAATCGCTTGTTTTTTTTGCTTTTATTGATAGAGGAAATGGAGCATGTGGCGTCATATCAATGCAGAATGAATGGAGACGCTAGTCTGCGAAATCCATATACTGTTCCATTTGGCTGTTTGTTATTTTTGTTTTGATTCAGAAATCAACATCAAGCAAAAAGGAATATGGGATACCCCCACTTCAATTAATGGTCCCCTTCTTGCTCCAAACCTTCAGCTGGCTAGCTGTGCATAGCCGTATGGCACCCATTGTGTGCTTTTCTCACGGCCCCTCCAATCTTCTTGCCCTAGTTTTGTCTGGCTTGCATTGCTCCAGTGGAACCCAAAAGCCCGTCTCGGCTAGAAAGAACCGCTGCAATTCACAATTTAATTTTTATAACATAAATTTAAATTATTAAATTAAATAAATTTCTCATATTAAACTATCAAACTTAACAAATATATACGCCACAACACCAAATTGAATACATCTTTCCAACAAAGAAAGTAGCTCCAAGGAAAGTGGGAGCTACCAGATTGATAAAAAAATGGTTTATTGGCCATTTAATTTAGTAGTCTTATAATTTAGTGTATATGATTTAATAATTTAATTTTTTAAACCTTTTAAATAGTTATTTAATAAAATTTAATTTATAAAATAATATAATTAATCTTTAATAAATAAAAACTCTCTCATGTAGAATATTAAACTTTTAAAAGAAAGATCAGAATTATTATTAGATTCGTTAAATTTTATAATTTAGTATATAAAATTTAATAATTAAAATTTTTTTAAGTTAAAATTTTGTAAAATTTTATTTATAAAAATCAAAATATCAATCTTTAACACAAGCAATTATTCTATTCCTATAAATTAATTTATAAAAATTTTATTTAAAAAATTTAAATTATTAAATTATATATATTAAATTATAAAATATAATAAATTTAATAACTATTACACACATTATCAAGATCTAATAATATTATATTTAATTAGTGACACAAGCAATCCTTTAATGATAATTTTATTTATATATATTAAATTTATTAATTTTTATTTTAAATTTTTTTTATATTTTACAAAAATTTTATAGACAATTAAACAAAATGATTGCAGATAGATGTGATCAGTGACATACTCATAAGAGAGGAAAGTAAAGCAGAAAGAGGGTTAAATAGCACATCCAAAATGACATTGACACTTGAGACAAAAGAACGTGCGAACTAACAGGCATTGGCGTCTGTGAAAAACGTGACTTCAATTAAAATGTTTATTATAATGGTCCTTAATTAATTTTTTTTTGGTAAATGGTCCGTAATTAATTTGTTGCTTAGCTTCTAATTGCAATATCCCCAAGTAGATTCCACATGTACAATACACCACCAAATTGATTTTCCACGTGTTTTCACCTAAATCCTGTCATTAGACAAATGCTTTCTTTCTCCTCAACCTACAAATCTGAGTAAAATTATTTGAAAATAGTTATGCAATTTATTTTTTATATATATTTTTATGAACAACAACGACAAATCTAGTAAAATTATTGAATTACTGAATAATTATAGATGTACAAATATTTAGTGTATAATTAGTATACAACCAGATATAAAATTTTTAAAAAAATATAAAAAATTATACATAATTTACACTATCCCTCTTTATACAAATATTAATAACCCAATCACTTTATCCTTTTACAGCTTTGTCACCAACCAAGTTTCTTTTGAATTTTTTAGGTATATAATATTTTGAATTTTTTTATAAGGAAGACGTTAAAAATGAAAAAAAAGAAAACTCACTGATAGTTGCTGAGAAATAGTGGAAACCCTTTGAACAGTGATGGTCTAATATTCTTGAAAACAAATATATTTCAAACATTTCTTGAAACTCATGGGACTTGGCTGCCCACCTTATTGTCTGAATTAAGCTAAATTCTCATGAATTAAAGTTTGCTTGGAGTGATGGCCCAGAAAGAGAGGAAACGCAGTCTTGGAATCTCTTATGGCTATACGGACAATTAGCATGAGTCACAATTATAAAATAATAAAATTTAATGATCAAATTTTTTAAATAATATTTAATAAAACTTAATTTTTATGAAAATAAAACACGTCTTATTCGATCAGCTTAAACGTAGGTGATAGACGCATATGCTTTCACAAGAAAACAAAACCTTATCTTCCTCAACATTCATGTGAACATTTAATGGAGTGAAAAGATCCAAATAATTGGACACCTCAGAGATGGCTACAGGCAGTAAAGATGATACAGAACATTGGTTGAAGGGTCACTGTACTCAAAAAGTGCTCATAAATGTGACCCATCTTGCATGTTCTCTGCCACACACAAATCAGCCTCACGCTTCTCCACAAAACAAGGCAATCTTAAAATTTGTGACACAGTCAATGTTACACCCCCAACAATATTACTGTTTTTCCTTTTTTTTTGGTAAAGATATTACTGCTTTTCTTTCTCAACATCAACGCATTTCTATTTTCCGGTCTCTCCAAACCCAATTCATTATAAATTTAAATAATTTCATATCTCTTATTCGGTCACTCTGTCATATCTGCTATCGATCAAAGCAACAAGAAATCAAGATATTGCCATTTCAAACCATTAATTACAATGCTAATTTTTTTTAACAAAAAGGGAAGAAAATAATAAAACAAACTAAGACCTAACACAATTGCATTACGCAACTCCTACCATATCTCAAAGGATCAATATGTCACATTTATTAAAAGGTTGTAGAAAAACACGAACACCATGTTCGAATAAGAATGACCATGATTAGCCATCAAATCCGCCACTGCATTTGCCTCTTTATACACATGCGAAAATTGCACTTCCCCGTCTCTAGCCTTTATTTTCATAGCATGAAAAACAAGAGGATAGTAGGGGTGAGCCACGGAACAACCCCGTTTAACAAGGTTAATGGCCAGCAATTAATGAGTCACTTTCCACAATAATCTGTCTATAACCATTTTGCTACATGTCTCTCTGCCTACACAGTTACACTATGATTGAGAAGACCCTGATGTAAACCCCCCCTACCCCCACCCCCCCCCCAAAAAAAAAAAAAAGAGAAGACCCAGGTTTTCTTTCTCTCCCATTAGTTTCTCTTTTGGATTTTCATCAGAATATCTATCTCTCAGCCTTTATCCCAAAACAATCTCACCCTTAATGTGAGAGCTACGCTCAAGTGGCATTCAATTAGGTATTCAAGAGGTTCTTTATGTAGACGATTATTTACAGAAGTTCTTTTTTTTTTTGTTTAATATCCATTATACCCCACATGTCGAGCCTTAACGAGCCGCCATGAATCTCTCAAACCCTATCAGAAAAGGCCGAATATAGAACTGAAGATAGAATAAGACAAAATGGAGGCTGCATGCACGCGCTTATTTCACAAGATGAACTGTTATATGGTAATTACTTTCAAGAGGTTCTATCTTATCTTTTCACAATATATATGTAGATAGATATCATGTTTAGAGAACGGGTCAATGTTGATATATAAGATGACAAACTCAAATAAACTGAAGGCAAATGCTGGGCACTTTCCTGACAGAAAGTCCCGAGTGTGTTGATCGTTAGTTTGTTCTCTTTCAGAATATCTTGTGGACAAGCTTCATTTTCCTCCTATCCTTATCTTCATATTCATAGTCAATATGCCTAATATGCGTGTCAGCTTTCCATAGTCACACAAAATCTCATATCCTCTTCTAAATTTTTATTTTTATTTTTCTTAAATTATTTTTTATTATTATTAAGTCAGAGATTAATTTTTATTTAAAATAAAATTTATACGATTAAATCTCTCTTAACAAACATGACCTTGACTTGAGGTTACAAAATCACCTTATCACTACATTACTATCTTGTTGATCTTCTCTAATATATTAACCCCATGAAGATTCCTCCATTATGCTTACAAACTAGTCATAATATTATGATTTTTCTTCTTTTTAAGGATTTAATTAGTTTGAGAGAGTGAAAAAAAATTGAAAAAGACTTCCTTCACGAATAAAAAAGTGACGAAATTATTATGTAATAAAAATGATTATGAATTTATTAAATTTAATAATTTAGTCAATAAAATTATTTTTAATAAATTTAATAATTTAACTTTTAAATAAAAATTTAATAAAATCTTACTAAAAAAAATAATATGACTGGAGAAAAGTAATTATAGGGGGATTAGGCCGGTCCTGGGTTGTCAAGTCCAAGTTGTTGCCTGCCGTGTAATCAAAGCAGAAAGGGAAAATGGAAATAGAATTGACAGATTATTTCAAATAATTCAGCAGGTTCTTCGGACTTTCTTCCACAAGCATCAAATTCAAGAAAGCAAATCGTTGTAAAAATCAATATGTAAAGCAAACAGTTGTATTGTGTATAGTAAAATAAGAGAAATGTTACTCTCACATGTTGAGAGTGTAAATTTTTAAGTTTAAAAAAGAAAGAAAACAGAATAAAGATATAAAGTATATTTAAATTATGTATAAAATTTTTATATATACCTATCATTACTAATAAAATAATAACAATAAGATGATAAATGTATCCAAAAAAAAAAAGATGATAAACGGGTTGCGTCAAGTCAATAATAGAGATGCCACTTTTATAATTACTTCACAGTAATAAACTACAATAGATCATTGACGCTGCATGCAGACCCCATTGAGAATCACTAAACATAAAGATTGACTACATTGACGTGGACCTGTGCTATTAATTTTAACTTTCTTTTCTGGGAAATGATGCTTTCTGTCCCTTTGTTTATTAGGAAAATTTTTTATTTTTGTTTATTTTTTTACCAATTTCTGGAAGAAAATACAAAAAAGTACTTGAAACATAGAAAACCTACCTCCTCCTCAGCTTTGTCTCTCTTTTTTTGATCTAGGCCTGCATTGGTAATGCAAGCAGCACAAGGTAGTCAGTCATATGTTAGCTGGTAGTAATACTAATTATTTCTATTTTACTTTGAGATTTTCTAAGTCCTTTGTGAATGTGTTATATAATAAAGTTTTATTTTTCTCAAACAATACTTATTTATTAAATCTACAAACCTATAAAATTTAAATAATTAAAAGACTTTCGTAATTAAATGTGAGTCTTTAGTTGATGTGAGATGGTGGAAATATTATTTTTGTATATAATAAGTGAAGAATGTACTATAGACTAAGACAAGTCAGTGTTGTATGGTGTGATATTTGTAATTTCTCCAAACGATATCAGGTTCCAAAATGGGGATAGTATAAAACATTTCAAAGTATTCAAGAGCCATTGATCCGAAGGTGACGACAAAAATGTCTGTGTTTAATGTATTTGTCTCATATGTCAATATTCAATAACTTTGTGGGGCGCCATAAGCTTTCTTCTGAAAGTTGCAGCCTCTTTCTGTACCATTTCCATCATATATATATATATATATATGTATATATATATATATATATATATTTTTTTTTTTTGAAGCTAAACCAACACAGATAATTAAGCAAGAGGGGCTAGGATTGATCCTCCTGGAATGTTTTCTGTTTTCCAATAGTTCGAAATGCCTCAAGTAAACTACAAGTTTCTGTGTATATTCATGCTCATCAACTCCAAACAAAAATAATACTCGAATTTTATAATTAATCTAATTTCTTAATGTGTTGATTATATGTCAGTTTGAAGAAACATAAAGTCATTACCATTTTCTTTTAATTGGAATAAAAATTAACACAAAACTCTGCATACATTAAATGAAGACAAATTCAGTCTACATCCAATGAATGTTTCACTTTCCTTTTGTTTATATATGAATGAATATCCTTTTGCTAAGCAAACTCGTGGGGCAAATCCATTAAAGTATCCTTCTTGAAAACCACTAGCAAGGGTCAGAATTTAATGTTTAAAGGCTAGACGGCTACCTTTGCAACCCTACTGGATTCCAAAATTCTCTCCAGTAGTAACTTCACTTTTTGCAGAAACCAAAAAAACAGTAACTTCGCTTTATCATGCCAAAAGCCAGGAAGTGAAAGAAACTTTATCCAATCACCAGGTTTCTTTTCTATACATTGACATAGCAAGCACCGCAAAGAAACTGAGAGCTTTTTCAAGTTGCATGTTTAATAATATTAGACACCAAGCTTTAAGTACTCGGCGGATATTAAAACATACTCGGTAGGCATTGATGTCCATGACTTCCATATATGCTATCTTAAATGTGTAGAGTTCTTCAGATTTGATTCTTTTTGTCACAACCAACTAGATTATCTAAATGTTAGAAAATTTATTCCAAGAAGTGGCCTTAACTAGTCGATAACAATTCCATTAATAGACAGACAGAATTTTCCAGTAATCTTAGAAGATTGCTAGCTACATAAATCCTTAAATTTGACATCAAGGGATCTGAATTATACATAATTATACCATAGATTAGTGCCTAATGAGTACCATATTAGTACCAACAAAAATGTTCTTTTTTTAATCTGATTTTGAGTTGACGAAAACGAAACAAATAAAAGTTTACATTAATTCCAAAAGATATATAAAATTTCTTAGTTTATGTCACACTAATTGGCCCAAGAAGGAAGGGACCGGGGGATGAATTATTTTGTTCCAGGGTCTTTGGGGCTGCAAGAGTGAGCTCCAGATCAGGCGCTGCATTTGGGGTGCTGGGTTTTGCCACATTTGAAGATTTTATTTGGGAATACAGCCAGATCGGCACAGCTTTATGGCCCGCAGATGCTGGAGACTGAGGGTTATCATCAGTTTCTTGCTTATCTGAATAGGAATTTTGTTTAAAGGAGGTATTGGTAAGGCCTAGCAGAGGCAAAGTGGCTTCATTTTCAACATCAAATTTGAAGCTTCCTGGTTTAACCTTTTGATCAGAAACCAAATCACCTGGCTTGGAATTACAGCTGCTAATAGGATGACTTGCTGCACCTATCGTGTTGGAGTTGCTGCTACCAATCTGTCATATTAAAAAATAAGATGGGAACAAGTCAAAATTAATTTGGACATTTTCTGATTTATAATACACAAGAGAGAAAAGCGTACTCCAATTCATTATAATATCAAATTAGCTTTAAGTTCAGGTATTTACCATGTCAAAGAGACTTGAACGTCGCTTCTTCTTATTAATGGTTGCCAGTCGAAGGAAGTACTTTTGAGCATGGCTAGCAACTTGGGTTGGGGTTCTTGTAGTCACATAGTTTCTGGAGATACCCCTCCAGTCACCTTTTCCAAGCTTCTCCAGTCCAACAAGGAACGTGCGGTGCTCGTCTTCTGTCCATGGAACTCCTAAGCATCAAATATTTATATGCATAACAATGTTAGATACTGCCTGTAAGCAAACAAATTACCAAAGCTGCAGTTTCAGGAAAGGTTTATATACAGAAGACACGACTGCTGCCCTAATGACTGATCATAATCTCACACAATAAATTTATACAATATTTTAATGAAGAAAATGTGTGATGGAAACTACAATTGAAAGATACAATAACAGAGGGACAAGACAAGATTAGGAGGAATTAATACTACTATTATTGTGTTCTCCTGAGGCAGTTTGAGGAGACAAATACATATTAAAGATGAAATACCTTTTTTCCTCTCCTGGGATCTGCCGATTAAACCATCTGATAGATACCCAATAGAGGTTCTGTCAGGATTTTCATCAATGGCTATCCTTGACGAAGAAAACGAGGAAGACGGAGAAGATGACGAGGGCAAAGAATCCATGCTGAAGCTTTTCTTTATGGCAGCAGCCACAGAAGAAGATGATATATCTAGCCGCACGCCGAAGAGGCGAAGTCCTACATGAAAACTACCTTTGACAGAGGTGCAGGTCCTAGAATTATGGCCTATGTTACCACAATGTGAGCACTTTCTTCCCATTTTCACTTGGACAAGTTAATTTTCTCAGCCTAACACAGCCGACACCACACCACCCACAATTCCAAAAGCAGCGTAGGTATTTGCAACTGTGTGGGAGAAAGAGAGAGAGAGACAGGGAGCAGAAATAACAGATATGTTTGGTGGTATATATGATGATGGGTTGAGGTGGGGTTTATGAAATTGGACGCACACCAAGAGAAGTTGATTGGATGGACATAATTTATTGTTGGATATATTTTGCAAAAAGAAAACAGAAGAAATTGTACATAAGGATACCTTATCTTATTTAGAGTATTTGTGTCCAATGGGACTATACATTGTATATCTGTCTTGCATACTTAATTTCTGCCTTTATTTTTTCTAAAATAATAAAATAGAAGCATTTGGTTTGCACCGCGCCACTGCCTTCCGCAAAGAAGGAACAATGTCTTATGTTTCACCACCAAAAATCTAGAGCAATTTCAATGGCAATTATATATTTTTCTAGAATTGATACATATTTGCGTATATATATATACACACACATATTTTTCATATATGAGTTTTTTAGAAAAAGTACTTTCATTAATATATTTTTACAAAATTTTTATAAAAAGTATTATAAGATGTTAGATCTGTTAAATTTTATAATTTAATTTAAAATTTTTTATAAATTTAATAATTTAAAATTTTTAAATAAAATTTTTGTAATATTTAATTTATTGTTGAATTTCATACGGCGGTATTGGTCTTGATAAAACATGGTAGACTGTAGACAAAGACAGTCAGAGTTTCCCACCATGTCATTCTAATCTTAGGGAGGTAGGTCTACAACTTATAGGAAGAAGAAATATCATGGAAGAAGAGACTTTGAAAGTTGTGTCGATGAACCAACGTTAGTTTCGATGGAATTACTGAACGTACATTGATGTTATTAAAAATTACAAAAGAAAATTTTAATAAAAAAAAAAGTGAAGAGAACGAAAGAATAAACTCAAGTCTTGCACCCAACTTAGCTTTGAAAGTTTCAAAAGCTCAATAGTTCAACCAAGCAAACACATGGAAAATTGTCATTTTTGTGATAAGTCAATAGATATTCTTCAAGAGGGCTGTTCAAAGTCAGAACATTTGTACTCTTGCTTTTCTGGAAGGCAAGAAAATAACCCTTCAATGGGTTCTCTTCATTCAAACATTTGATAGAGTGGACCAACTTCTTTTAAACAAGAATGGATGATTAATTCCCATTTTCATTTGCTTCAGCAATGAAACATCCACCTTTGTTAGTCTTTGCTAGTTTACTAATTATTAACCACTTGCCATTTGAATCCAAAAACAGAAGAAAATTAAGGGAAGAATTAGAGAAAGAACACAAAGGGTACCATTATAGACATATCACATCAAGTCATTAAAGCTTTACATATGCAGAGATGACTTTGCCAAAGGTGCCATTTGCATGATTAGAATCTCAGATTCAATAAAGGAAGAGGGATGATTAGGGATAATCCTGATCAATATCAATAGGGCAACATAAGCGATCAGAACGTAGATGGGGACTGAGATATAGCATTTTGATAGACATCTCATCCAACTCTTAGCCTTGGGTAATGTCTGTACCACAAGAAGTGAGACATTAAATATTCACAAAATATAAGGAAAAGTATTATAAGATTTATTAGATTTAACAGTTTAATTTTAAAATTTAATTTATTTTTTGAATAAAATTTTTATAAAATTTAATTTTAAAAAATAAAAAGATTGATTAGTTGGTGTCCTTCTTGATGTTTTTAATAAAGGGATTGATTAGTTAATTAGTGGTTTTAATATGTGCCAAGTTGGTAAGAATTTCAGTCCAGATGAGTTATAATAATTCAATTTTATATGAAACCCAAGTTGAGGATTGTTTAGTCATTTAATTAATTCCTGTAGCGGAAGGCACATCCATTGGGTCATCTAATTGAGACTCGTTTGGCATTCTCATAGAAACGAATCTTCTTCTTCAAACAAAATATACTGCTATTGACGAGATACATTATTATACCTTTTTTTTTTTTTAAAAAGTTTTTGTTTCTTTCTCTGTTTCCCCACCTTTCTTTACCTAGTCACCAGTCCTTTCGATTTCTTTGAGGAGTATTGTCTCAGTAATATACTACAATTTTTTAATGAGAGTGTGCCGGTCCATCCTCTTTGGAAAACTATGTTATCATTAAAACTATGCTTTAAACTCTGCATATATATATATATATATATGTATAATCATCAAAGTTTTCAGATAAAATTGATAGTCCAAACTATTAAATTGATGCTGCAAGTAACCCCAATTAATACATATTTATATACTAATGTTCTTAATTAATTTGGTGTGTATTTGTAAAGATTAAAGAAACTGTTGTCCCCACCAGAAAATCATACCAAGTGCTTTAGGATCATATATAGAAATGCCTTTTCATGTGTACTAAATACCATGTGTGTGTGTGTGTATATATATATATATATATATATATATATCAATGTATTTTTAAACATTCTTATTTATATATTTTAAAATAATCATGCTATTCTAACTTAAAAAAATTTATAAAATTTTTATATAAAATAAATAAAAATTGATTTCTCTTTTTAATAATGTAAACAAGTATAAATAGGAATAAATATTTATTTATTTTACATGAAAATTTTGTATTATTTTAAGTATTAGAAGTACACTTTTCCGATTTAAAAATTGAACCTTGATAGATGGATTATAGGTATACCCCATCTAATTGCCATTGTTTCCATTCACACTCAAAACATCAAAACCATCGGATTAATTTGAGAGCAAGATATGGCCGTATAGAGTAAGTGATCACTGGACTTTCACCACCCTCTGAAGTGCAAATAGGCAACACACTTTCTAATATCCACTTGCTGTGTACAAAAATACTATTAACTATGTATAGCTATTGAAAGTATAGTATTAACTTTTTCTAATATATATCATTATTTTATTATGAATGGCTCGTGTTAAAAATATTATCTACCACTAACTACTATCCAGTCACATTATTTGTTGTCCTCATGCAACCGTTGAGCTTGTGCTCATTGTTTATGTATGCATGTCATCTTATCAATGATTTCTCTTATTCTTATAAATTAAATTTTATTAAATAATTATTTAAAATATTTTAAAATAATAAATTTATTAAATTTTACAAACTAAATTGTGATACTTGCAACACAAGACCTTTTATCAAAATATAATTGCTTTTTCCTCTTACCAAAACTGGGTTATAAACTTTACTTAGTCATAAGTCACAGGAGACACTGATAATTAGCCTTTGGGTATCATGGAAAAAGCAGCATTGCTTTCAAACTTAGGATGTGGGAAAAAGTAAAGAACGGCCTAGGTAAGTTCACAGGTCACCATCAATGGAGGACGATAGAAATTGATTAACTATAATATTAATTAAATAATTAGTCTTCCATTAATTTGCTTTCTTGATCATTTCAGTCATAATATAATATACATCTATATCAGAGAAACACTGTGCCACTCAAGCTGAAAAGATAGATTACATCACCAGAATCCTGTAGTTGAATCATGAATGGTTATTTTACTTAATGTACAATGTATATGCACTTTGTTTCCACCAGAAAAAAAAAAAAAATCCAACACCATTGAATTCGGAACAGCTAGCTGCATAAAACTGGTAGCCACACACCTTTTTCCTTCTTTTGAATGATTTATTAACTCAATTATAGTTCAAAGGTAGCACTTGGTGGAGATGAAGGATCATGATAGCTATACTTTAAAGTTTGTTAACTTGGAATACAACAATCAATCAAGCAATTTTCTAATGCTAAGTGGCTTTCTAATCTTGCAAAGAGGTATCCTATTCCTCCCTAGTAGATGTAATGGCTTTCTTGAAGTCAAAAGCAACGTACATAGGAAAGGAAACTCAGCAATAATGATTATTATTCATTTGAATCACATCAAATCGTTGTTTTTTTTGAGCGAGTGATTATCATGTCTACATACTAATCAATACTTAAACATGTACAGTAAGATTCATATCTCTTTATTTATCTTAGTGGATTAACGTCTAATTACATATTAATTTAAAATAAGAAGTTTGACATAAGCGTTAAAAAAGTGATAATATAAAATATATGAACTGACATTTTTACTAATATAGTGACACTCAATTATTGTCTTAAAAGTTTTTTTTTCTTCAAAATATTAAGTTAGAAGAACTTATAATTTATATGTGCATATTAAATGACTTGTAAATCCTCTTGTGTGTAAGTGTATAGAAAATGCATATAATCATAGATTGAAGAATATAGCAGAAAACTGGCAATTGCCCGCATTCCTTGTCGAGTCCTATCAATCTCTAACGTCATACAGCTCATTACAAATGGACATGGTTTATAATTATGTGAAACATTTGTGTCATGGGCCCCAAACACAAAACAATCTACGACTTGAGATGGCATTGTCTATAATGTAAAGAATTACTGAATATGTTTAAACATCCGTTCAATTGTTCCTTGGATTCTACATGTTTCAAGGACCTATGATCAGATTTTGTGGTTTTTCTATTCGCTTTGTCGCTATACTTTGTAGGCTTACGACTGCTATGTTTCGTGTCCCAAGTACAGCTTCTTCTTCACTTCAAATTTCCACTACGACGGAGTAAGTCAAACAAGTTTTTCTAATCTATCAACGTTTATAATCTTACCCTCAACTTGTCCTGGTGATGAATAGTACAGCCAACAGCGCAGGATAGCCATCCTACGGTGCATACCTGCTAGAGATAGATCAAAGTTTTAACGCAAATTGTTTTGATTGAATTTGAATTTAACTCACCTTACTAGAATTGTTTAAATCTTGTAAAATTTGCAATGTTTTAAAAAGGTCACTTGAGCTTGAATGCAACCATTTTATGGTTTACGCATTGTTTCAACCGTTAGGAAAAACACTACTTCATAATTGTCATTGGACTCTACTTGTAAAATGAATCGACCTTGTCATATGTTGTACAGACGTTTATAATTAAATGGGCTTAAAATGTAATATTAGCTGTAAATTTGTTGAATTTCAATTTAATATATTAAATTTATAAATTTAATAATTTAAATCCTTAATTTATTGTAACAATTGATCTATT